>VZRH01006789.1:139629-157650 GCA_013397555.1 Urocynchramus pylzowi
GGATGCTTCAATCCCCCCGTGTTCAGCCCCGGGATGCTCCAATCCTGCCTTGTTGAGCCCCAGGATGCTCCTGTCCCCCTGTGTCAGTGTTGGACCCCGGGGTGGTTATGGACACACCCGAAGGAGCACACCCTGGGAATGACATTCATGGAGTTCAAGCAGAGGAATCCTTAAAGTGTGGTGGTTTTCATAAAGCTTCGGGAGAACGGGGAGTAACTGCATTTCTCAGTGCTGCAAGGGTTTGAACGTACATTCCCCTAACTCCCGGGAATTCCCGGGAATAACGGAGCGAACGGGGTGGGAAAACCCCGAGCCTGGGGCAGGATCTGTGTGTGAGAGGAGCAGGATTGGCAGGAGCTGTTGGGGTGGGGGAGCACAGCCTGTGAGCCCAGCCCAGGCGGGGGCTGTGCGCTGGGGAAGCAGAGCTTCAAGCACGGCAGCTCTGGGGACACAGCACGGCCTGGCTCCAATCCACACAAGGTGACACCTGAGCCTCTGACCCCTTTTCGTTTCCCACCTCAACGAGAAAAAAAAAAAAAAAAAAAAGAGAAGCGACGGTGCCTGAACTCCATTAAACACCTCTCGGCATCGTTCTGCTGCCCGTGCTGGGGGCTGCTCCCCGCTGGGGACAGGCTCCGGGAGGAGGGCACGATGTGACAATGACCAGAGGCTGCAGGGCAGGGCTGGACGGCAGGAACGGGAGCTGTTTGCCATCTAGTGGCTTCGACCAGCTCTGGCTGAGCCTCCTCTGCCTCTCCCAGAGCAGAGGATTTTACCTGAGGTAAAATCCTTTTTCTTTTCCCAAGACCTCTAAGGAAGGTGAAGGAAGGTCAGAGGAGATGAAGCCCCCAGGGCAAAAGGGCTCCTTTATTACTCAAGGCAATGATTCAAATAATTCTTCAGGCTTCTCACGATGAAGAAATAGAACTAGAAATCCTCACTTTTCACCCACCCACCTACAGCCCAGAGTCCAGCAGCTGGAGAAGCCTGGATGACACCGGGAGCTGGAGTTTGTTCTGCTCTGCTTAACCCCAGAGGGACACCAAGGCCACAGGGGAGCTCTCTGTGTTTCCCACTGGTGTTTCCTACTGGTTGAACTGGGAGGAAGGCAGGAACTGTCAGCCAGCAGAGCTGTGACCTGCTCTGGAGATGTGTCCCCCACATCTACAAGACTCTGAAGGCAGGGAGAGAAAGGAAAACTTCCCAAGGTTTTATTTGAGAGCACTGCTATGGTACAGAAAAAAGCACAAGCACAGCTTCTGTGTCTCCATCTACCCACTGAAGGCAACCTTGATGCAAGAGGGGATTTGCTCCCCTACACTGGGCCCACCTGTCACCCGTTGGGTTTTACCCCTCTCTTCTACTTATTTCAGCCAAAGTCACAGCCCCGAGCCTTGATGTTCTCTTCCCCTCAGAGCACCAAAGGAAGGGGTCGATCACCTCAGTTTCCATTTTGTCCCTTGCAAGCCTCACCCTGGCATCCTTTGTGAGCTGCTGCTATAGCTGGTCTAGCAAGATAGTAAAAAAATGCAGATAAAGCAGTGGGAGCAAAGGGGCTTCTGCCTTCCTTGGCTGTATTTTGTTAGGAATACAGGAGGCTGTGGTGGAGAAAAAGCAGTTCCTTCATCCCAGACGTGATGGAAAGGCGGGAGGTGAAAGCAGCAGAGGTTCTTTCTGAGGCTGGCTCAGCCCTGAGTGCCAGGAGGTGCCCAGGAGTTCCTCAGTGGGCAGTGAAGATGCCGTGGAACCCGTAAGGCATTGGCACCCCGACTTCTGCTCGCCCCAGTTCCCGGAAGGTCTCTGCATCCAGGACGAGCAGGAAAGCACTTTGGTTCTGCAGGAGGAGCAGAAAGGCAGAGTGAGTGTCCAGGCTGAGCTTCTTGCACTGTTTGCACACAAAGGCACAAAGCAAGCCCTGGAGACCAAGACTGCAGGGCAGGAGCGCTGAGCCTCACGGCTTCCACTCGGGACACACCCACATTGTGGAGAAAACTCCTACCTGCACTGCCTGTGCGTGGCCATGCCAGAGCCAGACACTCTGGGGAGCAAGAACTGCCTGCCAGGGAGCCTCCAGCTCGGCTTTGAGGTTTAAAAAGTGAATTAATGCTTTGTGACTTTGACAAACTACTGCCAGCAAGTTACCTCAGCGAGGGAGACCACCACAGACAAGATGACTCCGCTGTCCTCTGCCGTGGCATTAGGCACTGGCACAAACACAGGCTCTGATGGGTAGGATCCCTCCTCCTGCCAAATCTAGCAAGCACAGGAACATATGGATCAGCTTCAGGCACATATGGATGAGTTTCATTTCATTAATACTTGTCTACTACAGTGAGCAGACTACAAGTCTGGTCTACCTGTCTACTACAAGTGCTCCCCACAAAGGCACCTGGAAATACTCTGTGCTCCAAGAAACTTCAGAGTTCAACTTTTTATTAACTTTTTTTTCATTCCAGGAGTGTGATGGTGCCATCCTCTCCTGTTTGGTGACTGTGCCATGTTCATAAGGTGCCAGGTGAGGGATGAAATTGGGAATCTCATCCCTGACCCATCTGGGCAAAGCCCCAGTAAATGTCACACCTTCAAATCCAGTTCATGGGAAGGACTTGATGAGCTGACTTCACCTCACCTTGAAGTTCTTGGTCTCCACATCAACCTTGATCAAGGAATCTCCAACCAAGTGCCCGAATCCACAGCCGTAGAAGTAGCGGTACCTCCTGCCGTTGTACCGAGCGTAATTGATCTGGGGGAACTCCAGGCCCCCAACTTTCTCAAAGCCCTCAGGGTGGAGATTTTCATGTGTGCACCAGACCTGGCAGAAATGTGCAGAAATTACAGCAGGGTTGGTTCAGCTTGGGCAGGACAGGAGAGCTGGCTGGTCCCACCAACAACCGCACAACTGAAAGTGGTTAAAGCTCTGAGGCACAGGGCAGGAGCTGCTGCATAAATGCATTTATGGTTTGATACACACCTTGCCATCTGCACCTTTCACAGCCTTTGCCTGGGTATAAGGCAGTGGGTTCAGGTTTTTCCCCACAGGTGTGTCTGAATCCACGTTCAGAGGGAGAACAAAGCGGCGAGGGAAAGCTCTGGGGACGGAGGCATAAACCTGTTAGAGAGACAGAAAGTGGTGGTGATGGAGAGAGGACAGACATTTCACCTAAATGCACTTTCGGGGAACAGTTCTGATGTTTTAGACACCCCTGAATTCTTCTTCTTCTTTTCCTTATGTGTTTGACCAAGTTCTGGTAAGGTAAAGCACATAACGAAAAGAAGAAGTTCCTGCATGTTCCAGTAATTTACAGCAGAAACCAAAACCACATGAATTAAAAGGGCCAGCATTGCTGTCACAGTAATTAATGCTGAGCTGGTATGCAAATCAGCCCATTATCTCCAGATCCATCTGTGGGACAGACACTGCACTATGTTTTATTTAGTTAGAACAGGCTTATGTTGCTTTACATCACTCTGTGGAGAAGCAGGAGAGCACTGTGCCTTCAGTGCCTGAAGTTCCCCTGCAGGATTCCCTCCTCCATGCTCAGGTACACGTGGATTCATGGTTGGAAGTCCAGGGGAATGATGATGGATTTACTTGGGGAGCAAAGTGCAGTGTGTGGCAGACACTCAGCACATTGAGAGGGATAATTCCACCACTGCCACTAAAGCTCTGCTCAAGCCAAGTTCATAACCCATCATATTCCGATATAAGTAAAATAGATAAGGACTCTATTTTGGTGTCTTTCAGTTACTCCACAACTCACCAGTTCAGTTGTGAAACTTCACTTTAATCACATGTGTTCATCCTGAAACCCTGTTTTCAAACTTTTCTGGTTCATGTAACCTGACTGAGGAACTCTGCCAGACAAAGCACTCTGCAAAGGTTAGTGAGCCAGCAAATTTGGGGAAAGAAGAACAAGCCATGCCCAGACACTCCTGAGGCTTTTGATGCAGTGAAGCTTGAGATTCTGTTCTGAAATGACTCCTCTGTGTGTGTGTGGGTGAAGTGTGCTGGTGATGCCACTTGTCACTTGAAGACTGTGCCTGTTGGAAACACAGGCCCAGTGCTGACACCAGGACACCTTCAGCCACATCAAATTCCACCTGGGTTCGGCTCAGAGAAGGACAAAAAAAGCTGGGATTAACACTCTGCTGTACTTGAATATGCTCAAAAAATGCTTGAAAAACCCCAAAATAAATGCCAAGAGAAAGCAGAACCCGATGGGACACAGCTGTGCTCCTTTCAGGTCGGAGCTGAGTTGGTTCTAGACAGCTCAGGACACAGACAGAGGAAGTTCAGCCCTGTCTGGACATGCAGCAGCCCCCCAGCACGCTGGGTTCCAACAAACACATCTGCAGGGTGAGAAACTGAAAGCACCCCCACTTTTCCCATGTGTGACCTATGCAAAATAATGCCCCTCTCACAGCCTGAAATGGGGCTTTTCACAGAGCTGGACACAATAAAATAATTTATTTGAACGTGCTGTTGTGAGGTTTCTGTGGGGAACGGTGCAGGGGTTTCCGTGGTATTTGTGTTTCTGTGATTTTCATAAAAACTGCTCCTTTTCTGAACTAATGCCTTAAAGAATTGGGTTCCTTTTCCTTTTTCCATTTAGAAGTTATGCTACAACTTATTTTGCATAATTTCTTGGGGGAAAATTGTATTACACAAGGAAAAGGAAAATGAACGTCATTAAAACCAAGGCTTTAAAACAGAAATAAAATCTGCCAGGCTATGGAGCTCTGTGTCTCACACGGAGCTTGAAGAGTTTCAAGGCCATGCTCCATGGAGAGAGATTTAAAAGGAGAGAAAGCATCAAGAGATGATCATTTCAGTTTTGATGGAGTCGTGGTTGTGCTGTCCCCACGGTGTTCCCCATTCTACCAACCCGAGCTTTGCTGCAGAAAAGCAACTCCTGCAGCAGCTGCTGGGGAAAAGCAGAGGCAGGGATCTCACCTGGTCCAGCCCTTCCCCGCTCCTCCTCAGGTTCTGCAGCGTGTACAGGGCCAGGCTGGTGCCCTCGTCCTGGCAGCACAGGTCCAGCACCACGCAGCCCTGCTCCTCGAAGGCGTTGATCTGGTGGAAGGTGACGAAGGGCTCGGAGCACCAACAGCCCGGCAGCACCTGCAGGGACCACGGCACAGCTGCACCTCCTCTGCACAGCTCCCTGCCTCACCTCCTCTCTCCCCCCCACTGCAACCCCTCTCATTCCCTAGGGTTGGCCTTCAGGCCTTGTGTTACCACAAAAGGGCTGCTTTAAGCTGATAAGGAGCAAAAGTGGAAGAAGAAAACCCAAAATATGAAGCAGCCCCTTGCTGTGCATCTTTCCCAGGTTCTGACCTTTTTATACCCTGTAGTACCTGGGACCTGCATTTCAGTCCCTGTGCTCAAGTCTCCAAACTGCTTCTTTCTGCCTGTCCTTTTAGGGCTGGCAAAGACATGAATGGAGAGGAAAATGCATGAAAAAAATCCCACTTTCAACCAATCTACACCCCTGCTTTAAAGTGTTTATTGCTGGATAGATTCTTAAACTCCCCATGGCTGCTATGTAGCACTTTTGGGAATGAGAGTTCCAAAAAAATTGGAAAAAAAAAATTGGAAATGTGGAACTAAAGTTCCAGGTTAGCTGCTGCAGGGGCCAAAGATCCCCTCACCTCCCCAGTGTGCTTGTTCACCACGTGGAAGTAGGTGTTGTGCTGAGGCTCCCAGTTTATCCCATCATAAATGGCTTTCCCACGGAGCTTGGAGGTGATGATCTTCAACAGGTTCAGCTTGAGGGGCTGCTCGATGAAAATGATGTAGTTTTCAGTCATCCCTGAGGAGAGAAGGATGGAATATCACCCAAATATGAGACAAGAAAACATCTCAAGGGCAGAGAGAGCTGGTCAGATCTTTCTGCATCGCATTTCCCCAAATTCCCTGAGTTTGGGGTGGAATCTTACCAAAGCTGTGGTAGTAGGATGGCTTTGCCCTGTCCCTGGGAGGGATGGAGCACAGCACTTTGGCTCCCTCCAACGTGTCCCCGTGGCCTGCCTCCTGTGGGGGGACCCTGATGATGTTGTAGCTGGATCCTGGAAAGGGGAAAAGGTGTTCAAGCCAAACTCTGGCTCTGCTCCTTCCCTTTCCCCAGGAATACTTGGAACCACCTCTCCTAAACCAGGCAGAAACTCAACAGGCAGTAAAACACTCCACAGAGGATTTATCTACCAAAAGCAAAACAAACAGAGGAAGCTTGAAAGGAAGTAGAAGGATCTTCTCAGGCTGGGAGAATGCCAGCTCTGCCTGAAGTACTCTCCTGTAATAACAGGGGCAGGATGAAAACCAAGCTCACAGGAAATGAAAACTCTGAGCCTTAGTAATGCTCATTCAATCAACCTGAGCTTATGAGCAGGAAAGGATGGCACTTCTGAATAATAATGATCTAGAGTTTGGTATGTCCAGCTGAAAAAAGCATGTGGTACAGAGCTGGACTTTGCTGAGGCCAAAAGAAAATGAAAGCAGCAAGAATGAAAAATGGTCAAAACTGGGAAAATGTGGAGCTGGCCTAAGGGATCACAATAAAGGGCAGGGGCTGTTTTCAGAGGCCTCTGGAAAAGAAGGATTTCACACAGCTGACAGGCACTGATAGCTCTGAGCAGCCATGTGGACGGAACAGGATCCTATCAAGATGCTCAGAATTCTGAGAAGAAGAAAAATAGCCCAAAAAACTCAGCTTTACTGTAAGATAGCCAGACAACCAGAATAAATTCTGTCTTCTCTCCTGCAAAAACCCTTATGGTGCTCATCAAAAGTCAATTATTGTAAGTGAAAAACATGTGACTAATTGTTAAATTTCTTCAGATGAGTCTCCAACAGTGGATGGGACTCTAAAAAATCATTCTCCTGTTTTCCAGCAAAGCTTGGGAGAGGAAGAGGAGAATTTGCTGGATATTCACAGGCAAAGTCAGAAGCATCTGAAACTAAATCCTGAGAGGGATTTATGGGTCAGACTGACACTGCCATTTTGACCCAGAACAGCAATTTCCAGGTCTCTTTGGGTGTTTCTTCAACATTGCTCCTTGAAGCAGCACCAGGATGTATCCTGTACACCCTGCCCAAAAAACCAGCCTGGCCATGCCCACCTTACCGTGCTTCCCATAGGAATTGCCCATGTTGTAGGTTGTCCCATCAGACTCGTAGTGGGGATGAGCTGTGGCCCCATTCACTGCTATAAACTTGCTCCAGTCCACCTGCAAATGCCAAAGATTTTCAGTGAGTGCAGAACTTCCCAAAGGCTCGGTTTTGTGGAAGTTTGAGGAAGAAGAGCAGATTTTATTCATTATTAATAATGTGGGATCTGGACTCCAGCCTTCATTCTGCCTGCAAATCCTTGGAAATAAGGATATTTCTCTACCAGTAAAGCAGGACTAATAGCAGTAGACATTCCTTGGAAGACATGGATGTTCCTTATGGTACAAGTGCTGACACAGTGGGAATGTTACCCATAATAAGCACAGGCAGATGTGTGAAGGAACAGTCACTGCCCCAAAAAATCACCAAGAGTTTTGTCACTGGAAGCTCAGAAAACCAGGTCCTACTAAGGCATCTCAAACTGGAGAGTTTAAATGTGAAATCTTCCCTTCCATTTCTTCACTTAGCCAAAAAATAACAGTCTGCATCTAAAAAAAAAATGCTCGAGGGGAATTTTTTTCATTTTATGACAAGATGGTTCAACAGAGCTGAACCTGAAAATCTCCACGTGTCTTTTCACGACTGCATTCTGGTTTACAAACAGATCAGCTGGCAAATCACCCAGGACAGCTTGGTGGCTGTCATGGTTCCTTACATACAGTTTATGCATGACTCACTACTGACCCTGCAGACAGGGACTCCTGCAGTGGCTCCCTCAAGACCTGGGGGATGCTCTGAGCTGGTGTTTTTTGGTGTCAAACAGGCACAGCAGTAAATACTGATTTAGGAAGGGCAGAATCCTCCTCCCTCAGCCCTCCTCACAGCTGTCCAGCCCAAATCCCCTCTAAGGGTGCAGGCAGGGGGACACGTAGCTTGTGCTGTCCTCTCACAGGTCACCTTTTTCTGTCACATCCAGCCACGCTCCTGGGAGAGGATGCACAGGACACAGGGAAAAACAGCTCTGAGGTTTTGATCATTTCCTAGCAGGCTTTGATCAAGGGCAGCGTTGGAGTGTGCAAAGCTTGAGGTGTATAAAGCAGATAAAGAGAATTGATATGAAAGCAAAGCACCAGGGAAGAGGCAGATGTGAGATTAGCGATGTTCACTTTTTCTTGTACACAGAAAAAAGTTGTTTCCTGTTCTGCTAAGAGGTGCAGACAAGCCCAGGCAAGCAGGGAGAGCAGAGGAGAAATGGCAGCTGTGCCCAGCTGGGCAGTGACTGCACCTCCACCCCTGAGAGCTGCCTTGCTGCTGCACAGGGACTCGGCTGAGAGATGCTGCAGGCACAAATTCCTTTGGAACTGCAACTCCCCTTGATCCAGCAAGGTGTGGTTCTGCACCACCTGTACCCCAGCTCCCTTATCCCACCTGCCCACACCTTCTCCTTTGTTTCCAACGTCTCTGGATCCACCTTGTGCATGCAGATGTTCTCGCTGCTGACATAATAATCCCCTTTGTACAGCACGTAGTTCACATTGCAGTTGTCACTGGGCTCTGAAACAGAAATCCCGGCGTTGTGCACGGCTTTGTGCAGCTCATGCTAAATTATGGCAAGTTAGACATGTTTAAACAAATAAATCCATTTGCAGTGACATTAATCCCTGGGAGATTGATTGGAAATATCTCGCTAATCTACATAGGGAAACTGTCTGTGCAGGTGAAGCTGGGTTAAAGGACAAGAACAGGGGTAGAAAGCACTGCTGGAGCTGGGCAAAGGCAGATGAGGGATGTGGATAGGTCTGGAATGTCTTGAGGGAGCTGGGCTGGGGATTTGGGGGGTGTCACCACGAGTGAAGGTGTGAGCACCTCAGGAAAGGACAGGTGACGTGGCAGGAGGGGAGAGGAGAATGGAGGATGGTCACAGCATCAGCAACAAGCTGCAAACTTCAGGCCTGTGCTGGTTTTAGTGGGGAGCACTCTGCTTGCATTTAAGCCTCTTTCTTCCCTGACGTACACAGAATCCTAAAGGTACGGGAACTTCCATTCCTGTGCAGCACCATCCTCACCCTACTCAATAATCTCCTGCCCCTTAGTCCAGGAAGGGAGGGATTAGCCCACTTACCCTACAAGCTTAGCAAGGCAAGGTGTTTTAAGGGCAAAGCTGTGTCTCAGGTAGAACATCAGGGTGTAATGCTCATTATCAGCAGTGCACAGGATGTTCTCTCGGGGACAGCTTTCTTTGGGAAATTTGCAAAAATATCTGGGATTGAGCGAGCTGAAGTGACATTAAAACATTAAACTCTGCCTCCCCCAGCTGAGGCTGACACCAATTTGCATAATTTTGGCATTTGGGTCATATTCTAAGAAAAACATAGGCTCACAGAAAGTCTGCCAAACTTCCTCACCCCTCCCTTTCCACCTAACCACAAGTTCCTCCAAGAAAATCTCAGAAGCCTCTCATGTTTTACAGAACCACTCTTACGTGGCGGCTCAAAGCGGGACAGGAAGCGCCCAAAGATGCTCTTGCACGGGTCTGGCATGGCCAAGGTGCCAAACTCCGAGGCCACGATGCGGCTGTGCTGGCTGTTCCTCAGGTAGGAGCTGCTCTGCAGGAACCTGCTCCTGTAGGTCACCGTGCCATGGGCCAGCTGGAACTGGTGCAGCAGGGCCATGCCATCAAACCAGTGGTTAAACCTTCCAGGAGAGAGAAAAAGGAGATGAAGAAGAGTTGGGCATTATGTGATGTTCTGTAGTGCCCTCTTTTAGGCTTACTGATGTTTCTAAAAGCTGATTCCCAGATCCCCTGAACTATTAATCAGGCACAGCTTTGTTTGGGAAAACCCCTAAATCAAGCAAACCAAACCAAACCAAACCAAACCAAAACAAATCAAAACAGATCAAAACAAGTATATTCGCAGCTGTGGGGTGTGATGTCTGCAAATGCTGTGTGCAAGGTTTTCTGGGACATAATCTATACAGATAAACCATCCACTCCTGCACAGGGAATAGAGTTTGTGCTGTACTGTACAACAATATAAATTATTACTGCAAACCCAGAGACCTTTGGCTCTCAGCTTCTTGCAGGATGTTATTGTCTCCAAACCAAGGGATTTGTGAGACTCCCAGAACACCTGATGGTCTAACTCTAGGAATATGAGGAGGATATCAGCTTTGGCCAGTTGCTGCCATCAGCTGAATTGTCAGTCACTGGAATGGCACATTCCAAGCCACAGGGAGTAAGTGCCTTCTGGGAATATTTTAATATATTATTCTTAAAACTGGGTGGATTTGCTTCTAAAGCAGCTCACGCCATTTGGTGCAACCAACTCTCCAAATTCCTGCCCTGGATTTATTTCAGAGTGCTCAGGGATGGATTTTTGTTCAGGACAGAGGACAAAGCTGGGGATGTTTTATTCCCCATCCCACCACGGTGAGTGGGTGAGAGCCTCTCTGTGACTCATCTTCTCCAGCCTGGCTGACTTCACCACTGAGCTCCTCTTTGCAGAAAATGGGAGTTCCCAAATGAGGGAGCAACTGCTCTCAAAAGAGTGTCATTGATATTTCTTCCTTCCCTTATGTAAAAAGAAACTAAAAGATGCTCTAAATAGTGATTAGGGGGGGTCCCCTTTAGGTGTAGGCAGAGTTCAGGCCAGAACCGTTTAAAAATTCATTTAAAGGAGACTTACTTGTCATTGCCAAACTCGAACTTGCCAGGGCCATTCCTCAGCAGATTTCCATTAATCCACTTGGGAATATGTCCTTTGATCTTGGCTGGGATGGGCTCGGGGGTCTCCTCCACGCTCTGCACTAAGGGGGAAATGCACTGCAGCCCCCGGGGTCTGTGGCAGAGGATTTGCTCCCTGGATGGGCTGGGCAGGTAATTCTTGAAACCTGCAAAGAGAGCAGGGAGAACAAAAAGCAGGGAATTGAGATTTTCACTGGAATAAAATGACAAATGCTAGATCTTGAGATTGGATATCAGGGAGAAGAGCATTCAGCATCTGCAAGCAGCCAAGTTGTGGTGGAATCTCAAGGTAAAGCAACAAAACCCAACAAATCCACAGGGAGCTGAAAATCCTGTGGATTTTACTCTGCTCCAGTTAATTCACAAGAGACACTAGTTCTGCAGTCCAAAGGAGGTAACAGAATATAGGATGATAGAAAAGATCATGACTTTTCTTTTAATCAAAGAAATGCATATTTGATTTAATTTCACAAATAATTAAGAGAAGAAAAAAACCCAATAACTGCAATCCTAAAAAATGAAAGTACGTCAGTGAAACTGAGTCAAAGGCCATTTACAGGATAAAACAGACTTACAAGTTTTATTTGGCAGGGAAATAGTCAGAGAAGGATAATTTCTGATGGAGCCTCTGATTTGGCTGCAACAACCCCTTCTGGAGAACAAAAGCCCCAGGAGAGCATGAAGTGATTGGAATGCTGTGAGCTACCAGTGATGTCAGTGATTGGCTCCCACAGCCTGGTTTGCAAAGCCTCATCAACACAAGGATTGTTTTAGCAATCCATTTAGCTGCAGAGGTGGATTTAGCCGGGGGTGCCTCCCTGCCCAGGCTGGCACCTGCCCATCCTGCCCTCAGTGCAGTCGCTCTGTGCTCTCCCCGAGACCACTGAGCACTGAGGTGGGGTGAAATACTGACCAAAAAGGGCACGTGGCAGGCAGAACTCCATCACCCAGGGCTGCTGCAGACACCACACACTGAATGGAATCCAGGCTGTTACTGAATTCACTCTGATTTTCTGTTCTTTCACCACCGCTGCTTCTGGCCTACATCCTTTAATCCAGGTGACCAAGTGTAGCTGCTGCCCAATTTCCCTCCTCTGAAACCCAGAGATTTCCAGATGAAATCTGCTATTTCAGCCGGAATATCTGCAAAAGAGCTGAGCTGGCAGGCACAATTCTGTTGAGCTTGTTTCTCTACACAAAAACACCCACAGGTTGGGTGTTAGGATTGCAGGAAGGCAAAATGCAAGATTTCAATGTAGCTCTCCAATCTGCCAATCCCCAAATCCTCCTTTAGATCTCTGAAGTGTTTGCAGAAATGCAGGTGTGGTTTGCAAAGGTGCAAAATACGCATTAAAGAATGAGAGGAACACATCCGTAAGGAGATATTTTGCATCCAAGCAGAAACAAAGCTGGTATGACTCAGGTCAGCACTACATCGAAAGCTCCTGGAGAGGACTGTAAATGGAAATTTTGGAGAGATACATTCCACAAAAGAGCCTGACCAGGGCTGGAAAAGACCTCCTGAATCCACCCTCCCAACTGCTACACCAGAAATTCTTATATAAGAATTCTGTCATAAAAATTATTACATCTACAGGCACTTATTCCTTCTTTGGATAACTGCTCCTTGTCCAGATGATCAGGAAAGTGCTTTGAATTTACCAAAGGACATTATTCTTGTTTTTCTGGCATCTCTGGTGTGTGGTTTTGGTAGTTCTCCCTTCCTTGTGTTGTATTTAGGGTGAAGAATCATATCACTTCCTAAGCTAAGTAAGCCAAGTTCTTTTTGTTTTTCTTGTCCTGTGATAACCATTCACATGATCATCTCAGTAATCCTTGAAATGTAATCTAGTTAGAACTCATCTCCTTAGAATTCATTCCAAGGCATCCCCTACAAACTGGAGTTCAATAGAAACATCAAGAATATTTAAGGGAATGCCCAAACCTATGCCAGAGAGGGAGAAAGAAGCACAGCAAGAGAATAGATTTATTTTTTTTTCTGGGCATCACTCAAATGAGCTGAAGATCCTGGAAGAAGTGAATGCAAAATAGGAGCAAATCCCAACACCCACATCAGCCAGAACAGAAGCTTCCAGAAGCAAGACAAGTCATTGCAGACAATTCTGAATAGCTAGCGGGAGAGAAGGCACGCAAGAAAAAAAAAAATAATAATCCTATCTATCATACTTATTCAACAGAAACAGATCTGAGTAATAAGTGTTAATTTTAACTGCACTTTGAATGCACTGAGGACATGAAACACAGAAAACTCCCCCTCAACACAATGTTTCTGAGTAATTTCAAAAAAGGTGTTTCAGCTTCAGGGGAAAGCTCAGTCATAAATCAAAACCTTTCGTAACATCCAGCTCCCCAAGAAGGGCCCAGTCTCTCTCTAAAGGAGACAGAAGACAGACTGGTTTTTATTATTAAACAATACGCAAATAAAATTACTCCTTTGGTTCTGGTCACGCTATGAGATGGAAGAACTTGAATCCACAATTAAAGCCCTACAGTCCCAGCGGGGCTCTCTGTGGGTGCTTGAACACCTGAAAACCAGCACAAGATCACAGAACCTTCATTTCTCCACTGCAGTTTCCATCCTACCTCAGATTTTTAAAAACAGGCTTAAGGTCTTTGGCATATCCAGGCAGAGGCAGTGCCAAACACGGAGCTGTAACTTTGCTCCAATCTTTTCCAAACACAGCAGGCAATCACTGCAGAGTTATCCTGGGTGGCCCTTTGTTCGGCTCCTGTTTCCCTGCACAGTGTGCCATGATTTCACTGCCCAGTACAAACTGACAGCCCAGCATCGATTATTTATTGATTGTTTATATGCAGAAATGGTGGGATGAAGGACCAGGCTCCTGAAGAGAAAGCTGCTGGGTGTGCAGCCACCATGAATCAGACATTAAATTGTACTTCAAGGGCAGTGGGTGGGACACGAAATCTGTAATGGTGGATGACTGAACCATGGGAGCCATTTGCTAACATTGGGATCACATGGGAGAGGGCAAAGCCATTTTGACTTTAATCTCCAGGTTCAAAGCCAAGGCTCAGGAAACACCTCTCCAAACACAGCCTACCTGTTTGACTCAGAAGGACATCCACAATTAAGGGCAAAATTTAGCAAATAGAATGCTCGTTATATTCTTCAAGTAGGGAGAATGAGGCAAGAACTCTGTTTTCCCCGAGGATCATTCAAACTGGGAATAATCCTCTGGCACAGGCTGTGTTTTGTTGCAGATAAAACACTGGCACAACACGGAAGCAAAGCAGTTTTCCCCGACCCCAGTCCGAAGTAGAGCTGTGGATTTGTGTCCTCTGGACTCCAGCCTTGCCCAGGGCTGCAGCCCTGAGCTCCCACTGGGATTTCCGAAGGGAAGGTGCAGCACTTGCCTTGCGAGTGCCGGGATGTGCCCGTGCTGGGCTCCTTGTTCCACGCGGCTGCTTGGTTCCCCATGGCCAGGGGCTCAGGCACCGACTTCCTCGCTAACAGCCAGAGCAGCAAAGGAGAACAGAACAGAAACGACAGAAAACACAGGGAAAAAATAAATGGAGAAAAAGAGCAGGGGAAGGCTCAAAGGAAGGAAAGGAGAAAGGCGACAGTGAACTCCAGCACATGAAATAGCTGTTGATTTCCCAGCAGAAATAAGAGTCTACGCTTTGGGATCTTTTGGTGGCACAACAAGGCAGATTTTTTTTCAGCTCTTTGGATACCTCGGAAGCAATGCTTTGAATTTAAAGGGCACGAAACCACCACTACCATCAAAAAGCAGAAATTCCCATGAGATCGGCCACGATTTTTATTGGTTCCTAATTTCTGAAAACAAGCAAACAAATAAACGAAACAAAACAAAGAAACAAAAAACCCAAACAAAAAAGCAGCTCAAGCGGTGCAATGATGACACAAAGCGCAGAGTCGGGCTGTGATACAAAATCCTTTGGGGCAGTTCACCATTTGCTCGTTCAGGTTAAAGCCTCAAAAACGATGCGGCTCCAAAGAACCCTCTCCCTGCCCACTTCCAGCTGGCTCCCTCGCACAGAGAATCTGCTGTGTGCTGCTTCTCCAGCTCTAGACCATCTGTATCTGCTGTAATCCTTTCCTCTGCCGTTTATCCATTCAACAAATAACAGGCATTTTCTGCCATCTAACAAAGACTTCAAATCTCTCCGTTACGAATTTCTGACAATAGGAATTGTTCTCCTGACCCGTGTCAGCAGCAGCAGTCCCTTTCCGAGGGGACGGGATGAAAAGGATTGTTTTTAACGCGTTTTACCTGGAATGAATTGCATCAAAGAGCAGAGGAAATGCAGCAGGTGAGCGAGCAGGAGGCTGGTGGCGGACAAAAGGATTTTGGCGAACATATTCCGGCGGGCAGAAGGCATCGGCTCGGAGTGGCCGGGCGGAGGTAGCGGTGCCAGGGCAGCGAGCAGGAGGCAGTGATGGTCGGGAGAGGTGAGCGCTGCCTCTCATCATCCTTTCACAATAAGAGCCGTGCCCGCAGCAGAGCCCTGCCCGCAGCAGCGCCGCGTTCCGCGGGCCGGGGCGGGTCCTGCCGCCAGCCCCAAACGCTCCGTGCACCTGGGCCAGGTGAGCTGCCGCTGCCAGGGCACTGCCACCGCTGCCAGGGCACTGCCACCACTGCCAGGGCATTGCCGCCACTGCCAGGGCACTGCCGCCGCTGCCAGGGTATTGCTGCCGGTGCCAGGGCATTGCTGCCGGTGCCAGGGCGTTGCTGCGACTGCCAGGGCATTGCTGCCGCTCCAGGGTATTGCTGCCACTGGGAAAAAATGCTCCAGTGGTCTGTGCCAGGCGGAGAGATGGAAAGACGGGCAAGAATAGGATGTGGATCTGTGTATCAGAGCAGCCAGGCTGCCAGGTAATTCCTTCCGAAATTCCCATCACCTCGCCTTCGTGTTCACCTCCCAAAAATACTTGGGATGCAAAATGGTTTTGTTTCAAAACCTCAGGAGCCATTTTGCACCGTAACGAATCTCAGGGTTTGGGGAATGTTGGTTGCCACACCAGATTCCCACCAAATGCAGCAGGACGGGCCGTGCCCTGCTGCTCCCAGCTGAGCTGCACCTAGGACAGACCCTTCCCTTCGGGATGCCAGGAGCGAGCTGCCAGCGCTTGGGACTGGGCATGAAACATCGCTTTCATGTCATTAAGCAGCTCTTAAAGGCTGCGCCGCGCCTGGAGAGGGAGCTGGGCAGCAGACACAGCACTCCAGGGACCCCATTCCAGACAGATTAAATCTCATCCGAAACCTGCTGCGAATTAAGCTGATTTCTTCCTGTCCTTCCTGTACTTCTAGAACTCCTCTCTTATTATGCCCTCCCTTCAGTTGTGCTTTCTCTCAACAAACCCGACTGCTTCAACCTTTTCCCACAGATGATCTTTTCTCAGCTCTTTATTATTTCTGGTTTCTTGATTTCCACTCAACCCTTCATGTTCTTGTGATTACCATGAATTTTTAATGTGTGTTATTGATGCATTTGTGACATCTAGTTTGCTGCTTTAAAAAAAAAAAATTATATCCTCTAAAGTCCTTTTTCTAAATAATTCAGGATAATGTGGAATAAGCAAAGTTGGAAGCAGATCACTATACAATACCACATAGGCTGATCTATGAGGAAAAAAAAAAAAAGAGTATTCATTGACTTTTAAACTCATTTGTTTGCCCCTACTTACTGATTGCTCTTATTTTCTACATCATCATACACTATGGTGTCAATGACCTTACACCAAACTGTACCCACTGGTAATTTTTCCATATTAAGCCAGCTATTCTCATAAAGGAATTTTTTTTTAATTAGTTGTTATTCAAGTCATAGTTAAGAAATTTCCTCCAGACTCTCTCCAGGATGGGATTTAGGCTGACTGAGCTATTGATCTTTGCCCTCCTTTTTTTTCTGGCTCTTCCCTTGTTGATGCAAAATGCTCACTCTGTTCTTTTCCAGTGCCACCTTCAAAGATAATTCAAAGGTCAAGCATTGTACCATTAGCAAAATTGAATTTTGATTAGTTCTGGACAGAATGTTCTGAGTGTAAAACACCTCTAGTCCCTACTAGATTTGGGTTTTTTCTATTCTGACCCACATTTATACTAAAAGTCAGTCTCATTTTAAGTAAACAGTCAAAATTAGCCTTTTCTCAGGAAAGAATTCTCATCACTGATTATCTGAATTCTCTGCATTATCTGTTATTCCCCATTTTTAGCTTTTAGATAATAGAAGAGCAATGAGAAGAACTGAGTTTTTCATCACTTACACTTTCCAGCCTGTGAAGAAAATTCACAGCAAGCTCAGAAATGCAAAGGCTCAGTGTCAAGATCCCCTTGACTCCAAGAGGGTCGGAACTTCATCTAAAATGCTTCCAGATTTAAAAAAAAAAAAAAAATCCATTTATATTCTGTTACTGATCTGTCATCTTAGACGTGCTTGTTAATTTATAGGCTGGAGCTTAAACAAGGAGGGGAGAAGCTTAAAAGAAAACGTAGTTACCAGCTGAGCTTTGCTGATCAGATTTAGCAGCTTTAAAGCCAATTAATTTTCTGTCCAAACCTCCTGCAGTAAAACTGGAAAGCAGATAGGGATGGGATGGGTGCCAGGTGGGTTTCATGAGGAGCTCACTCCTCAGGGAGAGCAGGAAGGAGCCCTTAGTGTCAGATCAGAAAAGTTCTTTTGTTTCTCCCAATAAACACTGAAATCCATAAGAAGGGCAATCAGCAGCATCGTTTGCAGGGTGGATGAGTTGTAGTCAAATAGGGAAGTGATAAATTTTTATTTTTTAATGGTTTAGAAGAAAAATAGAGTGTGATGAGTGTGTTCATATATTAAGATACCGAGTGGAACACTAAAGAACAGCCAGCAGAAAAGTGCTCTGTATTTCTGACCAGCACAATAATTATGGAAAGTTCCCTTTAAACAGGGAGAGATAAACGTATGATTGATTTCCATTTTCATTTTCAATTACAGTTTCCAATGTAGGAAGTATTTCCTTTACTGAAATATTATTTAACTGCACTAGAGGAGAGGCTGACTTATTTTCAAAGGATGTTTTAAACTTTCTGAACTCACCATTTCAAGCCTAAACTCTATAAAATAGATATTTAATTCATTTTAATGACTTTTTATATACATATATATATATATATATATGAAA
>VZRH01006789.1:160923-173127 GCA_013397555.1 Urocynchramus pylzowi
CACACAGCACTGCTCACCTCCGTATTTTTGCTTATATTTCTATTTTTATCTGCTTTTTGCGATTTGCTCGCCATGGCTGCCTCACGAAAAGCACGAGGTGTTTGCTGAGCGGTCACGCTGGGGAGAATGTTTAAATTAAAACCTGTAAAACCTGCAGCTGGTTCATCTGCAAGGGCGCTCCTCTCACGGGGGAGGCAGCGCCTCAAAGGGCTGGAGACGGCGGGGGAATGGCGGGGAGTCCCGGGCCCGCCTAAATTCGATATCTGAGGGGATTTATCCCTATTCGATATCCGAGGGATTTATCCCTAATCGATATCCGAGGGGATTTATCCCTATTCGATATCCGAGGGGATTTATCCCTTTCTGATTCCCCCAGAGCCTGAGGGCACCGAGGCGTCCGGGACTCCCCGGCCCTGCGGCTTCCCCTTCAGGCGGGCGGGCAATGGCCGTGAGGGGCCGCGACTGTGGGGACAAGGGGAAGGGGACAAGGGACGAGAAACAAGGGACACAAGGGACGAGAAACAAGAGACGAGACACAGGGGACACCTGCTCCCCTCAGGGCTGGCAGCACCCCCGGTGCCACCCTCGGTGGCGGTGCCAGGAGAAGCCCCAGGTGCCCCCTGAGGGCCCAGCGGGAGGCTCCGGCCCGGGCCGTTCTATCAATTAAATCTTTGAAAAGTTCCTCAAACCTTTCCTGTCAAATGTCACCTTCTAAGTGAAATCCTTGGAATGTGTTTCACGCACGATGGATCTGCCTCAAAAAACGAGCCAGAAATGTGTGCAATCAGAGAGACCGGCACTAAGATGAGTAAAAACACTAAAATGAGTCACAACACTAAAATTCATAAAACCACTAAAATTAGTAACAGAATTAAAATGAGTAAAAACCTTAAAATTATTAAAACCACTAAAACTCATAAAAACATTAAAATGAGTAACACTAAAATGAGTAACACCACCACAACACACGGCTGCCAAGACCATACTTTCTCAGTCTTGCTAAAGAATGGAGAATAAAACTATATTTCCCGAGGTTGTGTTTCTCTGCTGTAGATGAATCATGTCTTTGTTCACTGCAGTGAAATAAATAATTGCAAGATCGGAATTTATGATAATGTTATGGTATATTATGTGTTTTACATTATGATATGGTATATGATTTAAGTTATGGTATGTAATGTTATGTAAAGTTTGCCTCCGACTTGGTTTTTTTCTTTCCTTTTTTTCTTTTCTTTTCTTTCTTTTTCTATTTTCTGTTTTGAAGAGGGGAAAGGACCTGAATCTCACATACATCATCCAGAGAGGAATATAAAATATCAGCATGAGAAATCAAATTTCTGAAAGAACAAGAACTAAATACTTCCTCAAAGTAGAAACAACTTTTAATAAACTGCCATGGCCCTCTTCATTTGATGATCAAATATCTCATAGGTAATTATGTTATTAGCATTACTATCTAAACATTAAGAAACAGATATGACAGAACATGTTAGGAAAATGTTTTGAGATTTTTTTAAATTGTGTTATGGTAATAGCTTTTATTAACAGACCACCTGGAGTAAAACAAATTAAACATCTGAATTTTCATTTCCATTATCTTATGCATATGATAGTCTATGGATAAAACTCATAAAAAGTAACATTAAAACATTAAAAAGAAAATTATCTACAGGGAGAGAGTTCACTCTTACTGGAGTTCCAGTTCCTTTAAAATTGGAGCAAAATGATCTAAGCCATTACTTTAAAAGTAGTTGCAGTTCCTCTAAGATTGGAAATATTAAATTCCAGGAGAAATGAAAAGTTTAAACTGTACCACAAAAGCCATTGTATGAGTTAGATTTGATTCTGAAAAATGCAAATAAGTGCACAAAGGATAAGGAAATGCCTTTTATTCAATGTGTTCAGTGAACTAATTGAATTTTAAGGCTCTCAAAGGCTGACATGAAAGACCAAGTCTTTCTTCCTGATAGCTTTGTATGGAATATCAATTGGCCAAAAATATTAGTGCCAACAGCTAATACAAAATAAATAATGATCTGAATGCATATTTAACCTTAAATGATAAATTATTAGTGCAGTATTAAGTTTTGAAAAATATTTTTGGCTAAACCAGCCAAAATCCAGGGTTATTACTAAAAGAGGCAGGTTTTTTTATCCTTACCACGTCAAATAAAGTTAAAAGATGTGCTTTTAATCTCAAAATCACCTCCTCATGTTTATCATACAGATATTAAAGTATCCCTATGAACTTTGGGGTTTGTTTTGTTGGGTTTTTTTTACCTCCAAGAGCAGTAAAAGGCGTGTGAACAGCCGAGACAATGTCTTGGGGACTTGGGTTTGGTGTGGGGATTTGGGGTGGTTTTATCATCCTCACGACTTGGGGCTCTTCAATTTACCCCCCAAGCTGCAGGGCCGAGTGCCCTAACTTCCGACCAGCGACAGAAACAGCAAACCCAGGCATGGAGATGTAACAAATTGGCCTGGCTTTATGATGCTCCTGTCCCCATTCGTCTGTTTAGCCCAGAAATAAGTTTTGCACCTTTAAGGCTGGTTCTGAGAGCGAGGGGGAAGAAGAAGCGCAGGTTTGTTTTCAGAAACTGCACTCACTCCTCCACATTCCGGCTCCTGGACTGTGGTGTCTGTCGACAGAGATCTCTCCTTTGCTTTTTAGTTGGTTTTTAGCTCGCTGAGGCAGAGAAGTTCTCTGGACTGTGGTTTTTCTTTTTCCTTAGAACTATTTAAACCTGCTCTGGACTGAAAACCTAGAAGAGAACTGGCAGCTCTCACCTATAGCCCACCGGGCTGGGCCTGGACCGCGGCTTTTCCAGCGCCGGGGGGACTGATAAGAGACTGATAAGAGACTGATTGAGCGAGCTACAGCCCACTCAGGGACTTCCTGAGTTTGTCATCTCTTTTGGAGCAGCAAAAAATTTTATTGTTTAATATGGTTCATTTTTTGTGCTAGTGAATGCTTTGCCTGTTAAATAAACAGGTTTTTTCCACTTCTCCAAAGAAATCTTTTCCCCAAACCAATTAGAAGAAAGGCCACTTAAATTTGCTTTCTAGAGAAAACCCCTTGAGAGGTTTTCTCCCAAATTTGCCCTAAACCAAGACATTGGGAAATAATTCGCTCGCGAGGTCGCTGCCCTGGTTTTTAGGGCCTGTACGTCACCGCAGTTTGCTGCTTTCAACCCTCGCCGAGGGCAGCGCGGGATGCGGGCCCGGGGCGTTATCCCAGAGCAGGAGCCGAGCTCCTCCCGTGCAGCCGCTCCTGCGCACCGGCCTGCCACGGGAGGTTTCTCCGCCCACGCCGGCATTCCTGGGCACTGCTGCCACCAGCAGTGGAGGACCAACAGCGCGGTGATTGCCATCCCAAAGCGGCTTTTCCCGCGGGGAGGCGAGAAGGGAAGCCCGGCTGGCACGGGCAGCACCTGCCTCAGAACTGCTGGAGCAACAGGACGAGCCCGCTGACATCAGCGCGGCACCGAGCGGCACAAAGCCACCCTCGGAACCCCAGATTTGCATAAGGCGCTGGCTCCTGCAGCGAGGAGGGGAAATGCCGTGCGAGAAATGCGGACGTAGGCACAGACCTTGGGAAAGCGTCCCAATTTCGGCCGCCCCAGCCGCTATAAAGCCCCTCCCGGCAGCGTTACGGCGGCGCTGGCTTCCCTCCGGCTGGGACATCCCCGGCGGCGGCGGGGCACTGACCCGGGGTGGCCTTGGCACAGCTCCGATCCTGACCCCGGCAGCTCCGCAGCTGCGCTTACCCCGGCTCCCATCGCCCGGCTGCAGCTCCCGAGGAGCCAGGAAGGACCACCGAGGAGCCAGAAAGGACCACACCGAGGAGCCAGAAAGGACCACCGAAGAGACAGAAAGGACCACACCGAGGAGCCAGAAAGGACTCCCGAAGAGACAGAAAGGACCACTGAGGAGCCAGAAAGGACCACACCGAAGAGACAGAAAACACCACCGTGAGCTACCGCCCGTGCACCCTGCGCTTCTCCCGGCTCTCATCGCTCTGCTGTACTTCCCGAAGAGCCAGAAAGGGCCACCGAAGAGCCAGAAAGGGCCACCGAGAGGCACCTCTGCTCCCGCCCCGCACCCTGCGCTTCTCCCCGCTCCCACCGCCTCTGCTCCCGCCCCGCATCCCTGCGGCTTCTCCGGGTGAGTCATTCCACGACCGAGTCAGGAACTACTTTGAGCTTCTGCTGTCCTTTCAAACGGTAAAAGGTCTAAAAACGGTCCTCGGTACAAGGTCTGAATAACCGTCTTTTACCACTCAAGGTTGAGCTTGATGATCCTGGTGGTCTTTTCCAACCTTTTTGATTCTATGATCAAGGGAAGAAGCACAGTAATTTTGTTTTATCCATTAAACCAAGGGCCACTTTTTCCTTTAGTCCTCTGTCAAAAGTGCTGCTTGTGCTTGCCCCTGGGTTTTAGAATAACAGAGGACTTTGAGGTTAATGTGCTAAGAATGAGACGTGCACGGTTGGGTGTTGTGGTATCTCGTTTCCAAGGTGTGGATGTGCATGTTTGCAAACAGAGATGCTGCTGGAAGTCTGCCGTCTCCTCTGCACAGCTACAACTAGATAAAAACCACATGAAATACAAAGAGAAAAAATCACTCTCAAATTCATTTCTCAAAGTGCTTTGCTAGAGGGACAAAGAAAACCACGGTGATTCCCACCCTAATCCCTCTGGGTGTGCATGTTTACTTATGTTTATATTGCTCACTTTTTGTATAAAAGGTCATTTTCAACTGGTGAAAAAGCTTTGGAGTGAGCTGGGTGTTTTGATTGCACAATCAAATCGCCGTGCAAGAGCCAGATCTCCCCATTGTTCACCTGGTTTTAAGGCATTTATTATCTTTAGTGCAAGGGATGACCTTTCTAGGGGCAGTCAGAATGGGTTCTAACTTTTGGGTATTTTGGAAGCTCATGCTTTTCTAGGGGGAACCTGGTAAGATTAGTCTGTGCAGACTTAAGTTTTTATCCCTTTATGGGGTAAGAAGCATCAAGCTTAACTCTGATTCCTCTCCCCGTGCTGTGGGCAGGGTGAAGATGAGTGCTGAAGAGATTCTGGTGCGTGCAGTAGAACTTGGAAAAAATTTCTGCCTCTATTTTGATGGTAATTAAAGCATTTAATAACCTTTTCTGTTTGAATACTGATTTAACACAATTCCTCTGTCAGTCTGATTTCACCTAACTTCCTTGAAAGCTTCAGTTTTAAGTGTTGTTAGCCAAGTAGCTGAGTCAGGCAAATATCTATTGCTTGTACAAAAAATTCTGGGAAAGGACACTCAGAAGCGTGGACTTGGAGTGAGTGAGTAATTTCCAATCTTGTGGAAAAAGCCAGTTAGAAAACAGTTTCTTCTTTAAAAGCTGTTTGTCATGAGTTCTTCTTGTCCTTTTGCTCACTTGAAGGCACCGATAAAACCAAAAATTTGCATGCAATTATTCCTCAGTTTTAGGCTTAGAGTGACCTTCTCACCCTTAAATAACCCTAAAAAAGTATTTTGCATACCTCTGGTTTGGTGGTGACTGCAGTTGTCAAATGACTGGGTTTTCATTTGTTTTGCTCCCAGATAAACCCTGTCTGTAGTGACAGCAGCTCAGCCTTGGTGGCACTGGGCTGTGGGAGCACGTAGGTGGCTGCTGAGCACAGAGTGGCTTCTTTTGTGGGGGCAGAGCTTAATGTTGTTTTTCTTTCCTTTTTTTCATTGCTCACTTGGAACCAAGACGACGATGGTAAGCTGAGAACTCATCTTTTATGACTTTGTTACTCATTTCACTCTTCCTAATCCAGAGAGGACAAGTTTCACACTGAGAGAGGCTGCAAAGAAACCAGAGCTACAAAAAAGCAAAGCTGCTTCTGCTTTAATTCCTCTTAGGACACAGGGTAGTGGCTTCCCTGACAGCACCTTTCAATGCACCTTAATTGTTGGGCAAAAGAGAACTGATGCTTCTGAATTCTCATTAACAAACACAGCAGCTTTCCTTGCTTATATAAATAAATTTCTGTTATAAATAAATTTCTGCTTATATAAATAAATTTCAGATTCTGGGAAATCTGCTTCAAGCAGAGGTGTAAAAGATGATGTGTTTGATGTCATTCTAAGAACTCCTTTCACGTGACATCCCTAATGCCAGGATTAAACTGGCAGCAAACTGTCAAGATCTGAGGTGACAACAGCTAAAATATGAAGAATTTTGCTTTATTATTCCTGCAGAGTTGGAGTGTGATGCCCTGTGCAAGGAAAAGACTCTGCACCGAGTGCTGAGGAATGTGAACAGCCAACTGCTCGTGGTGCGCCCCGACCTGAACGTGGCAGCCTTTGAGGATGTGACAGACCAGGAGATGCAAACTGGTAATTCCCAAACAGAAACCATCACCACTGCTCTGCTGCTTTATCCTGCACCTGGTTTTGTTCTTTGTAATCATCCACTCAATGATGGGACTGAGAATAATGGCGCAAAACTTCATTTGCAAGAAGAAAACTAAGCTGAGAATGAAATTTTGAGTCTTGGGCATTGGTGATGGATGAGATTTCTGGGTTAGACCAAAGCCTGCAGGATGTCACATGCAGAAATAGGGCTGTTAAGATTTTTGCTTGGCTCTGATCACAAAATTCTTAATTCCCCCCCCTTTTTTTATGCTGGATTACAAAAAATCACTTTAAAATTCAAACAATGTATTGGCACTAAAAGGTCTTACTTTCTTCTAATAATATTAGCTATAAACTTACAGTTTTGGCTTTGACTTTTTGGGGTGCTTCAGCAATTTATTTACAACTCTATTTATTGCCCATATTTATTTCTGGATCACCTGTATCCAGCCATGCTCTGATTTACAGAAAGCCACTTCCACATGCCAGTCTCACTTTCTGCATGCACACAAAAGGGTCTGACCCCCTCCCCACACTGCCTGGTCACCTTGGTGCACCCTGGTTGTTGACTGATTGCATAAAGCACAACCAGCAGCCATAAAAATTCAAGTCCTGGCTCTTCTGTCAGGAAAAATACCTTGGTGAGACACCCAGAGTTGCCAGGGGAATGGTAAAACATCACTGAATTCAGTTGTTGCAGCTCCCTTGGAGCAGGTTATCAATAATAACCCATTTATTTCCAGGCAAAGGGATGCATTTCAGCATTCACTGCTACAAAACCACCACGCCCTTAGCAGGGATGCCCGTGGCCTTCAGTGTCCAAGTGGAAAACAAAAGTTATTACATGTGTTGTGAGAGGGAATGTGGAGAAATGATCGTTAGGTTCAAGGTAAGGATCTGCTTCCCTCTCCTCACCTGTACAAATCCAACAGGCAGAATTAACAACTCAGAGCTGGAATAAAACTGGGCAGGGCTTGTGCTGGGATTAACCTGCTCCCTTTTTCTTTCCACAGGAAGGAGAAGTTCCCAAAGAAATTCCTGGTGAAAGCAACATCATCTTTTTCAAAAAGACATTTACATCTTGCTGCTCCAAAGCATTTAAGTTTGAATACTCAATGGAACAAGGAATGTTCTTGGCCTTTGAGGAAGAAGGCTACTTGAGAAAATTAATCCTAAAGAAACTGTCAAAAGATGAAGTGGATGAAACCATGAAGATGAGTTTATGTAAGTTCAGTCAGAATGAAAGTCGCAACCTATGATGGAACACTTCAGCAGTTTTAAAATACAGTTTGGTTTTTTTATATAAAAGAAACTTTAGTCTTTCTTTGTCCAAAACAGGTTAGTTTTATGTTTTAACTACTGTCAGTACTTATTAAAAAATAAATGCCAGTTCTTGGCAAAAAGCCAAGCATGTTTTCCAGTCAGACAGAAGTGAATTACACACTGAAGAAACAAGAATGTGCATGTCATGTAGAATTTGCTCCCTAAAGTCTTTAATGCCTGTTGACCCAACAGCTTTTGAATTAAGTCTGGACTCCTACATTGCCAAACCTCTCAGATAATAAATTTCTCACCCGAGCAGCTTAAACACCACATCCAGCTGCATCCTGTGTGAGGAAACCTCAGCCACTTTCCATGAGAGACCCTCAGCTTGCCCAGAGGGACTTACCCAGGACTCACCATCTGCATGCTCCTCTTCCTGGGACAAAAACAACACATGCTGGCCTTTAAACCACACCACAGCTCCATTCTGACCACAGCACCAACAAAAAAATTGGCCAGCTACCTGCTTTTGTTAATAAATAAAAATTCCAATCCATATTAAAAAAAAACCCCAACAAAACAAAAACAAACAAACAAACAAAAAAAAACCCACAAAAAAACCCCACCACAAACAAACAAACAAACAAACAAAACCCCACAAAAAACCAAAAACAAAATAAACCCCCAGAAAGTCTTGCAGAATCCAAACAGGTCATTCTGTTCATTGCAGAATCACTGATGGCAACACAAATTCTCTTCCTCTCACTATTAATAGTGCCACTAAAGTAAAGTGGCACTATTAATAGTGAGAGGAAGAGAATTTGTGTTATAGTAATATGAATAAAGTACTATGAGAATGTGGAAAGAGTTTTCCACTCCTTAGCAATGTGAAAGTCAGACAGGATGAAGCAGAAAGTTAAAAAACAGAAAGTTCCCCCCTAAAATATCCCTAAAAGAACAGAACATTCCCTCAGCCTCCTCTTCATTGTCTTTTCAGTTACACAGGACAACACAGATCAGAGTATTTAGAAAATAAACCTCAAAAAAGTGCTGCAGATGAACATAAAAACCTTGGAAGTAGAATGTTCCTAAAGTCAGTCTGCAAAAGTATTTTTATTCTACGCCAATCCTTGTTGTATTTTTTAAGGGATATTAATTATCCTTGTATTAAGTCAAAGTCACCTCTAAGTATTAATTCATACAAATATTCTTTGTTTTATGAAGTAAGGCAGAGCAGACCCAGCTACAGAGAAAACATTTTAGGCAACCCAAAAGCAGTAAAAAAGGTTCAGAAGCACACACAAAATTTCTGTAAATTCTTTATTGCATGAATTAAGAAAGAAAGTATTCCCTTTTCTACATCAACTCCCAGGGTCCAAAGAGTTACAGGGTCTGCCTTACACACTGATGTCAGAAGCAGCAGTTCAGTTTTCCACAAGCCAAGCTTGTTTTACAGAACAGGAAACCAACCAACAGTTAGAAAAACACTCATTAAAGCTGGTATTACAAGGAGAGTTCCCTTTAGCTATGCAAGTCTGCCACTGATGTAATTCATTCATCCCAATTTACAGTGCAGCTTGAATCCACTCACCCTCACCGGACATTTTCCAGTTAAATCTGTATTTAAACCTGTTTTTCCTCTATATATTCTAAACTAGCTCTGAGCCCCCTGCAGGCTCACTGAGGACCCTTGGCTGCTCCTTGGTGGTGCAGGATGTTGCTCACAAGCTGATGAAGCAGAGGCAGCAGAGGACAATCGTGTGTGTCAGGCCTGGGGCTCCTCAGAGGCTCCAGAGCATGGCCACGGCCTTGCAGATGCCCACGTCGTGGTAGTTGAAGTGGCAGAGGCCAGCAAAGGTCAGGGCAGACAGGACATAGAGCCCCGTGTTGGCCACTTTAATGGGGACATCTCCGTGCACATAATCTGTAATGACCTGGCCCAGACCCCTAAACGAGAGAGAAAAGCTCAAATCAGCAAAGTTCACTCACTGAAATCCACCCACTTTGTGTCCCCGTTCTGCCAACTCGCTTTTTCCCCCCTGCTGCCATCAGCCTTTCCTGAAGAATGCCCAGTTCCCACACAGAAAAAGGAAGAATCTATTCCAAAAACAAAACAAAACAAAACATTCCAGATTCTATTGAAAATACACAGATTGGCTCAGAGTTTTCTTGAGGAAAACAAGTGCTGACCACAGCTCTCCAAACAGAATCCTTGGAATCTGCCTTCTTATCTGACTTCCAAGGACTGGAAAAGAGGAAAACCAAGGCAATATCAGGGACCAGCTATTGTCACAAAGACACAGAAGACTCCTGGGTGTTCATTTAGATGAGAAGAGTGGCAACCAAAGAAATTAGCACATTTTCATTTTTTTCCACATCTGGAAGTGAACTCCTGTCCAGACTTGGACTACCCAGCAACACGAGACACAAGATGCTTGTTTTGGGAAAAAGCTCCCAGTCAGAGCAAGGAAGGTGCAAGAACCCCTGGCACAAATTCCTAAGGGCAAAACTGAGGTTTAAGAAAACCTGGTACCCCCAAAGTACCATGAAAATCTGCTTTATCCTTGTGGCAAGGAACTCCCAAACCAGGATTACCTCAGGAAGGTGGATGCTGCCAGCCTGGCCAACCATGTAGCTGGATCCACTCCTAATTAGCCCTGTGCCTGCTCTCATTAAGAATCACAGCAGAACTACACTGAGCAAACATCCATCCAGGAATAAAGGAAATAATCATCCAGGTCTCCTTAGTGGAATATTTAAACATTCATCCAGGAATAAAGGAAATAATCATCCAGGTCTCCTTAGTGGAATATTTAAACATTCATCCAGGAATAAAGGAAATAATAATCCAGGTCTCCTTAGTGGAATATTTAAACATTCATCCAGGAATAAAGGAAATAATCATCCAGGTCTCCATAGTGGAATATTTGCTGTGAGCTCTTTATTATGCAGAACCCCATCACCACTGAGATGTACCAAGCCAGTGCATGGAGCTTTAGAGGCAGAATATTTTTGTATTATTTTTATACAGATCTGTCCTCTTTCTGTTCCCTCTGTGCACACAACACTGGTTCCTCCACAGGTTAAAAACATCCAGGATTCTACACCTCCAGGGGCAAGGAAGTGCTCCTAAGGTTAAGATACTACAGAATTTTTATGGATTCTTTTTCTGAGTGACAGAACAGTGTGAGAAAGGAAGACCAAAGCACGACCACTCCTGCCACCAAACGTGGAGACCAAGAACTTTTTCCAGGTGTTCTACACTAGACCAGGATGAGGTTTGGAGCCACCAAAGCTCCTTTGCTGTGAGCTGAGCCCTGCTGTGCTTACCAGTGGCCGTGCAGGGTGAGGGCTGCAGCCAGGGAATAGTCCACAGCTGGTCCAGGGTACAGGTAGGCTGCGGGGAGCAGCCCCAGCAGCAGCACACTGACAGCTCGCTCCCCTGTCCAGTGCAGAGATGCAGCCTTGGAACCACCTGCAAGGAGAGACATTCTCAGGGAAAAGCCCCTCTGCCAAGGGCTGGGGGCATGGCTTTGAAATCTGGAGTTTGCAAACCAAAACCCTGCGTGAGCAATGCTTGGGAACACAACGGGAGCATCAGCCCAGGCTGAAACCACCAAGAACTGACTCTGAAATTATCAATGCAATGCCCCAAAGTGCTCAACTAACACACAGGTATCCATCCACCTAAACCAAAATGCAAATGTTTTCCTTCGTTTTGGCACGGAGAAAAGAAATTTAGAAAGTGACAAGATAAGAAAAGCAAAGGATCTGAAGTTTGGACTTGGGCAAAGTGCAATCTGAAGTGCCATTAACTGGTAACAGTGCTGCTGAAGGTGAGGGTACACACACTCCTCACAGCCTGAGGCACCACAACTGCACCATTATTTACCACAAATAACATCTCTGCACGGTTACTGCCCTATCTAACAACACTCAGCATTTCACAACTTTTCCCTTAAATCAATGAGCATTTAGGATTATTTTTTCCTTTGCTGATAACACCCATAACCATACATCACCCAACAAGACACCAAGAAAACCACTGCACTGTGTGTAAATCTCTTCTGTTCTCTGTTACAGCTGCCCCTTAAAATCGCCTAGAGTGGCCCAAAAAAAATTATAGACTCAGCCTGGTTTGGAATGGGAAGGACCTTAAAGCTCATCTTGTTTTTAAGTCCCTGTGCAGCCATCGTGTACCACCTCTGTTCGCTGCACCGCTGTTGGTGCCTTGGAGGACCCGAGCCAAAATCTGGTCCTTTACAGCCCATTCTTGACAGAGCCACTGAGTATTCAGAAGTTGGAATAGACCTTAAGGATCATCTAATCCCAACGCCTGCCATGGGCAGGATGCCTTGCGCGACACCCGGGAGCTCGGGTTCAGCAGTTCCAGGGATGGGAAAAGGGGTCCTGATCCCGGGAAAACGAGACCCCCGCACACAGACACGGACAGACAGACAGACAGACAGACCCGGGGCCGTACCGTGTCCCTGGCGGGCCGGGCCGTGGCTGTCGCGGGCCGGAGCGCAGCGGGCGGCGGCGGCACCGAGCGCGGC
>VZRH01006789.1:187634-223282 GCA_013397555.1 Urocynchramus pylzowi
TCCGAGCGGCGGGGGAAGGCACGGGGAAAGCGGGGCGGCGGGGGGCTTGTGGCTCTGCACAGCTCCCTGGCACAGCTCCCTGGCAGGAGGGGACAGCCGGGCGTCCAGGAGGAGGGGAACGGGGCAGAACGCATAAATACAGCCAGGGGTGGCGGGGATAGGGCCAGGCTCCTTCAGTGCGACAGCAGGAGCGGCAAAGGCCGTGAACTGAAACATGCCAAGTTCACCTCAGCCTAAGCAAGAACTTCCTTCCACGGAGGGTGGGTTTGTTCTGAGATGTGCTCTCACTGCCGTATCCCAGGCTTGTCCATTGCACTGCTTATAATTGATTTATTTCTGCCCAACTTTCCTCAGTTACTTTCCTGTTCCTATACTTGTTAACTTGATCTTGTAGCAAAATCCCTGGAGTCAGAGTTAAAATTTATTTAAAGATGACACTTTTTGCTTTTATGGGGGAGAAACCTCCCAAAGCAAACTGCTCCTCTGGATAGCAGACAAGGACATGAAGCTGGCCAACAACAGACCTTGAAAAGCTTCATCATTTGCTCCGTGAAACTCCAGCCCGAGTGCGTGGCTGTTTCTGAAATAAAACCGATGAGTAAAACCCAAAGAATGAAACACTTGCGAGAAGTTTGCAATTCAAATACAATTGATCTCAGTATCACAAGCCCATGCCCTCTTCACTAAAGACCATGCAACAGAGAAACTATGTCCAGGGGAGAAAGGAAATCCTTGTTTCTTTTCCAAAGGGATGTATTTCCCCCATTAATTAACCTGTTAATTGATGGACTTTCCTCCCGCTGTCTGTAAGCAGAAAGTCACACAAATTGTCCAGAACAGGAGGCAGCTTGTGTTGTGCCAATGTGGCACAAAACCACGTAGGAGCCTTGATATAAAACCCAGTATCAACCAGTTGGATTTCCATAGTAAGACAAAATTACAAGGCCAGTGTTGTGTCAACAAAGGACGATACAAAACATCTCAGCATCCACCAGGAAAGGAGTAAAACACAGTATAATGCGTGCAGAAATATACAGAGAGCACTTGCACTAGTATAAAAATATCCACAGTCCTCAGACAAATGTGAATCGGTACAAAATAATTTCAAGAACATGTTTACAAAAGGACATGTTAATATAAAACAGTAAAACCAGGGTGCCCCCTCTCCCAGCCTCATGCACAGCACACACAGACAGTCCATGGAAGGCCCACAGGAGCTGGGAAGGAGCAGAGCCCATTTGACCTCCCAAGCCCAGGGACGATGCAGTGAAACAAAACCACAAAACCAAAGGGAAAAATCCACCCTTGGGGGATTGTAGGGCTTGTTCTTTCCCCAGCAGTTCTTTCCTGATCTTTCAGGACTCAGTGTAGCAAGGAACTGTTGTGGCTAAGTGCTTGGTGGCCCTGGCAGTGGGGGGACAGCAGCAGAGGATGCCTGTGCTCAGGAGGTGACAGCAGAGAGGGCAGGAGTGCGGGGACAGAGGCTCAGCAAGGACAGGGGGTGGAAAGACCTCAGGAAGCAGCTGATTCCAGCTCTCCCACCCATGAAATCCTTCAGCAAACAGACAAGCACCAAGATCCCACAGTCCCCACAGCTGCAGAGCAAACCCCGAGGGCCTCGGAAATGGGAACAGCTTTGGAAAGTGGGGAAAGCAGGGCTGGGAAATGGGAGCCTGAGTTTGGAGAAAGGGAGCTTGGCCAGGTTGGTGAGCTTTGCTTCAGACCGTGCATCAACCCCCCAGAGGACTCTTCCCCCACCCAGAACAGGTCCTGTCAGCCTGCAATGTCCACAGAGTCACTCTGCTCCTGCAGGACAACAGCTGGTCCATCTTCAGCTCTCACAATCCAGCAACCTCTTCTCCATGAAGGCAAAGCTTCACATTTTCACCATCAGTGCAGTTTTCTGTGACACCAGCACAGGAGATGCCCAGCTTAGCCCACAGCACACAGTGCAGGGATGGAGGAGAAGGGGGCAAAGCATCCTTAAGGCCTCCAGGGTTTTGCTGGCAGGGCCGAGCCGGGTGTTTCTGTCCCACAGACCAGCCCCTGCAGCCTCAGGACAGCAGCTGCCCTCGGGCACGGGCAGCCAGGTGCCAGCTGTCCATGCACACAGCCTGCACCACCCGTGGCTGGCACAGAGGCTCTTTTTTGGCAGCTTGGATTGGCCTCCTCCCAGCACTTGAGCTCCTTGGTCACTCTCTGAGCTCTGCAGACAGTCACAGGTTTCCATAGAAACAGGGCTTGAAAGCTCCATTAATTCTCCCCGTGGTCTTCTTCCACCCAGGCCACGATTTTCCCCTCCCAGCCAGGAATGATGTCGTCATCATGGAATACCTACCAACAAAAAATTAAACATTTTTTAAGAAAAGGATTTCAGTCGTGTCTGGACACAGGGTTCTGCAGTGTGAGTGGCATCAGGGGCATCAAGTCAAATCCTAGCTCAGATTTCCCAAAATAATCCAGGGAACACATGGCAATGATGGCTGAGGTATGAGTCACATTTTCACAATTTAGGTAAATAACAGACCAGGCCTCATTAACCAATGAATATCAGGACTATTATCGGCTTGGTTTTTTTGACATTAAAGGTAAACTAAAGACAGGAATCACGCCTTTTCTGAGCCAGACCACGACCTGCAGCTGCTGCTGCTGCCTGTCCCCAGAGAGGGTGACCTTTTGCCCTTGTCCTAATCAATTTGTGAAGCAAGAACTGTCCCAATAACCTGTGATGAATCCAATCCACACCCACACCAGCCTGAGCACGAACAGGGCTGCACTGCAGCACACAAAGGGAACGATGCCACACACCCAGAGTTCTCTCTGAAAAACCTTCAGAAGAAAGGAAGAGATTGTATTTTTAATACAGGCTCTCCCATTGCAATAGGGTTTATAAAACCTGCAGCCTAGATTTTTGCTGTGTCCCCTGGGCTGTGTCACAGGCTGGCTTTGCCCAAGGGACTCTGCCACTCCCAGGCAGTCACAACCACATCCATGGAATTGCTTTTGCTGAGGATGACAAGAGCTTAACCCACAGCTGGGAAAGCAGACAGTTTTTTTGGGGAGAGACATCCACTATTTCATTAGTTGAAAAGTGAGGTGACCATGGTCCCAGGGCTGTGTGGTGACACTGATCCCAAAGCCCAGCCCCACATTTACCTCCTCCTTCACTGTGCCAAACTCTGGGTCCAGGGCTTTGAAGTGGTACCGATGGGTTCCTTCCCGATCGATGGCTGCCTTGAAATCCTTCAGAGTCACTTCCCCTAACCTGCAAGGGAAATAAATGCAAAAACAAAATACAACAACAAAGCTCAGGGACTACTGCAGATAATTTTCCCCAGCCAACAACATGAAATCCAGTTAAGGCACAGCAAACCTGTGCTGGCTGGGAGCATTCCCAGAAAATCAGAGTGCTGGTTTTAGGGGAACTACAGGAATTTAGGAATAACAGGAGGGTTAGGAAGACCCAGGCTCACCTCTTTGGTATGCTGACCATGAAGGGGGTGAGGGAGCGGTCGGTGAAGTACAACACTTTGGTGCAGGCACTGGTGCTCATCACGGGCGTGCTCTGAGAGTGAGGCAGCTCTGCAAGGCAGCAACTCGCTGATTATCATCCCTTACCATCATTATCCCTCCCCATCTTCCTGTTCCAGCTGGCCAGGATGGATGGTGGTGCATGCATTTTAATTTGCCCGTTTGTGTTTCTCTCCCCAACTCCTGCCTTGTTTCCTGCTTCTCCCCCAAGAGCTGAAACAAAGGAACTGAACTCCACAGTTTTAAGGCTCCTTTTATGCAGAAAATTCTCTGCACACATGGAAATGTGGTGTTTAAAAAGGCTGCACGGTTCTGTGGATATGAAAGGCAGGGAACAGGGAACACTTCTCTGTCCCCACTAGATGGTGCCCAGCAGCAGGAAAGCTGGGATGACATCCCTTTTCCCAGTGATTGCCATGGTTATTTGTGCTGCAGCCCTGCCCAGGAGGCCCAGACCAGCGCTGTGATGGTGCTTTAGAAAAAAGCAGCCATAAACGTGTGTCCCTTCCCTTTGCAGGGAACTCTGATCCAGGGAGGATCCTGGAGGGGGCAGATTCCCGAGGGGATTCTACACTGGGAACTGGGCAGTGAATTTGGCAGTGGAAGGGCAGGATCTGCAAGGCACTTACTGGATTTGGGAGGCCAGGAGTCTCTGCACTCGTTGGTTGCTCTGCTTGCTGGTGATTTCCCCCGGACCTGGGGCGCAAAGCCAAAACAAGGGCAGAGTGTCACCTCCCAGCCAGAGGTGACACCTCCCACCTTCAGCTGGCGTGTGAGGGGCAGGAGCTGAGTGCCCTGGGGAGCCTTTACCCTCCTCTCCTGCCTCTTCTGCGTCTCCATGCGGTGCAGGCGCTCCATGAGGCTGGAGATGCCCTGCTCCAGGCTGTCGATGGTGTGGTGCTGCGGGTCGTGGCCACTGAAGCTGTTCCTGAGGCTGCGGAGGGCGTCCCGGACCAGCTGCAGGTCACTGGTCTGCCCAAAACAGCACAGCTGAGACCAGCCCAGGCTGCTGCCTCCCCAGCAAGGGGAAAGCTCTCTTAATGGAATGAAAGAGTTCCAGGGTATCTGGCAGGGAATGCACCCCTCAGGTGCACTTACCCCTCGGTGGGCTGTGGGAGCAGCTCCTTTTCCTGCTGGCTGGAGAAAGCCATTGCTCTGGGCACTGTGACTGCTGTAAGCCATCACCTGGGCAGGGGAGGATGTGTGAGTGTCAGGACCTCCCCAGAAATCCCCTCTTATGGACTTCAAAATGAGAGGGAATGAGAGCTTTCCACATCAGTGATAAAACTCCCATCTTCTCCCAGATAAAGACACTCCCTAAAGCGTGCAGGGAGTTCCTGGTCCCAGCACAGACCTGATTCCTCACATAAAGGTGGAAAGACTCAATACCAGGGTCAGCAGGAAAAGGAGGAAGTAAATTGAGCTGTGGTCTAACCATTGCCAGGGTGAGAGGTGAAGCTGGAAGCTGAGAAAGCCTCTGGCTTCCCTCACTGTTTCATTCCTGAGGACTCGGAGCCAAGAGGCTGAGCCAGAGTGCTCCGTGCTGGGGGCTTTGCCTGCCTTGGTCAGGGCTCTGACAGGGATAAGGCAGAGCCAGACCTCTCTGGGATGAAGGGGAGGCTTTCTGGAGACAGGTGCCTGCAGGGTGCAAGGCAAACACCACCCCAGGTGTGGAGCAAGGCTCCCGTACCTCCTCAGCTTCTCTCTTCATGCAGTGAGCCAGCAGGGCCTCCTTGTGCTCCAGCTCCCGCTCCAAATCCACCTGTGGAGGGGCAGCAGAGGAGTCACCACCAACTGGGCCAGCCAGAGCAGCTCCCAGTGCAGCCCAGCTCTCCCTACCTGCTGGTAGCTGGCCTCGGAAAGCTGCCTGAGCATCTCATCCAGCTTGGTCTGGTGCTGCTGCAAGTGCCGATCCTTCTGGCACAGCTCCTTCTGCAACACAGGGATCCAGGGAATCAGCAGGGCAGGGAGGGAGGCTCAGTCATCTTCCCATGGCAGGGAAAATTGTGGCATCTGCCAGGGTCAGGTGACTCGCACAGGGTGTGCTTTGCCAGATGTTAGAGCTGAGTGTCAGAGCTTTTTTTTGACAAGATCAATCAGGTTTTTATTGCCCAAAGTCCCCTTGGCCAAAGATCCCCTGCTGAGGTCACACAGCTGTCCCAGAGAACAGATTCCTGAGGGATCAGAGGACAAACAGGTCACCCACCCTCATCTGCACAAGTGTTGGACACTCAGCTGCCACCACCAAAAACCAGGACAATAAAAGATCTGCAAGAAGCTGTGGGGGGAATGCAAAGAACTTCTGATCCCTCCACCTCACTGCAAACACCCCTGGCTCCCACAGCTGCTTCCCAGGGCTGTCTAGGTGCCAGGGGAAGAGCAATCCCATTCCCAGAACTGAAGATCCACCCAAACCCCCATGGGAGAGGTTCCATTACTTTGTATTCTGCCAGCAGCCGGTTTCTCTCTTCAACCTTCCTCTGGAGGTCAACCTGCAGGAATAACACCCAGGTGTGAGGCAGATATTCCCAGAGAGTGAAAACCTCTGCCCCTTGTGCTAAAAGGTGACCAGAAACCTACAGAGGTCAAGGGAGCAGCCTTTTATGGTGGCACCTTTGGACAGAGACCTGCACAGGGCAGGTGCCACCTGCTTAGCCAGGGAATGAGGAGGGACAAATGCATCAGCACTGAAAACATCAGGGAAAGCTCCTCCCTGTCCCAGCTGAAGTCCTGGAGGACAGGAAGCGGGAGTGAAGGTCAGGAATCTCCAGCCTCACAGCTGGCCAGGAGGCTGGGAGCAGCCTGTGCTGTGCAGAGACCTCTGGCTGTGCAGAGACCTCTGGCTGCTTGTTCACTATCCCACGACCCCGAAATCTCTGCTGCAGCCACCCCTGGGGCCACCAACCCCCCGCCAAAACAACCTCAGCAGCAGCAGTGACTCACATTCTGGTTGTGCAGCTCCTCCTTGTCCATGTTGGCTCTCAGCAGCTCCTGCTTGAGCTGCAGGACTGAAGCATCCTGCTGGAGCAGCCTCTGCTGCAGAGCGTCCTGGGGAGAGGTGATCTCTGCAGGAGGGCAGGGAGGGCAGGGAGCCTTCCCTGGGGCTCAGTGGCCAGAACACACTGTGGCCACTCGGGGCTGAGGTGCTGCCAGGGGCCCCAGAGGGCTCTCAGCCCTCCTGCCTCTCCCTTACCCAAAACTGATTTCCCTGCCAACTTTTTGGCCACCAGCATGGAGGGATTTCTCTGCTTCAGCCTAAATTTCCTGCTCCAGAAGTGATGAACTTTGGCTCTGATGCACGGGAACAGCTCTGGAGGACACTGAGCCCTGCAGCTCCTGCTCCAGCCACTCATCCCGAGGGCACAGAGAGGCCAAGATCAGCCCAGGACACAAGGAGCCTTAAGCCCTGAGTGTGACCCAGTTGTGCAGTGAAATCCTCTCTGGAGAGGCCAAAGTCAGCACTAATTCTGCACCTTTCACTCACCCGGAGCTCCACCTTGGACAGCTACTGCTGTTTGCTCCCTTCTGACAGGCAGCTCTAAAAATACCTCTGTCAGGAGGAGATCAGCAGTGTTCACCACTGCAGAGGCACAAACTGAGCAGGACAGGGACACCCCAGGCTCTTTTTCCTGTGCAGGAATGAGTTCACTGGGCCAATGCTACTGGGTGTGTACTCCAAGAGAGAGGAGGGAATAAAAGAGCCAGCCAACCAATTTATGCCTCTTTTTGTTTAGGAGAAGCAGGGGGAAATAAAGGAAAAGGGGAATACTTGACCACAATTTTACAGACAGAGCAGAAAGCTGGAAACCCAGCTCCTTACACCTGCCTAAAAATTCAGAAATAAACCCCAGGATCCCCCTATACTCCTCCTTCCACAATCTGAGATTCCTCAGAGGTGTGTGGTTGCTGCTGGTCCTCCTCACCTAAAGCACTACCATTCACTTTTGATGCAATGCCCCTTTCCTCACCTTTATTCCCTGGAGGTTCCGAGCTTCTTGTTTGTATTTCAGCAGCTCCTTCTGCAAATGCAACACAATTTGGTTAAACAGCACCTTGTCACCCCTCCAGAACCAACCAGAGCTGGTGTTTTCTCTGCAGGAGGAAGCACATCCCACCTCTTCCCACAGATCCAAGAGCCTGAGAAATTTTAATGAGTTACAAACATGACAAAGAGCTGAGTGTTAAGCTCTGTTATTAAAGTCCTGAGGAAAACATCAATTACCCAGTCCCCCAAATCTGTCCTTCAGGCCAACATCAAACACTTCTGCCAGCATCAGAACTGGTCCCAAGCCTCCAGAGTTGGAGCCCTCACAGAATATTCCCCATTTCATCCATCATGTCGCCCACCCTGCCTCATCCCCACCCTAAAAAAATCAAGCAGAGAATCTGCAAAGCCTCTCTTCCCCCTCCATCTGTCCCCCTCTCACCTTCAGATCTTGATTTTCTTCCACACTCTGGTCCAGACGGCTTCGGATGATGATCTGAATGCAAAATATCAGCGTTGTTATTGTGCAGCAGGGCCAGGGCAGGGCAAAAGGCAGCTGCAGCAGGGAAATTTGGGTCCTGGGGTGCTCTCACCAGCTGCTCCTCAGGGCAGGCTCCACGCTCAGAAAGTTCAAAAGACCCTTCCTGCTCATCCTCAGGTAAAGACCCATTGAGCAGCAAAGCCTGGGGAGATAAAGGGGGGAAAAAAAATCTCCTTTTCAGAGATTTCAAAGGGAAATAGGTGAGCTGCAGCTCTGGCCAGCAGTCACTCCTATCAACAGTCCCTAACCAGCTTCATTTCCCATTTCTGCTGATTTATTCCTCTCAAAAATTAGGGTTTTTTTTTTGGAATGAACAAGATTTATCCCCTGAGAAAGCTCTCCCAGGGGTCTGTCAGCCCATGCTCTTCCCCACAGAAAGAACCAAACAAGGACAACTCAGATTTCCAGGGAGTGAAGTCTCAGCTTTAGCACCTTATAGGGTGTGTGTGCATCAGATCCCCAATATTTCAACCAAACTGTCACAAACTGGAGCTTCTCAATTATTGAGTAAGAGGATGAAAATTGATGAATCAAATCCAATTTCCTGCCTGGCCACATCAGCTGCCTCTTCCCACTCCCAGGGGATGAGGGGGCAGCAGTGCCAGTCCCTCCTGTCCCTGATCCCAGTGGGCACAAAATGCATGGATTTTACCAGGGAACCAAGGAATTCTTTTTTTTTTTTTGGTGACTCTTTTGTGTCCTGCCCATTGTCCCCGGGGAAAGTGCCCGCCCAGCTGCCTGTGCTCCTCACACAATCTCTGCTTTGTTTACTGCCACATAAATATTTACAATTCAAAGCCACTGTGGTTCCCAGCACAAACAGAAAGGGATGTTCCTGAGAGAGTTCAGAGCCTTCACCACATGGAGCAGGGGGCTCTGTTCCCCAGGCACAGCCAAACACACACCGGGCTCAGGGCAGGGAGGGGAAGCGAGGGAAAGGCCCCAGAAATTAAGAATTGTGGGGAGAATGTGCCAAGTATGAAGGTTCAGCCAAGCTCATGGAATGACTGACGCAGGGCTGGGTGACCCTGGAAGGGAACACTCTCTGAGAAGAGAAATCTCTCACCTGCAAACCCGAAATCATCTTTTTGGCCTCCTCCATTTCCTTTTCCAGGTGGTCCTGCTGTTCCAGGAGCTGCTCCTCCCATGAGTTCTCCAGGTAGGACCCAGAGCTGCCTGCCTGCCACTCGGGCTGGAAGTGAGAGTCGGCCTCTTCTGCAAGAGAGAGGGGCTGATGTGCTGCTGGCAGCCCAGGGGGGACCTGCTCCACTCCCCAGAGCCAGGTGTGGCAGCTCATCTGACCCCAAGGATTTCTGCCTCATTCCTGAGGCACTGCCAGCTCTCCTACACACACTGGATCCCAGATAACTGCACTGCAAGCTCTCCTACACACACTGGATCCCAGGTAACTGCACTGCAAGCTCTCCTACACACACTGGATCCCAGATAACTGCACCAGGCTCAGGGAGGTCTCCAAGCACAGCCCTGGGGACAGTGTATGTGACAGAGGAGGCACCTGTGGCTTTGCAGAGCATCCCTCAGTGCCCCAAGGACACCCTGGAGGCAGCAGTGAACCATTCCAGTCCCTGGGGAGCTTTCCAGCTTTTATCACACAGAACAGTCCCCAGGTTTTACCTGGTTTAGGCTCTGTTTCTTCAGTCTGCAGGATCACAAGTCTCTCCTTCTCCTCCGAGGGTGCTACAGTGGATTCACTCTTTGCACTGTGGACAGGGCTGGGTGAAGTCAGGCTGCAGAGCAAGGCAGGAACAGCTCTTTTAGATGAAGAAGATGATGTTGATAAGCACTAATTTTCAACAAGCATTTCTCCTATTCACTTTTATGTAAGAATTATCTGCATCCCAGAGAAACCTTCAGCAACCCAGCTTGGACATGTGATTTTTTGAATTCAGACTCTCACACAGGGGTAGGACCTCACTCAGGAGTAATTTACTGCCAGCCTTATGCTGGACAAAAAGCCACCCTGGCTTCATCTCTTGCTCCAGAACTTTCAGATGAATCATTTCAACTTTAAATCCCAATATATTTGAGAGTCAGATTCTACTCACTCCTGTTCTTCGATTAAAACTCCTTGGAAGTGCCCACATATTTTCACAGGAGCCATCTCAGCTGACTGGGAGGTTCAAGCAATCTTTTTTCTCAGAAATTCTTCCTAAGTGAATCTCCCAGACAACATCAAAAGGTGGCTGAAGCTCACTGACCCATTCAATGTACCCCGAAAGTCGCAGGAATTAATCCTTGCGAGTGTGAGCAGGAGTTAATTTTTCATTCTCCCCCAACACAGAAACAAAGGGCAGGGAACAAAAAGAAAAACAGTGTGGAAATAATATAATAGGTTTAGAAAAATAAGAGGCTTCAGCAGCTCCCTCCCTGCATCTTCCCAGCACTCCCACAGCTCCCACAGAATGGGGAAAGCCCTGCAATAGAGATGGAAATGACTCGCTGCTCCTGCCTGCCCCACTCCCACGGCCAGGACGAGCCTGTCCTCATTCAAATTACAGACCTGAGTCCAGATTTTTGTGGTCCAGACTTCCCCCATGTTAAAGTGAAAGAATAATCATTGTCCAATAGACATCTCCCACAGGGACAGTACCTGTCCTTTCAGGTGTGTCCACGATGCTTAAAGGGCTCCCGGCCACCTGGCTTGGCTCCAGGATTTACCTCCAGGAATTCCAAATCCATCACAGCAGTCCCTCATTAGACATATTTTTAATATTAAATTTGTAACCAGCCCCTGCTCCTGCTCATTGCTGAATGGGGGCATGGCATAAAAATATGGTTTTTTTGAGTTTTTTAAATGCTGTTTATTATTTGATTTGGCAGTTCTGCTGGGATTGCATTATGTAACAGAAGAAAGGATGAAACTTTCACACAACACAGATGCCAGCAGGAAGCCCAGCTGGTCTGACATGGCCAGCAGCTCCAGGAGGGATTTCACTTCCTTCTAGGAACAGATCTCCGAATTCCCTCCCTCCCATGCTCAGCTGATGCTCTGAACCTGCCCTCACCCCGAGGCACTGCTGGTTCTCATCCCTGCAAAAGCTGTCCCAGAAAAACACCACCAGCCACAGATGGGAGAGAAGGTGGTGAAGCAGGGGAAGCGAAAAGGATGAGCAGGATGGAAAACAAGGATATGAGCCTGGAAATAACATTCCAAATCTGCTTCCCCCAGCACGGGATCCACAGCCCAAAGCCAATAAAAGGCACCACAGGTGGGGACAGGTCCCCACAGCACAGGCAGCTTTACATTTCCTGTGGCATTCCCAGATCCCTTCCAGGCAGTTTTCCTATTTCAAAGGCTCCTGGTTCAGCCAGCATCCATAAGCACCCCCCAAACATTGCAAACAGAGGCAGAGCCAGAGGCAGCTGAAGCAGCAGCACAGGTCAGGTTGCTTTCTGCATCATCCCATTAATGCTGGAAACACTTGCCCAGGTTCTGTATCAGTCCAAACCATCAGAGTATGAAACACCCGCTGATGCAACGCCTTTAAAAGTGCAGAACAATTCCCTATTAAAGCATGCAGAAACGAGGGCTGGGAAATGAAAGCTTTCCAAGAGAGATTTATGATGCAAACTGCTCCACTTTATTCCTTTCACCGCTTGGCTCCTTAACCCACATCCTGCCTCCCCCGAGCCCCAGATCCTCCGGCACAGCCGAGGCTCGAGGGCAACGAGCCCCTGAATGCCCCGAATTTCAATAACCACCCATCCCTGCTGCTCGCGAGGACAATGGACACAATCGCTCACCATTTGACCTGCTTCCCTCCCATGATCCCACTTGAACCTGTGGCCTCACAGAATCCGCAGGATCCCGGCTCCTCTCATGCCTCCTTCCCTTCTTCACACGCCCAGGGCTCAGCTCCTGCCCAACTCCTGGGGGAAGCTCTGCGAGCCGGAGTGCCGAGAAGATTCCCAGCAGAAACAACACACACACACACAAAATAACCAACTCAGGGGCTCCGCCGGCTGAGAGGCAAATCCTCAGCCCCCAGGAAGGGGTTTGATTCCGGAGCCGGGGAATTCTGCAGCCTGCCTTGGGCTCCCGCTGCTTTTCCTCGCAGGTTATTCGTCTCCTGCTGCTGCATTTTGGTCAGCTGCACAGCCGGTTGTTTTCATCACAAGGCTCCGGGCTTGCCGGGGGTGTTTCTCATCCCATCCCGCCCTCCTTGTGCTGCCGAGCATCCGAGGAGCCGCCGGGGGAAGGAAGGAGCTGCTGCCGCCGGGGGGATGCGGGCTCTGCCCAGGCTGCTCTCCCCAGGTTCCAGAGGGATGCGGGCTCTGCCCAGGCTGCTCTCCCCGGCTTTAGGGGGATGCGGGCTCTGCCCAGGCTGCTCTCCCCGGGTTCCAGAGGGATGCGGGCTCTGCCCAGGCTGCTCTCCCCGGCTTTAGGGGGATGCGGGCTCTGCCCAGGCTGCTCTCCCCAGGTTCCAGAGGGATGCGGGCTCTGCCCACGCCGCCCTCTCCGGGTTCCAGAGGGATGCGGGCTCTGCCCAGGCTGCTCTCTCCGGGTTCCAGAGGGATGCGGGCTCTGCCCAGGCTGCTCTCCCAGCCTCCAGAGGGATGCGGGCTCTGCCCAGGCTGCTCTCCCAGCCTCCAGAGGGATGCGGGCTCTGCCCAGGCTCTGCCCAGGCTCTCCCCAGCCCCAGGCACGGCTCCCTCTCCCTCCTGCTGTCACACGGGCTGTGCAGACACAGCCTTTCTCCGAGATGCTTGGCTGAGGGGTGGGGGAGGGAATGCTGCTGGAAGGGGAGGGGAAAGGGAGAGGGATGGGTGAGGGGCTCGGCAGCCCTGGGAATCATCTGATTTTTGGCAAATTTTTCCATGAATCATTTCGGCAGCCTGCGCTCGTTGGTGCTGCCGCCGCTGGGAATTGGGAGAGCTCGGAGCGGGGAAGGAGCCGGGGATGCTGCCCTGGGACACCTCAGCAGCAGGGCCGGCTGGAGGGGGTCTCTGCACTCAAAAACGTCTCTCACCATTAAAAAAAAGCATCTCGTTTCTCCCAGCCAGTTCTCCGAACTGAGCTAAGCACATTCCTCCCCGCGAGGAAAGGGAAAGCATCTTGTTTTCATCGTGCAGAATTGTGTCAGCAGAGACACCCCCAGCAGCTGGAGGGGAAGAATTCTGCCAGTTTTTGATCACTTTTGGAAAGATTCTCGCTGTGTTCTGCCCTATCAGCAAGAATATCAACGTTGCATTGTGGGCAGAGAATTCATGACATTACGGGGAAAAATAAAATAGAAACGCAGGATGAGCAGAGAGATTTTTGTTTACCACCAAAATGCCAAAATCCGAGGAAACAGCAGCCACCTGATGGGCTAGAAGAATACATCAAATATTCCATCTGCCTTAAACTGAGGGATGAGAGCAGGCAGCAGAATGTGGCACTCCTGAGCTCCCGGTTCAAGAGCCAGTGCCAAGGTCCTGTGGCATTATCCGTGAAACGCTGCTGCCAAGAGCAGGATTTTTACATCCCCCCTGGCAGGCCGGCCTCAAAAGCACACTGCTGACATCATGTGGAGGCACTGCTCCAGCACTGCCTCCCTGGGAGCCCCACACTCCTCCAAAAGTCTATTTATAAACAGCCTCTCAATGACACGCAGCAGAATTGGGGGATAAACACAAACTCTTGTGTTTTTCTCCTCTGTTGGGCAAAGCAACCTTAATTTTCAGGTACACAGAGAATTATTGGTGCTGTGGAGCGTAAAAATTGGCCTGAGAAAGGCTGGGGAAACGTCCTGCCTGCTGAGAGGCTGTCAGTGGCAATCTGTCCTTGGCAAATGAGCTCCTCACTCCCACACAAACGGGAGGGAGGCACTCGGGGAACGGCCCAGGCAGGGGAAGGGCACGGAAAATCAGAGTTGGGGCTTCCAGTGGCAATGGGAGACTCTGAAGGCAAGAGCTGCAGCTCCCCACGTGCAGGCCTGCCCTCGATCTGCTCCAGATGAGATGAACTGGAGCACAGCACCATTTCCAGAGGGAGCTCCAGTTGTTCAGTAACACAGTTCTTGCTCTTCCCAGTAGTTTCTGTTCTCTGGGGGAAAAGGGAGCGGCTTCCCTTTACTACAGAGCTCTCCATGCTGGATCAGCTCCCTCACTGGAGTCATTTTTCATCAAAAGCCATTTTTTGGCTGCATTTTCTCACAGAAAACTGCTTCACGTCGATTGCCGAGGTTTCACCCTCCAGACCAGCCAGGGATGCCCTTTTCCATCAGAACTGAGAGGATTTTGGTGAGGAGAACAGGCACTTTAGGGAATGTCAGGCAGAGGAGACATCTTGGCAATAAAATTCCTCACCTGGAAGGGTGGGACTCCAGTGGCACGCTCTGCTGCCCCTCGTACTGCTGCACCAGGGCCCGCACGCTCCAGTAGGGATTCTCAATCTCCTCGTCCATGCTGCTGTTCCTGGGGGGGTGACAATCACAAAATGAGGGGAGCCTCACCTGAGAGCTGCTGGAATTCTTCTGTCTCCAAAAAGGAGGGGAGGAGAGCTGAGGAAAAGGAGGTAAGGAGGAGGAGACAACCGGAAAAATGCCAATTTTCCTGTCAGGGATCCCCATCTTCTTGGTTTTAAGGGCAAACAGGCAGACAGGCCTTGTTGTTTTAAACTCATCCCTAACTCTGTGACTAGAAAACTCCAAAAGCTCTGGGAATGCAAGGAAACATCACAAGGACTGGCTCTCCTGAAGAACTCCAAGGCCTTTGCAAGGGAAACCCTTAACATTGCATTTTTCAATGAAAGTTACCATTTCAGCCTCCTTTCCAGACTGTTTTGTGGGTGCTCCCTCAAGCCAGTATCAAATGGGCAAATGACCTTCAGCTGTGTAAATGAAACCCTGCACAGCCCCAGCACCTGGCTCCCAGTTAAATGTCATTGCTGTTATTGGTATTGTCACCCACACAGCACCTTTGGCAAGGGGCAAATAGGATTTTCAGCATTATTCCCTGTGTGTGGGGATTTTCAGCATCCCCAGGACTCAGCAGCCACCTGAAGCAGCAGGATGAGCAGTGGAGGAGCCAGAATGGACTTGTACAACATCCTCAGCTCTGGAAATAAAGCTCCAGATCTCTGGGGTGAAAACCTGCCTCGTGTTTCGCTTGGCATGAGAACATCTCCAAGGAGACAGCACCAAGGGCAGCGTGGGGAGAAGGAGGCACAGTTCCCTCTGCCTGGGCAGTAACTCCCTGTTCTGTTCCAGGGAGATAAAGAGAGACCCAGCTGCTGTTTTGCTGTAAAATCTGAGAATAACCTGGGCTGGCAGCAGAGCCAGGTCAGCGCCCCCTCTGCGAGGTGTTTCAGGTGTTTTTGGACAACAGCAGCTTCCTCACGCCAGGAATAAAACAGACAAAGATACATTTGTGTGGGAATCTTTAAAATCAGAGGGTTTTGGGAAAGCTGCAAAAGGCAGGCCTCAGAGACAGCAGAACTGCTGTTAGAGCTAAGCAGGAGCCATAAGATGTGTCAGCAGAAAAATTATATAAGAAGTAGAAAGTAAGGACAAATAGAACAATGGTCTGTGTATTAACACTTGGCTAGAATAACTCCCTAAGCTACAGAAAAGTATATCTAGGGAGATATTAGGGAGTTCTAAGCTAAATAATGGAGCTCTGTGCATTGTATCTTAAGGCTCACAAGCAGGTATTGTATTTGAAATAAGCAGGCATTGTTTTAACCAAAGGTACGTGTGCTTATAGTGGATGGACAGAACCACTGTCAATATGCTTTTGCTTTGTGGGATTGGTCAAAAAACTTTTAAAGTGAGGTGAAACACTGAGCTCTTGCTCTGCTGCCGGGGATGTGAGCTGCTGGCATCTTCCCACTGTCACAACCATGTCATGAGAGGGATGCTGGAAAACAAACAGCTCGAGAGATGATCCCCAGCAGTCCCGTGATTTGAACACAGACCCCCGGCCAGCAACACATTTATATTCATTTCCTTTTGAATTTGAATCCAACCCAGCCTCTCAGGAGCAGGGAAGAGCCCCTCACCTCTGTCTGTGCCTGAACAGGTCCCGGCCGGAGTGCTGGACGTCCTGCCGGACGTCGGCCAGCGCGGCCACCGCCCCTTGGGCCACGGCGGCGGCCGAGCGCGGCCGGAGGCTGCCCGGGGGGGCTGCCCAGCTCCTGCCCCCCGAGCCAGCGGCGGTGCCAGCCCTGCCAGAGCCCGGTTTGAAGTGAGCAGCCAAAGCCAGGATCAGCCTCATGGTGGATTTCAAGTTCCCCTCGACGATATCTGCAAAATGCAAATGTTTGGGGGGTTAACGTGGAGCGCCAGCTGAGCTGTGGCTGCCCGAGGAGGTGAAGATAATTCAAGCCAGCAGGGCTGTTCCAGCTCAGCCCTGGTGGTGCAGGACACTGCAAAGTGCCTTCCACCTCCACAGCACAGCCCTGAGCCTCCCTTTATGGCCATTTCCAGCAGTTAATTACTGGACACATAATTACTGAGTGCTCACTCAGAAGCAGAGCAGTTACTGAGGACTGTCACTGACTTTATTAGCAGAGAATTCCCTTTTTTTTAAAACACAAAAGGCAGAACAGCAATGCATTTCTCCAGTGGTGGCATCCTGTGCCATCAACTGTTTGCAGCACCCTGCAAATGTAAATGAATCATATTCAGTGAGATCACACTGTGTTTTCCAGCACACTGATGTCATGGCAAAGATCAGCCACTCTCCCAGACCAAGATTTCCCAAAACAATTTAGTCAGAGGTGCTCAAAGTCCTGACTAAACCACGCCACAGACATGTGATTGTGCGTTGTGTCTCCTCTCTGTTTCCAGCCCATGGCTTCCAGTGAACCACAAATATTTTTTCCACTTCTCCTTTCACTCCAGCAGGTTTATGTGTCCTTTTGGTGAAAGATTCCAAGCCTGTATTTTTCATTACACCACTGCCTGGGCTTCTGAGTGCTCAGTAGCAGGAAAAAAGTCACTTTTTTTTTCCTCTGCATTGCCTATCATTCAACCCAAAACCTTCACTAAACCAGAGGGGGGGAAAAAACCCAACTCCCCCACAAACTGACACATTAATTTACTCATAAATTACCTGTTTGATAGAAAACAAAGCCAGAAACAGGATTTCAACAGCTAAAATCCCCCCCAGGACCACGCACCTTTAGCTGACGTCTGGTGCATGCGGATCTTTTTTGATGCCACGAACTGTAGGACTTTCTCCACATTTTCCCTCATCTCCTGCTGGCTGCTGGGGTTGACCTCGATGCCACTCAGCTTCTCACCAGCTGAAGGGAGTGAAAAAGCTTTATCAGAAGAGAGCTGAACCTCTGGGGACAGCCAGAGGGACGGCTGGCACTGCTCTGGTCTCGTGTCTGGGTGCTGCATGGGGCTTCTGCTCCTGCTGACAGGAACCAGCACCAGGAGTGACTGGGTTTGGGGCTGTACTGGGATGATGGCAAGGTTTTGGGGGCTGGAGCAAGATTGTGGCAGGATTTGTGCCCCCCTGAGGGACCCATGCTGGAGCTGCCTCTTCCCAAAGGACTGAGCTCCATGGAAAGGGCTCACCTGGTGAAGAACTGAAGCAGGTGGGACAGACCCACATGGGAGCAGTTTGGAGATCTGTCCCCCCCTGGGGCAGGGGCTGAGTGTGAGGAGGAAGGAGCAGCGAGGACAATGAACTCATTGCACCCCCATTCCCTGTCCCCCTGCCCAATGACATCAGCAAACAGGTCACTCTTCCCAAAGAACACCCCCTAACTCCATGCCAGCCTTGTGGGAGTTCCCAGTGCCCCTGCCAGGTTTCCCCATCTGCTCTAACTGCCTCTGAACCATAAGGGCTTTAATAGAATTGCATTTATGATCTGATTTATGGTTGTTTTCCTTCCCTCCCCGCCAGCTCTGCCACCCCCAGCAACATCTGCCCGACAGATGCCAGAGCCAAGGCAGCCCCTCCACGCCAGAGCCAGAGCTGAGGGGGAAAAACAGGGCCAGATGGCAGCACTGACCTACAATCTCGATGAGCAGGGCAAGGGTGACCCCATCCCGCAGGTCCTGCCTCAGGTCCTGCACAGGCCTCACCGCTGGCTTCTTCCTCAGCTGGGAATTCACCCAGGCCACATAGGCCTGCAGCTGTTGCTGAAACAGAAACCAGAATGTTTGCATCGCAGGGATCTCGCTTTTCTCCCTGATCTTTGCAGATCTTGGTCTTCTACCCTGGGAAACAACAGCAGAGGCCTCACCCCAGATGGAGCCTGGCTGCCATCCCTGCCTGCTGTGGGGCAGCTCAGCCCCCGCCAGGGTGGGGGGACAGAGCAGGACAGGACTCCTGAGCTGGGCACAGCTGATAAAAGAGCTTTTCATTTCATCTGCATTTGAGCCACACCAGCTCTGTCATCTCCTCACAGTTTGCTCGCTCTGTGTCCCATCCCCAGAGCAGAAGCCCAGAGTGCAGGAGCAGGGAACCCTGAGCTACTGCCCATTTTACAATTCCAGGACGAGCAGGGGAGGCTTCCTGGAAGAGACAAGAGCCTCCCTCTGTAACACTCCCAGCGTGGCTCATTTGGAACACTTGTACAGCCCCTCCACGTGCTGGGAGCTGCCTCAGCACTTCCAGTGGCCCAGTTTCTATTCCTGCATGCAGGGAAGGTGCCTTGGGGCCTGGGAGCCAGGAACAGGGCCTGGCCTGCAGCTCAGGAGGGATGCTGTGTGGGGGAGAGACCAGGGAAACCCAAACTCAGGCCAGGGAAACCCAAACTCAGGTTCTGGTCAGTCTGAGAGACAGGGAAACTCAAACTCAGGCCAGGGAAACCCAAACTCAGGTTCTGGTCAGTCTGAGAGACAGGGAAACTCAAACTCAGGCTCCTGGGCAGTGTGAGAGATCAGGAAAACTCAATTCAGGTTCCTGGTCACCCTGAGGACCCATCTGGCACAAATGAGCCAAAGGCAAAGAGCAGATCCCAGTGACCTTTCCCTTTCCACCCCCTCCCTGTAACCCTTCCAGGGCTGCTGCAAAGGCTGCAATCCCCTCGGGCAGGGCTGCAGTGGGACATGGAGGGTAAACAAACTGATCCATTTATGGGATTACCTCCCTTTTCACTAAGCTTCCCATTATTGTGCCCATGCAGCAGGTTTTAAGCCCCCATTCCATATGATCTCAGCAGTGCCAGGCAGAGTTGATGCTTTTACAGCCCATCAAAGTCACAATCTGGTCACAGCCTCGCTCTTAATTATCCTGACATAGGAAATCCAGCTTGAATCCCTCATGGCTCGGTCTGCTGGTTCAGAAAGGTGCCTGGACCTGTGGGAGGCAGCTCTGCTCACTCAGCAGAGCCTGGGGAGCTGAAAGGGGCTGCCCTGGGAGAAAAGGGAGCAGAAATGTCAGATCTGATCCATCTTTGCTGGAGCAGACCTGGCCTGCCCTGGGGAGGGGCTCTGCAGCTTCTTCTGCTGTAGTGGCAGCAATGCCCAGCCCCAGAAGTCTTTATTTTGTAGTTTTTCTAATCATTGTAGGAACTGGCACTGATTCCCCAAGGACACAGCCCCTCCCAGCCTGCAGAAAATCTGCAGGTTTTGGAGGAGTCTCTGTGGCTCTTCCACTTCTGTCTCATTTAAAGGAAAAACCCTTTCACCAAGCAGTTTGTTTTCTGTTCCTCCTCTCAGAACATTCCTCGTGCACTCACAAAAAAAGAATTTTTGGCAAGATTTTAGTCTCTATCTCTTAAAAGCAGGAGGAGGTTGTCACTGTTATTATTAGTAAAAAATTTAAAAAGCCATCCCTAAATCCCAGAGCAGTTACATTTTAAACAATGAGTATTACAAGGAGGCTTCTGAGGCAATGGAATTGGGATGTCACCAGGACAAAGTCGTTTCACTCCCATGGCTGCTGTCATTCTGCAGACTTACACTTCATTAACAGACTTGGTTGGTTGGTTTTGGGTTTTTTCCATTAAACATAAGATTTTCCTGCAGACGTTCAGACAGTTGGGCTGAAGAGCATTTCCTCACTTTGTACCCAAAAACCTGGCAGACTGAGTGACTTCAGCAAGAGCCTTGGATTGCTGCAGAACTCAAAAATCCGTGGAGGGAGCTGTCACTGCTGGCAGCTGAGGGGAGCATGTGACTGAACTTCCCAAGGAAATTTATCAGAAATAAAAGTTAAGTGACCTAAAAATGGCAAAGTGCTGTGAAATGCATGAAGGGACAAAGCCCCCGAGCTGCTCAGCAGAAACCCCAAGGGCAGTTTTTGAAGCTGGAGAGTCCAAAATGCTTCACTTCCCCATCAGCTGGGGAATAACAAAGGACATTGTGGGCTGCACCTTCAGCCCTTCACCTTCAACACAGCCACGAGCCCTCAGTGCTCAGATTTCCTCCTCTAAATCAAGATTCAGGCCTCCAAAAAAAGTGAAATATTTTTTTGTTTCACCCCCTCCCAGGATTCTGTTTGTTTCAAGCCCCAGTGCAGCTACTTCAACACAGCCCTAAATATTATCACAGCAACGTGGTTTGCTGCTTGGGTGGACATCATTCCTGCCACCTACCCTGGGAAAAACTCCAGGAATCAACTTCTAGCACAGAGAGGACAAAGATTTGCTGGGATGTGTCCTGCCCTGGGAGCAGCAGCTCTTCCCAGCCCATCCCACCCCAGCAAAACACTCCTGAGCCTGCACTTGCCCACAGAAATGCCCCAAACCCACAGGTTCCATCCCCATTCGGGACTGCAGGCATCACAAGACCCATTCTCACACAGCTCTCAGCTCCTTTTAGCCAACAAAATTCCAAAATAAAAAAGGTCTGGGAACAAACATGACACTCCTCAAGTGTTCCTGCTTCCCCTGCACTTTGGTTGGAGCCCAACCTTGGAATTTTCAGGGCTCAGGCTGCTCAGCTCCTCACCGACACTTCTTCCAAACCCAGAATTTTTCAGAGGAAAACCAGCCTGGTGTGGGCTTTACTATACAGAACACACATTATTTAGGATTATGGTGGAGCTAAGCTTAATCCTGTTTACATTAACACAGCTTTGTGTTCCAAAAAAAGCCCCTTTTACCTGTACCTTGCCATGGGGAAGGGCAGAAGCTGTACCTGAAGGGAGCTGGAGCCCAGCTTGCTCCAGGCAGAGCTTTGTGAGGTGTTTTACTCTTACTCTGGAACACTTTGCAGGGCAGGAGAAGATTTTTAAAGCAAGGTGTTAGGGACTACAGGACATCCCAACAAAGTTCCACGGGAAAATTACAGGTTGGGATATATGAGGTTAATTTTGACCTCTCTGGGATTTAAATATTGCACATTTTGGTGTTGAATAAATGGACAAAATCATTTTTCCAGCAAGAAGGGCCTGCCATGCTCACTCTCATCTTCCAGTAGATCCTGTGACCCTGTTTCCTTCTAGAAACAGATCCCTTCTCTACATTAATTTGATGAGTTTGAATCCATGCTTATCACTGGATTTAGAGAATCATCCTGCTAGGATGAGGTTTTTGCGGCTCCTTCCACTGATTTCCCTTTGTGCACTGCTCTGATGAGCTGCAATCCATCATTACTGTTTCATTGAGGGAATCATCCTGCTAGGATGGGCTTTTTGAGGCTCTTCCCACCCATTTCCCTTTGTGGCACAGTTGTGGCCACTGCCCAAGCCCCAGGTCTGACGAGGTCAGCAAGAAGAGCCCTCGTGCTCCCAGGATGAAGGAATCCACTGTTCCTCCCCCCAGAGCCCTGAACCAAAGGCCTGCAGCAGCCTAATTGCATCAGGATCTGCTGGTTGAGGCCCTGTATGAGTTTTAAGCTTTCTGACATTACCTTAATTAGATGGGGACTGTAATTTTCCACCCAGCCTTCCTCCAGTTTGCTGATTAATTTTTTGTTGTTGTTCAAGGAGGCCTTTGTAGAAGCAGAAAAGCACAAAGTCCCAAGCAAAGAAAATTATTCCCTCTGCTCTCAAAGACAGCAAAAGATTTTTTTTTTTCCCTCTCAGAACTGATGCTTGAACGTGATTCAGGTTTTTCAATGTATTGAGATGCATCCAACAGTGAAAACCACCCAGTTATGACCAGAGTGATGCCAGAATGACCAACAGCACCCACAGGAGTTCCCCTTCATAAAACTCGTAATTTAAAGCAGGTGTTGATTTCCAGAGTGCCCAGCTCTCCAGCAGGACATGGAATTTTTGACTGCAGAGTTTTCCACCTTTTCCTCAGTTCTTTCTTTACCCATTAACAGGAAGAGCTTAAGTGTAAGCAGCAAGGCCAAATTCCATCCAAACTCCCTAAATTATTTCTGCCACTTTGATTTTCACTTCTTGCAAAGCCAAAGACTGCCATGGCCCATTCCAGAGGCACCCAGCTTCCAGTGCAGGGTGAAGTCATTCCCACCTGTGCCTAAATGCACTGGCATTTCATTAATTTTGTGCTGTGAAAGGGCTTAATAATGCAAATGTAAGATCCTGAAGCAGCAGCACCTCTCACATGGTGCTCAGCAGGTACCTGAGGCCCTTTGCCCACCCAGGCAGAGCTTCTGTGCCAGCTACAGGCAAAAAATAAAGGCAAAAACTGGCAAAGAGCTGAGCTTTGAGTGCAGAGGAGTCCAAGGAGGACTTTGGAGCACATGATTGACCCTGAGCTGTCAGATGGCTCCACTACACCCAAGCAGAGCCCAAGGTCTGTCCAAGCACTGACACATCCCCTGGTGCTCTGGGGAGGAAAAGGAACATTTTGTTCCTCCTCCAGCAGCACCCCCATCCCCAGGCAGGGACAGGCAGCTCCTCAGAACCCCAAAATCTGCAGGCAGGGACTTTGCAGAGGGGAGGGACCCCCAGGGAGGCTCCCTGGCCCGGGATGAAGGGCCCTAAAGGCACATTTAGGACCCAGAATTTTGGATTCCCTCTGCCCATGACTTGCTGGGAGCGTGGCATCCCCTTTACCTCTTTGTACCCACAAAGCAGCTGCAATAATCTTCATGTTCCTGGTAAAATGGTTTGAAAAGCAGAAATCTGAGAGTGTTGCTGTGCAAATGCTCTGTAAAGACACCCTGCCAAGGGACAGCCTGGCTTAGCCATCAAGGCAGGGATTGAGTCCTAACTGCTCCAGCCCTAATCCCATAGAGCAGCAAACACTCCCTGAGGAGTCCCACTGCTTGCCAGGAACCAGCTTTGGGGGAAAATTGATAACAGAGCAAGGAATGGTCTGCTAGAGCACATCTGGGGGGAAATCCAGGTGTGGGGAGCCCCAGCTGTGTTTTCTGTCTGGGCTTGGAGGGGTTTCAGGGCAGCCCAGTCAGGTCAGACACCCTGCAAAGGCTCAAAGGGTTCCTCAGAGCCAGCCTGGCGTGGCTTGAACAGGGCGGGGAAGGTGTGAAATGCTGCCAGCCTCACCCCAAAACACAGCTGGGCTGACAAAGCAGCAGCACCTCTGGAGCCTGGTGTGTCCAGGGGGAGATTCACAGCCTGGGAGCACCGGGGCTGAGCAGGATGAGGGAGCCAGAAGTCAAAACAGCTCTCCATGGTGAATCCTATTAATCCTATAAATAGCCCTGGCGGCAGGAGAGGGTGAGTGCCAGCTCCTTGGGCTGAGATCACACAGCAGAGACCTTTTTGTCACAGATCAGGACAAAATCCTGATCAGGACACAGATCCTGCCCTGAGGGGAGCAGAGCCACAGGGCCAGAAAATAACCCCAAAAGGATTTGCTACAGGGCATTGCCCGGGGTGAGGAGTCACACCTCACAGGCAGGATGGCACCTCCACCCCACCCAAGGGTGAAGGACGGGGGTTGTACTGTGGGAAATGCAGGAATTACCCACTCAGCTGAGAACCAGGGGAAATATTCCATGGAACACCTGGTGAGGGGCAGAACAGCCCTGCAGCACTTCTGCTGGGCAGGAGCAGCTCCCAGCCCAGAAATGTGGGAGATTTCCCCTCGTGGGCAGGTAGCCCTGCGTTTCACTTTGCTCTGCTTGCCAAACAACCTCTGCTTGGGCCCTCAAAGTCTCCCTGTCCCCTCTGGAGTGGATTGTTTGCTCAACATAATCTCGTGGGGGGGAAAGAAAATAGTTATTTCCAATGACTCACTGCACACAACAGCCACATAATTAAGTTTGCCACAGGAAATGATCCTCCAGCTCGAAAAAGAGAAGGTGTGTTATTGTCAAAATGCAGCTTGGAGCTGCCAGGCCCACTTGTGACACATTTCTCTGTGCCCCATCTGTTTCCAAGAGCTGACAGAAGTGTCAGCACATAAATAAACTGCATTTCCCCGAGGAAAGGGAACAGACTGAGGCCACATGGACAGAGCCAGAGCAGATGAGACCCCTCTCTGTGGTTCCCTTTCATTATAAACTCCTGCTTTTAGCAGCCACACGTCCCCAGGGCACCATCCAGCTGTGGGATGGAATTATTTATCTGCCTGGGAGCAGGAGAAGTCCCCACAAGCAGCAGGGAAACACCTTCAAGGCAGGACAGGCCATTAATGAGGGGCTTTAATGCCCGCGGGGGGGACTTTGCTGCGGCTCAACATCAAACAAAACCATCCTGGCTTCAGATGTCGGCAGGTGACAGCGCCCACGAGGGCTGTGGCTCTGAAAGGGACGGGAAAAAGGGAAATAAAGCGGCCTGAAGTGACAACTCAGCAATGTCGGGGCGCCTCGAGCGGGATGTGATTCCTCCCAGGGTGGAGAAAGCACCAGGGCAGCGTGAGCTGTGCAGAGAACGGGCACCAGTGCAGAAGGACAGAGCTGCTGCCTGCCCCACACTCCTTAGGGGATCATTGGGGTGCTGGGGTGCCCTCAGTCAGAAGGGATGGAGAGGGAGAGGGAAAGGAGGCAAGGGGACAAAGGGAACTTCCCCGGAGGCTCTCGGCTGTGTCGGGTGTGGTCAGCACCTGCACGGTCACATCAGCATCGGGACGCGATCCCACTTAATTAAAGAGGTTAATTTTTGTGTAAATAAACACCTGAAGAGGCAAAGAGAGACGGGCAGGACGCGCAGCTGGTGCTCACCACAGCGCACAGAATGCAGTGCCAGAGCTCCTCTCTCATTTCCAGGGCCTGTGATGCACGTCCTTGGCAAATCACAGGTCCTCCCCCTGCTAAACCCATTTTAGTTTTACTTTTGTTGGAGTGTGTGAGGAGGCAGAGATCCCGAGAATCTGATTTTCTGCTGGGAGAAGGAAATTTCTTCCACAGCTGAGCTGCCTGTGGGTCCAACCAGCCAGGGCGAGGCACTGAACCTCCCTGGGGTTTGCTCCCATCGTTGATTACGTTATTAATAAATAAGTTACTAATTGTGCCTGAGGAGGATGTGCTGCCCCCGAGCACAGGAAATACGAGCTCGATCTAAACCCAGACCTTGGCTGGCTAAAAATGAGCCTGACACTGGGAGGAGGAGGAGGGGATGGAGCGATTCCAGCTCAGCCCGGCGATCCGAGGCGCCCTGGGGCCGCCCTGGAGCCGGGGCAGGCTCAGGTTTCACCCCCAGTTTGTTTTCCCGGAGCCGGGAAGCCCAGCAGGGATGGCCAAAGTTCATTTTCTGTGGATAACGGGCTCGTGGAGGCACAGCACCCAAGCGCTGCCCGGCTGAGGGCTCACCAAACACTAAACAGAATTAAGTTCTGCGCTCTAAGAATAAAAACCCCCCAAAAGTGAGAGATAAAATAGCAGCAGCTCTGTGGTTCCAGCAAATCCCTCCCAGTTTTTCTTCCTTTTCTGCTCACAGACAGCAGATCGTGCTCCAGCCAGGGCATTGCTGAGTCCATAAATACCCAACAAAACTCATTTTTGTGCCCCCTAAACAGGGAAGTCCCACTGCTGGCCCCACACAGCCACGGGATTCCCATCTCTGGAGTTTCTTGGTGATGTCCTTATTTTACGATTCATTACTCTCCTTATAGCAGAACAGGCAAATAAAGAGCACTTCGAAAATTACATTTTCTCGACCAACTTGAATTTCAGTCCCCTGGGGATTCAACTTACAGAAAAAGATGGGGTGGGGTGGGGGAAAACCCCAAAACAGCTCTTTGTCAGCCTCTCCCACGAAATGTGAGTCCAAAAGCAAATGTACAGCCCGCAGGCACACAGACACCGCGCATCCCTCGGGAAAGCGGCGGATTTTACACCACAAACGCTGCCCCACAGCCTCCAGCAGTTTGTATTATTTACCGGGACAGCAGCAAAGCAGCGAGAAGAGCTCCAACCCCCCCGAGCTGCACAAACCCCGCCTGTAAAACCGGCCACAAACTCCTCACCAAACTCCTGCCGAAGCGCGGCCCCCGGCAGGAACCTCGCCGCTGCTTCCCCCCGTTTTCCGCCCCACAATTCTGCACCAAACCATTCCGCCTTCCTCCCGGCCGAGCTCGGGGATGTGCCTTTACCTCGGTGAAGCCCTCCTGAAGGATATCCAGCAGATTCCCCCTGGCCAGGCAGGCGAGCATCGTCCCGGGCGAGCGGCCGGCGGCGGCCGGGGGGCTCAGGGGATGCGGGGCTGCGCTCCCGGCGCCTCGGGGCGCCTCTCCCTCCTCTTCCTCGCGAGCACAAAGGCCGGGAGCTCATGGGGAAGGGCGCTCATGGTCCCATCTGTGCAGCCCGGGCAGAGTTGAGCCGGAGCGCGGCTCGCTTTGGGCATGCTCGGCGGGAGGAGGGAGCAGCTCGGGCAGAGATGTCACTCGGTTGTCACGGCAACGCCGCGGCTTTACGAGATGCAGGCGCGGGGAAAACATCTGAAACTCATTTCCAGCCAAAAGCAAAAAAAAACCCAAAAAAACCCCTCCCCAAACCCGCTGTGTAAATGAGATTTTTCAAACCCGCCATACACAGGGAGCCCTGCTTGGTGTGGGGGGAGAGAGGAGGAGGAAAGGAGGAAGGGAGGAAGGAAAAAGGGAGGGAGGTGATGCCTTGCACGGGGAGCAGAGCACTGAGAGAAGATCGTTCTGCAGCCACAGGAAGCTGCAAGGCAGGCCACGAGAAATGAGAGGTTTGCAAGTTTGAACATTGCATTTTTCAATGGAAAAAAAAAAACCCAAAAAAACTTTAAAAAACCAAACAAGCAAAAAACAAAAAAAAAGAAAAAAAAACAAAAAAAACCCCCACACACCCAAAAAAACCCAAACAAACCAACAAACAAAACCCCAAAAAACAAAACCAAAAAAAACCCCAAACCCGAGAGAAAACGCTCAAACAATTAAACACAGCCCCCAGCTCGTTCTCTACATCAATAAGTGCACCCATCACAGAAATAAGTATCGAGTATCTCCAGGCTGCCTCCCGAAGTTGGTGTCACCTTACAGGAAGTGCTCAGGGGGAAAGAAAAAAAGGAAAATAAAGCGGAATGGGTGAAAAGCCCTCCAGGCAGGGGCTGTGCCTGGCAGGCACAGAGCGGCACTGCCAGCGCTGACCCCGCTGCCCTCGGCTTCCAAAATGTCTTGCCCGGCATTTCTAAGTGTGATTAGAAAAATTTAAAAACAAATTTTATTTTTTTTCCCCAGCCTAAGTGTTGAAGCATCCCGAGGAAAAATCGATGGCATAATTTCACAATTTTAGCCTGGCTCAGCTAAAATACAGAAAGAGAAGCAACAGGTCGCTTCCCTCTGTTACCAGCCCAAAAGGAGGCGGTTCCCTCGCCTCCCCTTTTAAATTATTCATGTTTGCTCTTCCTGCTTTTCCTAATTCCGTGGGAGTGGAGATTTTTATGTTTTCATCAGTTCTAATACCACATCTGTTAAGCAAAACAACAGATTACAGCGAGGCTTTGCACAAAGCCTCGTAAGCTGGAGCTGCTGGGGGGTTGGAGCCTTGATCCCGTTTACTTTTGAGCTTCAAAATGCCATTAAATAAATATTTAACCCCATTTTTTTAATGCAATTGAGTCGCTTATGCCTGTGCAATTCCAATACAATTTTGTGGGAAAATGAAGTGTTTCCCCCATGAGACAAAAAGTGACCTGATTTTGAAGGAAAAACTAACAAAACACCCTGAGCTTCGACTGTGGACTTTAAAATGCTCTTCTTGGCTAATAATTTATTACATATATTTATATTTATCACATTATATATATTTACCACCTGGTTTTTACATGGCAAACACACATTCATAGAGGATTCGTATTATAACAAGGAAGGATGCTGAGATTTTTGGGTCGACCAAGAAGAGCTGGGGCTGAAGTCTGGGATCCAGGGGCTCCCTTTCATCCCATCTCCCTCCTGCCCCAACACCAGCCCAGCAAAGGCAAAATGTTCCAAATGTTCTCCTTTTTTTTTTTTCCCCTGCCAGGCTCAGGTACAGTCCTGCTCAGAGATTTTCTCATCAAAGGTTTAATGCTTCTGCAGGAGGTTTCTCATCTCTGCCTGAATGCCAGGGAACAGAAACCAGGCTGGACATGCTGAGCCGTTCTCTTGCCCATTGTGGGGACACAAATGGGTCTGGGGTGGCTGTGTGGGCTAAAAATAACTCCTAAAAATTAAATTCCACTTCTCCCTTTGTGTTTCACCCCCAATTTCCAGCTGCTTGTGGCAGGGGTTGTGTTTTGCTGTCAGTTTTTCACAGTAGGTGCCTTTCAGTGCTACTTTTGCAAGGAGCCTTTCACTAACAGGAATGATGCTTTGGAATTCTCCCTGAATTTTCCCAAAGGGATCCTCTGATTCCAAACCCATCGGGGCAGTGATATCCAAAGGATGCCCCAGCAGCTGCTCCTGGGGTGAGTGGCCTCCGAGCCCAGCCCAGGCTGGTGGCAGCTGGGCTGGTGGCATTGCCATCTCCTGGCCACTTCCAGCATGACCCCAGCCCTTGTCCTTGCACGCTTCTGGGCACTAAAATCGGGGCTGGGGGGAGGAAGACAAATGAGGAATTCCTGGGTCAGGAATTTCTGGGTCAGGAATTCACCCGTGGGGTTTGAGGGGCCGTGACTGCAGCAAGAACCCGAAGAGCTGCCTAAAGCCACTGCTGCTCTCGTGCCACCGAGCCCAGACTCCTGGTGAAGCACCAAAAGGGACAGAAGGGACCCCAAAAAGGCGGCTGGGAACTCACAGAGGGTGCAGGAGGCTGCGGGGGGTGACAGGGCCCTGTGTCCAGCAGAGTCCCCATGCTGGATGTCACCTCAGTGCCAAGGGAGGGTCCCAGCACTGCTGAACCTGAGGGGAAAAGCAAATCCATCGGGATCTGAGCCCTTGGAGAGGGATGGGATGGGATTGATGGGATGGGATGGGATGGGATGGGATGGGATGCAGTGGGATGGGATGCAGTGGGATGGGATGCGGTGGGATGCGGTGGGATGCAGTGGGATGAAGTGGGATGGGATGGGATGCGGTGGGTACCAAGACCCGCACCCCGGCCCTACCTGCTCCCGGCGCGCGTCTCCGGTTGCCGCGGGAACGGGGGCGGGATGGGAAGGGATGGGGCGGGATGGCGCTGGCTCCGCCCCGGCATCGGGGGGCCGGGATCGGGATCGGGATCGGGATCGGAGCCAGCTCGGGGAAGGCTCTGGCCAGCCCCGCACCGCCGCCCCGGGAGCGGGACCCTGTGTGTGCCCCCAGCCCCGCAAAGCCTCGCCCAAAGTGCGGATTTCTCACTTAAAACTAAATATTGCATCTTTAATGATACATCGACACTCGTTTGGCACACGTGGCAACCGCGGGCAGTACCGGAGATTTTAATATTCAGTGCAAAACCGAGTCCTTCAGGAAAATCTCTGTTGCAGAACACGTGGATTCCACAATTCCCCATGGAAAGCCTGGGGAAAATCACCGGAATGGGAGCAGGAATTGTCTCTGGGATGAGCTGTACTTCCAGGGTCGGCCCCGAGGGTGGTGTGGAAGCCGGAGCTCCTCGGGGAATGGGAGATAAAGAACCACTCCAGGGGCTCGGGCACTCATTAAAACACGTGGGAAAATGGGAAGATTGGTCCTCAAACACTTCCACCTTGGCAATCACAGCCCGGAGCAGCTTTGTTTTTCACCACGAGCAGGAACTCCTTCGTGCTTTTCCCACCCAGCCGAGTTACAAACTGCAAAGTTCTGTGTGTTTATAAAAGGAACAATCTTCATTTCTAAATGCTGCCAGCGACCAGGGCTGCCCCAGGATCTGCTCTGCAGGCCGTGACTGAGGAGCAGAATGTGCCAGGCCTTGCTTTAGGGCCTGGAGATGGGGTTTGGGGAGCCCTGGTGCCCTGCCAGTGCTGCCCACTTTGCACCATTGCTGCACTGAATTATTGACACTGTTTCAAATCCAGAAACAGGTTCTCAGAGTGGAGCTGATAGCCCCAGGTGGGGTGTGCTCTGTGTCACTGGGGTTTGGAACCAGGGCTGACAGCACAAAAGGAGGAAAAAGTGGAGGCAAAGTCCAAAGTCCTCTCTGAAGCTGCCCAGGATTCATTCCCAGTATCCCAGACAGCTGCTGGACTCGGAGAGCTGCCCTAAATATAGGCAGTGATTTGCAGCTAAATTGCCAACATTTCCTTGTTTCACTTCCAGTCAGAGCCAGGAGCTCACTCCAGGAGCTCACTCGCTCTTGTTGGCACAGAGGAGTGAGGATGCACCTCTGAGCAGCCCATCAGTGACAGAAATCGTTCTGCACCCTCCTCATTCTGCATTTCTGGCTGCCAGCTGCTGTGCATGGCTGTAGAACACTGATTTTGGGGCAAGGGGATGCACCCAGGGCCTGGCTGCACCTCCAGGAGCAGCTGCTGGGTGTTGGAAGTGCCGCAGATCCTGCTGGAGGTCTCCTCACAGCACCATGTGCCACTCTGCACGCTCAGAGCTTTAACACTGACACCAAACCAAGTCCTCCCTGAATTCCTGAGTTCCTGAGTTCCCAAAGGCAGCCCTGGGCTGGAGCTGTGCCACAGCAGGGATTTTCTGCCTGCAGCCCTGAGCCTTCACCAGCCCGGCAGCAGCTCTGGCACCTGGCAGGGCTGGCAGGAGCTGGCTGCCAGCTCCAGGGGCGGCTCTCCCGAGGGGAGGAGGCGTTTTTGGCCGGCAGAATCAGACAGGAAACTCCTCAGTGAGAATGCCCGAGGCGGGAGACACACCTCTCCCAGCTCTCAGAGTGTCCACGAGGTTTCCTTGGCCCTACAGCTGCGAACTCCTTCTCCTGCTGAAGGAGGAGGACGAGGCCACGGAGCCTTTTAGACCAAGGTGCCATTTTTGCTGTCGTACTTGAGCCTGGCCCTGGGGAAGTTGAGCGTGGCGTACTCGGTGGCGCTCTGCAGCTGCAGGCTCCTCACCTCGGCCGCCGAGCGCTCCCGGGGCCGGGAGAACACCTGGATGTCGGCGTAGTGGATGCTGTCCTCCTGCTGCTCGCCCCTGGGCTGGCTCACCGTGGCGTACACGGGGACATCTGGCACATCTTCGTACGTGGGGACCGTGGGTGACGTGACAGCCTGCCCAGAGAGCGAGAAAACGAGAGAAGTTTTCCCAGAATCGGCCTGAGAGACTTTAGGGAGTTGGAGATAAGCAATGAAAGCTTGTTATTGTAAACCTAGAGGTGGTGCTTTCCTACTCTCTGTTTTCTTGTTTCTCTCAGATTGTTTATAAGGAGGGTGTCTTGTTAATTAGCCAATCAAATGTATCAACTAAATGACCAGTCAAGTCTGACGTCGTTGAGTCGGGGATGGAATGAAAGCCAGCAGTCTTCAGGTGGTGAACCAGAAGGCAGAAAAGCATTTAATGAACGTAGCAGCTCTTTTTATAACGTGACTTTAAGCAGGCAAAGAATAATTTGGTCACTCCATCAACAGAGGGCACATTCCCACAGGCAGGGGGCAAAAAATGTGGGAGAAGCCATGGGCACTGTGCCCACCTTAGAGGCTGCACAGCACGAGAGGATTCGTGGCTCTGAATTCTGCCCTGTGTCCTCCCAGCCACGGAGCTCAGCTCTGTCTTCTCAACACACACATTTTGGGAAAACCCTCTGGAAAGTTATTTACCTTCCTGCCAGGCTGCTGCTGTTGAGTCTCATGCCTCACATTAGCTCCTGCAAAAGAAACACCAGGAGGTCAGCTTATTGTTAAATTTGTTAAGTTTATTGTATTAAACCAGTTTATTGTTCCACCTTGGGATGCAGCAGTGCTGGGCTGGCTCTCCCCGCTGGGCACAAATCAGATTCCACCTCACCTGACTCCCTCAGCCCTAACGCTGCTCTGATGTGTCCAAGAAGAAAGCCTGGGCTTGTTTCTTTGGGAAAAATAAAGTTCCCCAGGATGGCAGCACGCTGTGGAGCACAGAGTTCTTGGCAGGAGCCACAGACACAGCACAGAGAGCTTCTGTCAGGCCCCCGGAGGAGTCAGATCCACTTTTAACTTTGTTATTTCCTCTGCTGCCTGGCAAACATGTTTTGCCCAGCACGATCCAAAGGCCACAGGACACAGCTTGAGGAATGCCCTTGATTCTGGGGAGGGCTGTCAGACAGATGTTTGCAGCTGCTGCAGGAGGTGGATGCAGCTCCTGCCCTGCTGGGAGCACTTGGGTGTGTTTTGAGGTGGGACTTGGCTGTTTTAAAGGCACTGCTGAAGTCCCTTCCCTCCCCAAGTCCCGTGGCACATCACCCTCCTTGCTTTAGGATTTAAAGAAATGCTGCCTCAAGCTTCTCCCGAGGAAGGTTTTAGGTGCAAAAGGAGAGTGGGAGGGGAGCTCAGCCCAGGCTGAGGCACTGATGTCACCTCCCCAGGGGCTCTGGCACTTGGAGCATTGTCACACATCCTTACCTTGCTTTTCTTTCTTTCTTTTGAAAGGCGAAGGACACTTCCTGAAACCAGAGAGACACATCAGCCCTGAAAATCCCAAACCTCTGCCCTCCCCAAACCAAGCCAGACCACACCTGGGCTACCAGGGAATGGGACAGGCCTGAAGAGAGCCACACCAGAGCCTGAGTGACCCTTGCAGGTGAAATTCCAAAGGGAAGGTGTTGGGATGTGTTTCCCCCTCTGGGACACACCCACCACACCCCACAGGCACCCCAGCTCCCTGCTGTCCAGCAGCATCCCCAGGGAAGGCAGCTCCTCTCCCTGCAGCTCTGCAGCTCCATTGCAGAGCTCAGCTGCTGCAGGGCACCATGCCAGCTGGCACCAAGCCCTCCTTGGGGTCAGCTGCTCTGCCAGCCCCGTCCCTGTGCTGGCCCCCTGGCCCAGGGAGCAGCTGTCTGACTGGAGCTTTCAGACACTTTTCCTGTTCTCAGTGTTCCTCTTAGAGCAGAACCAAACCAAACAAGCTCTGCCCTCGTTTCAAGCCAAGCCAAGCCCTCCTCCCAGCTGTACCTGTGTGAGACAGGCCAAGCCCAGATGTGCTCCAGGAGAGGACAGGAGCCAAATCCATCCCAGCTGTGACAACAGAGCCTGGAGCTGAGCTCCTGCAGGCTGCCACTGGCACAGGGGACTCGTGTCCCCTTGTGGGACAGATGCACGAAGGAAATGTCAGCTCAGGGGGCTGGGGAGCAGGTGCCAGCCCTTGTGTGGCCCCTCTGCACACACACACAGACCTGGGGGGCTGCCAGGGGCTCTGCAGCAGCTCCCAGGGGGCAGGCAGTGCCAGGGATGGCTCCAGGGAATGCTGTGGGTGCCACAGGCCGGGCCCTGGCCAGGCAGGCCTGGCACAGCCGGGGTCAGAGCAGTGCCCCGGGCAGGGCCGTGCCTGTGCCAGCTCTCCCAGGCAGCTCCAGGGGTGGGGGACAGCCCAGGGTGTGCAGCCATGCCCTGGCACTGCAGAGGGAAAACAAAACCCCCGGGAATGCAGGCAGGGAGCTCGGGAATGGCCAGTAATGATTAACCAGGCCTGGGCAGGCAGGGGCAGCTTCGGGCAAGGCTGGGTGGCCGAGGCTCCAGCACTGCCACAGGGGCACCTCCAGCCCTTCCCAGGCAGAATCTGGGGGTTCTCCCCAGGAATTTGGGGTTTAGCTCACAGCAGCACCCCTTGGTGGGGCTCTCACAGCCTCCTCCTCCTCCTCCCCTGTCTGCAGTGTCTCCTCCTTGCCCAGGTTTGTGTGGCAGAGCACTGCCCTTCCTGCCAGCACCCAGGCAGGGAGGATTTCACCCAACAGCACCTTTTGGGGCATTTCCCTTCCTGCCAGCACCCAGGCAGGGAGGATTTCACCAAACCAGAACATTTTGGGGCATTTCCCTTCCTGCCAGCACCCAGGCAGGGGGGTTTCACCAAACCAGCACCTTTTGGGGCAGAAGCAGCAGGGTCCCTCCCCTGTGTGCGGGCAGACTGGCGCTGGGCTGGCATTCCAGGCTGCCTCCCTCCTCTGGGGAGGGAACTTTGCAGGCAGTGTGTGGGCTGGAGCTATTCCTGTCTGCGGGATAATCACAGCCAGGCATCTCCCCGGGAATGGGGACACGTGTGGCACGGGAAATGGGAGCAGGGAAACCTCTCCCCTCCCCTCCAAAGCGGGTCAGGCTGGTGGAGCTGCCAGCCTGAGCGAATTCCCCAGGGCAGCACGCACGGCCCTGCTCCTGCACTCTGCCTCCCCTCTCCCCGTGCCAAGGCCAAGCTCATTCCTGCCCTACAAATCCTGGGGCCTGGATTTGGGCAGTTTTCCCTGTCTGTGCCACTTTAGTGCCCCTTTCATGGTGAGAGACTGGGCCTGCCCTGCACAGGGCAGAGGTGCCCGGACCTGAGGGCAAAATTCCTTCATCAATGACTTCCCAGACAGAACAAATTTGCTGTGACAGCTTTTCTTTAAAGACCTCAGCCTGTGCCCCAGGCATCCCCCGGTCGAGCCCTTGCCTGCTGATGCCCTGGGCGCCTCATTTACCCTCTGAGGAAATGAAAAATGGGAGTTTTGGTGGGTGACCAGCTTTCCACCTCCCACTTCAACTCCTGTTCCGAAATCCCAAAGTCCTCGAGGCTCGGGGCTTGGAAGAACCTCGGTGTCCTCAGCCCTCGAGCCTTCCTCCACTAGGTGATGCTGTGCCTCTTGGAATTATTAAAAACTGGATGAATTTCTCGTACTTTCAACAAACTGCAGCGTCGGAGAGAGAACGCCCCGGGAGCTTCATCTGAAATTCATGGCTCTTCCCCTCGCAGAGGTGAAAATATTCCCACTTGGCAGCGAGTGCTGCCCTTTCTGTGCGAGCAGGAGGTGCAGGGCACAGCAGGAGCCAGGAGGGATTAAAGTGCCACCCTCCCTCCCAGCGACAAAGAGCCACAGCATCTCAAAAACGTGGCCAGGATTTCCCGAGCAGAAATAAATCCCAGACAGACGCGGGCAGGGAGAGGAGCTGGGACAGCTGAGAGCAGGACGGGCTGGCTGAACCCCCCTTGTCCCAGAGACCCCTCAAAGGGACACCTTCTGGTTCTACCTGGCCGGGGAGCGCTGGCATGATTTGGGGACGGCGATTTGAGGGTTTCCCCAGCTCCTTCCCAGCTGCTGAGCGGCTGCAGCCCCCCGGGCCGCCCCCCAAGCTGCGGTCCGGGCTGAGATGTGCCAAACCCCCCTTGTCCCCGGCTGTCGTGCTCCGGGCACCTGCGGCCGAGCCTCCCCGTCCCTCCCGGGCAGGTGCAGGGCTCAGAGCCCTGGCGAGCCCGGCACAAGGGCACAAAGGTCCCGAACGCTGCCCGGTGCCCGCTGCCCGGTGCTCTGTGCCCGGTGCCCGCTGCCCGCTGCCCGGTGCTCTGTGCCCGCTGCCCGGTGCTCTGTGCCCGCTGCCCGGTGC
>VZRH01006789.1:223344-237019 GCA_013397555.1 Urocynchramus pylzowi
TGCCCGCTGCCCGGTGCCCTGTGCTCGGTTCCCGGTGCCCGGTGCTCGCCCCGCACTCACCCGGGCCGGGCGCAGCTGCTCAGGTTGCCCATGTGGCTCCTTCCTTCCCCCGCCGATCCCGAGCGCTCTCTGGGCAGGCTGAGCTTGAATTTCCTGGTTCCTGCTCGGCCCCTGGCTGCTCAGGGAGTGTCTGCCTGCCCCGAGCCTCCGCAGCCCGGCCCCGTGTGCCATCTACCGGGGCTGGCCCCCGCTCCCGGCAGGACAGGGCGAGGGCTCGCCGCGTCCCCAGGGGCCACCCCGCGCCTAAAGCTCGGCTCTGGCACTGTGGATGTGACAGCTCGGTTAGAGAGCGAGAAACGAGATTCGTTTTCTCACCGTGGACTTGGGAGACTTTTAGGGAGTTGCAAAGAAACGATGATAACTTCTTATTATAAACAACCTGCAGGTGGTGTTTTCTTACTCTGTTTTATTACTCTGATTTCTTACTCTGTTTTATTACTCTGTTTTCTTACTCTGATTTCTTACTCTGCTTTCTTACTCCATTTTCTTACTCTGATTTCTTACTCTGATTACTTACTCTGTTTCCTTACTCTGATTTCTTACTGTTTTCTTACTCTGATTTCTTACTCTGATTTCTTACTCTGTTTTCTTACTCTGTTTTCCTGCTCTTCTCAAAGATTGTTTGTGAGAAAAGTGGCTTTGTTAATTAGCCAACCGAGTAGAATGTGTCAGAACGGTCTATAAAAGAGAAGGGTTTTCGTATGAAAGCAGGTTTTTCATGCCTTCTAGTGAGTCTGTGTCATTTCCTACTCAACAGCAGCGCTGTCCCTCTGTCCCCACCGGCGGTGGAGCAAGAGGGGACGGGGGAGGGACTTCAGACAAAAGGAGAAGCCCCAGGGTGGGAGCTCGGTGCTGTTCCTGCTGCCCATCCTCGCACCCCGAGGAAAACTCTGCCATGGCTGGCATCACCTGGGAACGAGCAGATTTCCTGGAGTTCTCTTCTCAGCTGAGGTCTGCTGCTGCTGCCCCACAGCCTCAGGGACAGTGGAAATCCAGTTTCTTTCAAGCTACCCGGATTAAAAAGTTCATTTCTGTGCCTCTGAGAGGGGCAGGGTCCCAGGAGAGCCCCCAGAGCCTTAAGGAGCTGCAGTGCAGCTCTCCAGCGGGTCAGACAGGAGCAGGGACCTGGATTTCACCTCTGTGCCCCTGGTGGGAGCCCCTCAGACTGTCCAGCCTGAGTGGCCAGAGCCCTGGTCATTCCTGGACCTAAGGACTGGGTCATTCCTGGGACCTTGTCTCAGCAGGTCTGAGAGAACAGATCCTCCTGAAAGAGATCATTTTAACGTCATTCCTGAGCAGTAACTCGGACCCAGCAGTCTGTGCAGGTCTGAGGGGTGTCCAACCACGGGGTGAGCATCAATTCACCTTTCTGTGGCAGGAGCTGGCCCTGCTTCCTACTCCAGGTGTACCCACGCTCCCAGCCAGGCTCCCAGCCCCATCTACCACCTGCCAAGGGCTCAGCACAGCTTGGGCCTGCCCAGCAGTGGCAGAAGGAGAAGGATTCTGCTTTGGAAGGGTCACAGCTGGCTCTGGTGAGCAGCACCGTGACCTGCCTTGCTCTGACACTGCTCCTCAGCTTGGGGCTGGAGAAACACCACAGAATTCAGGATTAGATCTGTGCAGACAGCCGGGATTCAGTGCTGGGCCCGTGTTCTCAGGGTCCAGGTGTTGCCAGGAGCCTCTCCCTGCCTGGGAAGCTGCCGACTCTGTGTCTCTGCCCTGCCACAGACACTGTTGTTTTAATGAGCCGGCGTCTGTTGTGATTTCTGGGATAACTCGGCCTTTGTTGCTTTGTGGGGAAGGAGCAAAAAAAAACCCGGCTGGGAGCCTGTTCCCATCAGCCTCTCTCACAAACACTGGAGCTGCCGCTTCGAGCTCCACCAGAGAAACAGAAAAGCATCACAAACACTGGCGGGGCCGGGCAGCGCTTGGCTGCCACTCCGCATTCCCTGCCCGGCTGTGTCTGCGGGGATGGGAGCGGCCAGCGCTCCGGGCGATGCTGCGGGGACAGCGGGGACAGCGGGGGGACAGCGGGGGGACAGCGGCGGGGACAGCGGCGGGGACAGCCCTGCCCGCCCCCGGCCACTGCCAGCCCCTGTCCTGCATGGCTGCGTGACACAGCGGTGACACCGGCACGGCACAAGCGCCCGGCGGGGGAGAATGAACAGGGGAGAGCAAAAGCAGGGCCAGGAGGAGCTGGGGAGGGCACGGGATTGTGTGGGCACTGTTAACCCTGGGCATTTTTAGGGCAAGAGCGTCCAGGGCCCTCAGGCACCGGCACAGGTGTGGTACAGCACGCGGAGCTGCGTTCTCAGAAACGCAGGAGAGAGAGCTCTGTGCTGCTTTGGGCACTCCTTTTGTCTCAGAACCCTCTCCCAGGGNCGGGGGGACAGCGGGGGGACAGCGGCGGGGACAGCGGCGGGGACAGCCCTGCCCGCCCCCGGCCACTGCCAGCCCCTGTCCTGCATGGCTGCGTGACACAGCGGTGACACCGGCACGGCACAAGCGCCCGGCGGGGGAGAATGAACAGGGGAGAGCAAAAGCAGGGCCAGGAGGAGCTGGGGAGGGCACGGGATTGTGTGGGCACTGTTAACCCTGGGCATTTTTAGGGCAAGAGCGTCCAGGGCCCTCAGGCACCGGCACAGGTGTGGTACAGCACGCGGAGCTGCGTTCTCAGAAACGCAGGAGAGAGAGCTCTGTGCTGCTTTGGGCACTCCTTTTGTCTCAGAACCCTCTCCCAGGGCAGCCCCAGCGCTGCTTTCAGCCCCTGGAGCTGCTGAGCAGGCACAGAGGGCACCTGCTGGTCCAGGCTGTGCCAGGTGTGCCAGGCTGTGCCAGGTGTGCCAGGCTGTGTGTGTGCTCTCCTCGCCCAGCTCCTGGCTCGCCTGCTGGCCATCCCCATCCCCAGCCAGAGAAGGAGCTCATCCCCAGCACAGGACACCTGCAGGGAGCCGAGGGACCAGAGCAGGGACAAAGAGAAGCCTTTTAGAGCTGCTGCCACAGCGTGTCCGTGGGCCTGAGGAAGCCTTTTGGGAGGGGGAGTGAGGAAATGATGGCCCTGCACACACCTGGGGCTCTGCCCCCAGCACAGGGCTCAGGAGCTCAGCCCTCCTGAGAGCTGGGGTCTGGCTGGGTGCTGGGTGAAAGGGCTGCACGTGGCTCCAAGTCCCTAGTCCAGAATTAGGCCTGGAATCATTATTAATGACTTAGACAAAGCCTGTTGGAAAGGAGATTTTTTATTTTGACAGTTTATCTGGTTCTACTTTAGGGGTCAGGGCAGGAGGTCAGACACTGAGGGCACCTGCTGTGCACTGGCTCAGCCACCCTCGCTGTGCCCCCTGAGCCTGGCAGGCAGGGCTGCTGCTCATCTGACTGATCCCCAGGGCTGGCAGCGCCCTGGGAAGCAGAAGAGAGCTGAAAATAGCTGGGCAGTGCCCTGCTCTGGATCCCACTTGGCCTGGCAGGGGACAAAAACCAGCCTCATACCCGTGTTCCTGTCCCAAAGGGAAGGCTGGGCAGGCCCCGAGCGGGGCATTGCAGAGCGGGGTGGACAGAGCCTCAGGGAGGGGGAAGTCACATCCCCAGGATTTTGGAGCCTCCCCTCCCCTCTGCTGGGAGAGCTGCACCCAGGCATGCCAGACACCCCCAAATTTAGGCACTGACACAGCATTTTGTGCGCCTGGCTTGGCTCTGACGACACAAGGGTGGCAACTGTCACCTGCTGAGCCCTGGGGCCGCCGGGGCAGCAGCTGCCAGCGCAGCAGCACACACGATCCCCGTCCCCACCACGAGCCACGGGGACATTGCTCACGTAGCATCGCAGTCTCTGCAAAAGGAGCCAAATTCAGCCCCTCCTTCCCTTCACAGGCAGGGCTGGGGCACCAGCGAGGCAACTGGGCTCCGAGCAGAGCCTCTCCCTTCAGTATTTTGGGTTCAGTCCCCCACAAAAGTCTGGGTGTGAAGGATGTCCTGTAACTAAAGGGCTGAGCAGGCACAGGCTGTGGCTGGGCATTAATTTAGGCCCCATTAACTCGGGCTCATCCCAGCTCTGGGATGCTCAGGGACCTTCCAAGGGCTCATCACTCCTCACCTTTTTGTCCTTGAGGTCACTTCACTCTGGGCTCCCTAAAGCAGCAGCTGGGCCAGGGGGGTGAGGCCCAGAGTCCCTGCATGTCCCCACTGGTGCCACTTCCACAGGTGAGCCCAGTCCCAGCTGGGCACTGTCCATCCTTCCTGCTGCACAGGAGCAACACGAATCCAAGGCAAACAAGAGAAGAGCAGAGGCAGATTTATTCCTCTCTCCTCCTGATTGCTGCAGGCACTTTTACAGACCAACACCCACCTTGCACAGCCACGAAACAGCCTCCAGCTCAGAAGCCAGGCACTGGGATCCCCTTTTCTCTCTTCCCAGTGCCCTTCTGGGCTAGAGCTCAGTCCATTGAGACACAGCCTCACAGTTAAGGGTAGGAGTGACCCTGGGGTGAGAGCAGAGCTCCCTGCACGGTCACCTGACCTAGGAGAAAACTTGCATTACTGTCACTCACACTCACACTTCAGTCCCACTCTTTTTTCCAGTTCCAAGTCCCTTTTGTTCCCAGCCATCAGCCTGAGCAGCAGAAGTGTGGCTGCCTCAGGGCCCTGCTGAACACCGACGGTGAGAGACAGGGGTCTGGCATTGCAGATTCCCCATCCCTGCCCCCCCCCACTTCCCAGATCTGTGGCCTTTAAGATTTTTCCTTCTCTTTTCCTTCCTCAGCCTGTTCTTCCTTCCCCACCGGCTGCTCCTGCTGGGTTATCTTCACCTCGTTCACTCTGGCCTTCACCTCCTTGCCTGTCCGGGGAGCCACAATGCTCAGGATGCCATCGTGGGACAGGGTGGCCCTGACCAGCAAGGGGTCCACGTCCAGGGGCAGGATGTAGGTCCTGGTGAACTCCCTGGAGATGAAGCCGTGGCGGTCAGCCTTCTGCGGGTGCTGCCCCACCACCTCCAGCAGGTTGTCCACGGTGCGGACGCTGAGCTCGTCGGGCAGGAACTGGCAGACGTCCAGGAACACCTGGAACTTGTGCTCGTTCAGGCAGATCTCCGAGGTGCCCCTCTCCAGCTGCTTGTTGATCCGGGGCCGGATGTAGTAGCCGTGGTACAGGGCAGGGGCTAAAATCTCCGATGGGGACACACCTGCAGAGGAGACTGGGTGAGGAGTTTCCAGGCAATGGGCTTGGAGCAGCAGACAGGAGCAGTTTGGGACCTGGAGAACACCTTGGCTTTGCCACACCCCCACAGCAGGGGTGGAGTCTGCTGCAGTTCCCACCTTTGTGTCCCTAAAACCCACCCAGAGGCACATCCCTGCCAGCTGCTGCGTGCCACCGGGCTGCCCAGAGCTGCCAGCCAGCCCGGGGCTGGCATCCAGCTTTACATGTTGGGTGCACGGGGAGGGCCTGGTGGGTGCACCGGGAGCTCTGCAGAGCAGAGCCCACAGCCAGGGCTGGGCATGGAAACTGCTGATGGTGAAGAAACCGCCCTGAAGAACTAAAGGCCTTTTGTGTGCCATTGTCCACAGGGCTTTCCTTGGAGCTTTTTGCCTTTTCACGCTGTTGTGCCGGTGCTGAATGGTTCTGCTGCTGCCCACATTCCTTCCCCTCGGCCAGCCACTGCCCAGCTTTGTGCTGAACGCCCCAGCTCAGCTTTTCTCCACATCCCCCCGGCTGGAAAAGCTTCCCCCCCTCCCCTGAGAGCTTTTGCTCCATGTTTTCACAGCACGTGCATGAATGCCAGAGCATGGCTGGCATGAGGGAGGGACGGGACGGGCAGCAGTGGGCATGGATGGGGAAGTGGACATGGAGGGAGAGACCCTGGCTATTCCCTGGCTATTCCCTGTTTTTTCCCTGGCTATTCCCTGTTTTTTTCCCTGGCTATTCCCTGGCTGTTCCCCCCTGATTTGATCTGGGTTCCTCAAAACTCAAAATTCCTCAGCTCCAGCTTCCCCCTCTGGAGCTCAAGCTCCCCAGAGGGAATTCCACCAGCCCTGCAGCAGCAGNTTCCTTGGTTTTCCCCTGGCTATTCCCTGTTTTTTCCCTGGCTATTCCCTGGCTACTCCTTGGTTTTCCCCTGGCTATTCCCTGTTTTTTCCCTGGCTATTCCCTGTTTTTTCCCTGGCTATTCCCTGTTTTGTTCCCTGGCTATTCCCTGGCTGTTCCCCCCTGATTTGATCTGGGTTCCTCAAAACTCAAAATTCCTCAGCTCCAGCTTCCCCCTCTGGAGCTCAAGCTCCCCAGAGGGAATTCCACCAGCCCTGCAGCAGCAGAGGGGAGAAAGGTGCAAAGAGGGGGGGATCCCACCTCCTTCCTTACCTTCTCCAAAGTTCTGGTCGTAGATCTTGCTGGGGTTGGCGAACTCGTACTCGGAGCTCATGGGGTAGGCGTGGGGCACGGTGCGGGCGGCCATGGCGTGTCCAGGACAGACACCTTCCTTCTGTCCTTCCTTCCTGCCTGCCTTCCTGCCTTCCCAGCCCTCGCTGCCTCCCCGAGTGAGGGCTGCAGGCTGCAAGGCTCCAGCTGGGTGGATTCCAAAGGGAGGAGTGAGTGATAAAAAAGATGGACCAAAATAGCCCGGCGCAGGCCCCAGGACGCCGGGCCGGGGCGGCGAGGGGAGCTTGGCGCTGCATTCCAGCAGGGAGGGCAGGGGACACCTCGGGGACACCTCGGGGACTCTGCCTTGTGGAGCAGGGGGTGGATGGGCAGCCCAGGAGCCAGGGGCTGAGGGGAGCAGGACAGACCCCAGGCTCTGCTGCTCCAAGCAAGGGCCACGAGAGGCTCATTGGAGTGGCTCAGGGAGTCCCTGGCACTGGAATTGGTGGCCCTGAGGTCCCGTGGGTGGCTGGGGCTTGTTCAGCTCCTGCAATGAAGCACTGGCCACCCCCATTGCCCCACTGTGAGCTTGGGGCTCAAACCCCTCCTGTTCCCTGTGTGAGGAACCTGATTTTCCCAGGAGCTGAGCTCAAGTCTGCTGTTCCTTTAGTGGGGAAGGGCTGCAGGAGTGAAGCAGGGATCCACTTCTGTCACCTCCCCATCCTGAACCCTGCTGGCTGCCCAGGCTCTTCCCTTGGCCAGGGTTTGGCACAAGGCCATGGAGAAATGCTGGTGCCAGCCATCACCAGTTAACCCAGGCTCTGAACCTGGCCTAAATCCAGTTTTGCTGAGCAGGGCTGGTGGGCTGCTGGTGCTGCAGCAGGGGAGGAGTGCCCAGCTGAGCTCTGCACACCCTGAAACCAGAGATTTCCTTGGGCCCTGCAGTGCGGGAGAGCAGGTGCAGCGCTGCTGATGTCATGGGGACTTGGAGAGGGTATTTATGGCCTGGGCTGCTGCACAGAGCAAATCCTGCTCCCTATTCTTGCAGGCAAGCCGAGAGGAAGAGGCTCAGAGCCTGTGGTAAAGGGCTGGCAGAGCTGGCAGTGCCTCTGAGCCAGAAATCGTGTTCAAATTGCGAGCTCTCACAGCAGAGAAGCTCTTGCCCTTCAACAGAAGCGAGGCTGAACTCATTCCTGTGATTTGGGTTCATGGGCGAGGCAGGAATTAAAATAAAGGTGTGAATTGTTGGGAGGAGAGCTGCAGGAAGGCAGGTTAGTGCAGGGGCACAGGCAGACAGAGGTGTTCTGCACCCCTGGGTGCAGGGCAGCACCCTGCAGGCCGTGGCCATGCCCAGGTTCTCAGGGGTCACAGCGTGGGGGACTTCCCTCCAGAACAATGTGCTCTGCAGTGGGCAAAAGACAAGAGGCGTTGGTGGAGAGATCCATCCTTTATTCACACACACCATGAGGGCAGCAGGGCTCGCTGGGCTGCCCAGCTGCAGTGCCAGGATCCCAGCAAAGCCCTCCTGGCACCTTCCCTAGGCCTGATTTTGGGGCTCCCTTTGCTGCCGGGACAGGCTCAGCCCTGCTGGGTGATGCTGAGGCCCTGGGAACAAGGGCCCCTTGTCCTGGTCCCCGTGAGCCAAAGATAGGAGCTGCATTGATCCCGCTGGCATCCAGGGCAGCTGGAACACGGGCCAAGCCTGCCCTGTGGATAAACAGCACGTGGGCAGCGGGGCGGGCACCGGGCCACTCCGGCTTCTTGCTGCCCCATTGGGCTCCTCTCCTTCCTCTCCCCTTCCCCCTCCTCCTCAGCAGCGCGCTCAAATCCCTCAGACAGCTACTGGGCACCGCCGAAGGGCCCGGCCCAGGAGTGGGACAATAAAATCCCTGACACCACTGTTCAAGAGGCCTCGGGGGGGTGGAAGGCCAGGCCAGCTGCACGGGTATAAAGCTGTCCCCGCTCCCGGCACGGCACTGCAGCACAGTTGTTTGCCAGGCTCCTCCAGCGCTCTCCAATGGATATCACCATCCACAACCCCCTGATCCGCAGACCTTTCTTCTCTTGGTTGGCACCGAGTCGTATCTTTGACCAGATTTTCGGGGAGCACCTGCCGGAGTCGGAGCTGCTCCCTGTTTCCCCCAGCTTCAGCCCCTTCCTGATGAGATCCCCCATCCTTCGGATGCCCAGTTGGCTAGAGACAGGACTCTCGGAGGTAATCTTTGCTTCTTTGGGCTCTTTGTGGCTGCTGGGGGCACGGCCTGCTGGCTCTGGAGGCCCAGGAGAGCTGAGAGCTTGGAAGATGCTCCCAGGTGGTTTTTTTGTTTTTTTTTTTTAGGAAAAAGGCTGGGGGAAAAGGTGCCGTGTTTGCTCCTCTGCATTGTTTGGGATGGAGCAAGTCTGGCCACAGCGATGGGAACAGAGCTCAGTGTGCATGGCAGATCACCCTAGGAGCTGGCAGAGGAAAGGAGGAAGCCTAATTTCCCTAATCTATCTAATTTCCCTAATTTCTCTAATTTCCCTAATTTCCCAGTCTGCTGCAGCAAACTTTCAATCCCACTCCCACATGAGAAGGGGCAGTGGGATCCTCACGCCCAGCAGTGCAGGAGCCCATGGCTGCTGAGGGAAAAGGGGCCTATTTCAAACAACCACTGCCCAGAAAAGCATTTAAAAAAAAGGTTTAATAAGATCCAGGACCCAGAGGATCATGGAGCAGGCGCCTCCTCCCTCCAGGGGCTGAGCCAAGAGGCTTTTGCCTGTCCTGCAAGTCAACTGTCTTATTTACAAGGAGCTTGAGGAGCTATTCCAAGCAGAAGGAGTGAAAGTATTATTTTAATCCTTGCATAATGTCCCTCTTGATTTAGTGACCTGGGTCTGGCTGCCCAGTGAAGCAGCCATAATAAAGAGTCAGCTTGAAATCAAGAGTCAGTTTTAACCAATTCAGGTGGAGAATCTCAGGTCCTGCAGTGATGGGCATTAGCACAAGGCCAGCAAGGGACAGAGCCACTCAGATCACATCCCAAAATAAAGGTCGGTGTGTGTGTGTAGAGAGCAGCTTGAGTCTCGACCCACTGCATTCCTTTTTAAGCTGAAACCCTCACCTGCTCTTTTCTGAAGTCACCTCCTGGTTTTTGCTCTTTTTTGAAGCCACCTCCTGGTTTTTGCTCTTTTTTGAAGCCACCTCCTGGTTTTTGCAGATGCGACTGGATAAGGACAAATTTTATGTGAACCTGGATGTGAAGCATTTCTCCCCTGAGGAGCTGAAGGTGAAGGTGCTCGGGGACATGATCGAGATCCACGGGAAGCACGAGGAGCGCCAGGTACCCCCTGCTTTATCTTCACCACTGAGGGAGTCACTGTGAACTCCCTCACCCCTGGTGACTGCAAAACAATCCCCTGCTCACCTCAAATATTTGTCATTTTTTAAATCAAGATGCTCCATGCAATCCTCCCAAGCTGATCCCAGACAAGGCAGCAAGAGGGTGGAGGTTTATTGCTGATGTTGCATGAACTGTGAACTGAACTGGAAAATCATCTGTGAAATGGGCATTTTTGGGCTTCCCCTCTTCCTGGGAAGAGGCCAGGAATGCAGGGCCAATCCAATGAGCTAAAAATTAATTATAACAACCAAGCCACACAACAAATCAGTGCAGTGCCCTGTGTGTTACCTTTCCTAGGCCCAGCTATCAGCTTCTAATCCTTAAAAGTTGTGTTCTGCTGTCATTCATCCCTCTCCCTGCTGGCTCTGGAGACCTGTGTGGACACTGGGCAGGCAGAAAGGCAAAGCCATGCCCAGAGCTGGATGTAACAGCAATTTCCCATCCCCTGTCCCCAAATAGCTGTGTCCCTGGAATTGTCACCGCGAGGAGCACAGCGTGTCACCAGGAAATGCAATGCTTCCTGCAGCACTGGGGGCCTGTCATCCTGATCATTTTTGAAATCCTTTTTGCCTGAGAAGACAACCAAGCAGTGGGATCAGGCCCTGAGTTCTCCGGGGCAGTGTGGCTGGAATGGCACCTGGGAATGCCAGCCCAGAGTGCAGTGTGGCTGGCACAGGGGTGGGCACAAAGCCTCCCCCTGTAAACTCTGTGTACCTGCAGGCACCTGCAGCCCGGGCACTGCCCCACTCCGGCTCTTTAAAGAGGGCAGCTCATCTTCAAAACCCTTTTAACTCCCTGAAAAGCTTTCCTTTGAGAGCCCCAACCCCCCGTTCGCAGCCTTTAAGCAAAGCCCCCGTGGTTAAGGCGGGGTCGGGCGAATACTCCTTAATTAAAAGTGGCGTGGTAACGATTTCCTCCTGCCCTTTGCGCAGGACGAGCACGGCTTCATCGCCAGGGAGTTCAGCAGGAAATACCGGATCCCGGACGACGTGGACCCGCTGACCATCACGTCGTCGCTGTCGCTGGACGGGGTGCTGACCGTCAGCGCCCCCCGCAAGCAGAGCGATGTCCCCGAGCGCACCATCCCCATCACCCGCGAGGACAAACCGGCCATCGCAGGCGCCCAGAGGAAGTGAGGGCTGCTCTGCTGTCCCCAAAGCCACCCCTGGAGGGCCATTCCAGAGCTCTCTCCTCCACCAGGTGCCGGCTGTACTGAACGGCTGCTCGTATTATTTATGCTGAGTAAGTTTACTAACGAATAAAACCATGGAGAAGCAGTTTGGATTGGTTTTTTTGGGGGGTGGGTTGAGAAAGGTGGATAAAAGGTGCAGGGCAACATCATCTTTGGGTGGCAGGCGTGTCCAGGACAGGTGTTCAGAAGCACTTTGCTCATCACACCTTGTGTTCTCTCTCCCTTCAACGCTGCCAGAGGATTTCAGAGTGTTTCACAAGCAACAGGAGAGTTTCTCCCGTGGAGATTAAACTGGTAAAACAGCTCCATGCCAACTGAAACCCATCTGAAGTGTGGGTATTTGATAACAGCTGGCTGGAAGACAACTGTATCTTAAATCTCTCGAATGATTCATGTAATGGAGAAACATCCAGGGGCTGCAGCCAGTTCAGAGCAGCTTCAGGTGAAAACTGCAGGGCTGCAGTAAACACACATCTACCCAAAGAGAAGGAAAACATCTTGCTCTGATGATGCAAATCACATCCCTTTGAAACTCTGCTGTTGGTGCCCTTCAAACACTGAGCAGGATCTGATGTCTACAGCAATAATCTGGTTTATGCCAGCATTGCTGAGTGATACAAACCACTACTAAAGCCCTTTTCAGGCATCTTCATCTGCCTAGCACCTCTCTTCAAAGGGGTACAAAGGGATGTCTGGATGACTGGAACTGAATTTCTGAAATTCACCTTCAAAAAGGACAGATCTGTCACACAGATCATCAGACTCAGTCATGACCTGACCTATTTTCTGTGTTCCTTAGACCTGCTGAGACAAAAGTTCTGTTAGCAGGGATCACAGGACACCTCAGCTGAGCAGGGAGGACATCCTTCCATGGCTGTAGGTGAGGAAAAGAAAATGAGCACTCTGTGATGCAGGGTCACTGTCAAACACCCCAAACCCCCCTCATTTCCAAGGTCTGCTGTTTCCTATTAGCTGGCTCTAATTAGCTCTCCCAGCTCAGGTGTTAATTGGGCTTGTCTGGCCAGGCACAACCTCTGCACACAAGAACAAACAGAGGTTACAAACAGCACAGATTAAAAAGCAGGAAGAACATTTCCCACATGGCTTTCCCACAAAAGAGGTTCCATCTCAGGGTGGTGGCCTGGAAATCAATGAAGTTTTTGTTCAAATCCTAAAAGAGTCAACATTGAAAGGAAGTAAATGTAAAATAATAAGAATTTAGCCAGAATGTGCAACTGAGGGAAATATTTTTTACAGCACAGGGCTTTTGTCAGGCTCAAATCAGCAGCCAGAAATGGGAATTTTGAGTGAAAGCTCTCTGGGGGTAAACTGGATGAGGTCAGCTAGACAAGAATACTTGAAATGCAGAACCACTCCCTGAGTGACCTGAAATACCTGTTCTGGGGTGGCACAGGAGCACAGCCCAGCACGGGGAGAATGACAAAAACACCTCTGTCATCTCCAGGCACAAACATCATCAAGAAGCTCCTCACATCCACAGATCTTCCCAGTTCTGCACACGTGAAATTCCCTCTCTGATGTTTCCCTGTAATCTGAAGCAGGTTGTTTCCAAAGCAGTGAGTGTGCTGAAAAGGAAAATTCACATTTAGCATGACTAAATATAAGTTTGGAGGGGGTTTTTGTAATGATTGGAATGGGAAGGTTGTGTGGTAACTATTTTCTCAGTACCCAACACCTCTCCAGGCCACTACCCATCATTTGAAATAGACAAAATGATTCTCTCAAGGCCACAGGGACCCAGTGCCTGGCACAGAGCTCACAAGCTGTGGCAGTGGGTCTGTGCAGGAGCTCAGCTTTGCCCATTTCAAACCTTCCTCTGTCATTATCTGTGTGAAACTCTGTCCTGACACACTGTCCCTGCCCTGTGGGGCAGCTGTGGGCACACAAATGGAGCAGGTGACACCCAAGCCTGGCTGGTGTAGATATTCTAGGCCATCATTTCCTTCTTTCTCAAAGGCACCATACACATATGTGAGGCAGGGTAATTAATTCACCTTGTATCACCCTGTTGAGGAATTAGGGACCTTCTTATTACACCTTGATTATGTCTGTAATTATCTGACACCTAATGATGCTTGCAGCACCTTTCCACTGCTCCTCTTCTCTTCTTCTTCTCCTTCTGTCTGTGTCTGCTTCTCCCCTTTGGGAATTCAAGCAGCAGAAAGATTGTCAAAGAATAAAAATTACAGGTACAGGTAAAGGTCAGTTCAGAGGAGGCCACCAACTTGATTATAGGGTGGAACTCCTCTGCTATGAGGAAAGGCTGAGAGAATTGGGATTGCTGAGCCTGGAGAGGAGATTTCAGGGTGAGCTAATTGTGGCTTTGCAGTACCTGACGGGAGCCCCCAGGAAGGATTCACAAAGGCCTGGAGTGACAGGCCAAGGGAAATGGCTCCAACCCAACACAGAGCAGGGTTAGATTGGATATTAATAAGAAATGTTACCCTGTGAGGGTGGTGAGGCTCGGGCACAGGCTGCCCAGAGAAGCTGGGAAGTGGCTGGAAATATTTGAGGATGGAGCCTGGAGCAACCTGACCTGGGGCAGCAAAAGGTGTCCCAGCACATGACCAGCTTTGAGGCCCCTTCTAGCCCGAACCATTCTGTGATTCTGCGAATCTACTACGACTCCTCGGCTTTTTAAACAGCCTTTTTTTTTTTTTTTTTTTTTTTTACTAAA
>VZRH01006789.1:241552-266918 GCA_013397555.1 Urocynchramus pylzowi
CTGCTGAGGCTGCTGAGGCCACCGGGGCTGCTGAGGCTACCGGGGCTGCTGAGGCTGCTGAGGCCACCGGGACTGCTGAGGCTACCGGGGCTACCGGGGCTGCCGGTGCCGGGGTTTACACGGGCAGTCCGTGCTGGAGCATCCCCCGGCCCGGCTGCTTTGGGGGTGCTGAGGGGCTGGCGGTGCTTCCTTGTGAGGGGCTGGCACCCCCAAACCCCCTGCCCTAATGCCACCCTCAGCCCTTTGCTCGCTGTCACCTTGTGAGCTTTGATCTCTTTGCTGAGTCTTCCTGCTGCGTATTTGTAATTTTTTTTTTTTTTTCCTTCCCTTTTGGATTAGATCATCCGGGAGCAAAGCAGGGCTCGTCTGGGCCCCTGAAGGATCAACAGCTTTCAAGTGTCTCATCTCGGCCAGGTTCTGTGCAGCTCTGCTGAGCAACATCTCGGATTGTGATGAGACCTTTAACTACTGGGAGCCGGTGAGTCCCTTCCTGCCCTTAGGATTGGCAATTTTTACTTGGCCTGTGCAAATACCCATAAAATAATACTTATTCAGGACCTTGTGCTCTCTGTTTCAATTTGCAGTTGGCTTGTGCAAATGCAGATTTATTTAGAACCTTGTGCTGATCCCTCTTGTTTCAATGAGAAATATTTTGCTCTGGAAACTCTCTGCTTTGTGGGAAACTCTCTGCTTTGTGTGCTGCATGTTAATTTATTTATTTGATCTCTGTTGTAGACACACTACCTCATTTATGGGAAGGGGTTTCAGACATGGGAGTACTCTCCAGCCTACGCCATCCGCTCCTATGCTTACCTGTGGCTCCATGCCTTGCCAGCCTGGTTCCATGCCAGGGTTCTGCAAACCAACAAGGTAAATTTTGTGTGTGGAAGCTGCTTTTGAGAGGAAGAAATGTACCTTTAGTGTGTGGGAAACGGCTGTCCTGTTTGGTGTTGAAATTGACTTCATGTTTATAAAACATGGGTTAAATTGACTTCATGTTTATAAAACTGGTTTGTTGACAAACATTGACCTCCCTGTAAGGATTTCCAGGGGTTTGTGGGTTTCCCCTGATGCTTTACAAGCCCATTTTGTGTCCTGTGCCTCATTCAGATTCTGTCTGTGTCTGCTAGGTTCTCATCTTCTATTTCCTGCGATGCTTCCTGGCCTTCCTGAGCTGCGTTTGTGAACTCTACTTCTACAAGTGAGTGGCAGAGTGTCTGCAGGGGATGTGTGGGAGCAGTGTGAGTGCCATGGACAGTTCCTGCCACAGGAAATAGGCTTTGAGGCTCATGTGTAGATGAAAAAAATACGTGTTCTCCTGATAACTCACTGAGATGTTGGTCAGAACGCCACAATTAGGACAAAATTGCACTCCCAGATCTCCCACCCACACCTCTACTCCAGCGTTTTGTTGACTCCACTCGTTTTCTCACTGCTGGCAGCAAGCAGGGTGGGAGTGTTGCAGGCTGAGGAGAGTCTGGTGCTGTGTTTGCTTATCACAGCGAATTTGACTGGAACACATTGATTGCTACTGTCTGTAATCTCTCTGCCAGTGCTGTTTACATCCACTAAAATCAGTAGCCCTAACATGCAATTATCTTGTCTAAATTGGATTTTTATTTTTACCTGCTGCCTCTTGATTCCTGATTTCCAAACCACTACCTTGCATGAGTTTTTTGTTTGCCAGAAGCCACAGTTCATCTCCTTAAACCAGAGTACTGACACGTATTTTCTCATCCACATTCTGGGTTAAAGAGATGAACTGTGGCTTTTTTGCATGAGGGGTGAGGGTCACAGATGAATTGATGTGTGCAGCAGTGCAGCCACAAGCTCCTGAGATTTTCACAAGCACAGCTGGGAGAAGCCAGGCCCCATCCAGAGTTTTGACTGGTGTAACTCAGGGTCTGAAATCCCAGGCCAGAGGCAGCAGCTGAGGGTTGGGAATCCCCCAGCTCCGAGCTCTCAGGCTGCCCCATGGGTTGTTTGTGGTTCTGCATGCCTTGGTGCTGCTGATTCTTGCCCTGAGGCTATTTTGTGGTACCTGTTTCTCTGCTGCTTCCCCAGGGCTGTGTGCAGGAAGTTTGGGCTGCACGTGAGCAGGCTGATGTTGGCCTTCCTAGTGCTCAGCACGGGGATGTTCTGTGCTTCTGCAGGTGAGTTGGCTTGGCACTGGCACTGGCAAAGACAGGTCCAGAGGGAAGAAAATCACATCTCCAGGGTGCTCTTTGTTGTATTCTCATGACAGAATAAGCGTTGATTCAAATTTTGCTCTCTGCGTTACAATTTTCAGGCCTGCTTCTGTTGCTGCCTCCTGTTTTTTAATATTGCTGTGCCTTTTAAACAGGCTCTTGGCCTGCCTCCCTTGGACATTTTTTGTTCTAAGGAAGGAGGCTGACACTTTGGCACTTTGCCTTTGTGTGCTGTCCCCTCTGGCTGGCTGTACCTGTTTTCCCAGCCACTGTAAGGCTTCTGTAAAACACTTGCTGCAGGTGTGGGGTGAAGTGTGGGGAAGCTGTGCTGACCTTTAATCCCCTTTGTGTTGCAGCTTTCCTGCCCAGCAGTTTCTGCATGTACACCACGGTGGTGGCCATGACAGGCTGGTACATGGACAGGACCTCGGTGGCAGTGCTGGGGGTGGCTGCTGGAGCCCTGCTGGGCTGGCCCTTCAGCGCAGCTCTGGGGTAAGGAGCAGTTTCTGCCCTTTGTCAGGTGCTTTTCACCTGGCTGGGGAGAACCAGCAGGCACTGAGCTGCCAGCTTAGCCCAGGATCATTGCTACAGGCTTCCTGGCTTTTGGACAACTCAGGTTGGGCAGATTTCCTGGCATTAATATGAGTAAAACCTGAGCTGGATGATGAATCTGGAGTAGAAGCAGAGGCCAGTGAAGTGGTGGTTCTGTCTCTTGCTTTGAAGGGGCAGCAGAAGCTGCAGAGAGGCCCTCAAAGCCTCCAGTTGACATCTGGTCTCTCTTTCAGGCTTCCTATTGCCTTTGACTTCTTGATCCTGAAGAAAAGGTGGAAAAGTTTCCTGAACTGGTGTGTGGTGTCCTTGATCCTGTTTTTGGTGAGTGCCTGCAGCAACACAAAGAGGGAATGGATGGCAGGCAATAGAAGGGATGGGATCCTTCAGGAAAATCAGCTGGAGCTGCTGGCACTTTAACTAAAATCTGCTTCCTTCCAGGTGCCCTTGGTGGTGGTGGACAGCTATTACTATGGGAAGCTGGTGGTGGCACCTCTCAACATCGTTTTGTACAATGTCTTCACCCCCCACGGGCCTGATCTCTACGGTGAGTTTGGGATAACAAGCCAGGGAGGCAGCCCGAGGTTTTCTGGCTGCCCTGGCCCTTGCTGGGCAGTGCTTTTTCTGCCGTGCCCTAAAGGAGGAGCAGCCTGCCAGCTCCAGAGCTGTAGCTGCTGCTTCTGGACACGGGATGTCTCTGTCGAGCTGGCAATGCGCTCCTGGTTCCCCCACGCTGGGAGTTGTGCTGCTTTTGTTCACTTTCCACTCCCGTGAGACTGCCAGGAGGTGTCTCACTGACTGTGCACAAGTGGCCTGTGTGTGTTTGTCAGCTTGAATCTTGTTCCTGGCTGCTGTTCCTCACAGACGGGCTGCAGAGCTTTGGGAAAGTGAGGAATGGTGCAGAATCCATATTTCTTTCTGTTCATATCCTGCACTTCTACAGCTGGAAATTAATTTCTAGCAGGGCTTCAGAAGGGCTGGCATAGACCAGAGGATGCCTGCAGCATCTCTGTGCTCTGTTTGAGGCTAGAGGAGCTGTTCCAGGAGGGCTCAGCAGTGGTGAGCAGCAGCAAGGCTTTCCCTGGCAGCTGGCATGGGTTGAGGGGCTGTTTTGGGTGGTGCTGAGTGGTGATTTTGTCACTTGTGCCGTGGCACAGCAGGACAGCAGCTGCTCTGCCACAGCTCTTGGCCTGAGCAGGAAGGCTCTGAAGTGTGGGGCTGGGAGTTTTGTGTAAGTGAACTCCAGGCTCTGTCCCTGATAGGTTTTGGCAGGGCCTTGTGCCTGACCTTTTCCACACTGGTGCATGAGTTGTTTCCAGAAGCCTCCAGGGACCAATCTGTCCTGAAGAGTTTTATTCACAGTGACATTCATGCAACATCCTCGGGCTAGTAAAAGAGCCTGCCTGGAATTGCTCTTTAATGCAGTGTGGCCAGGACAACGCTGTGTGTTTAGAGAGCTTCAAAACACTGGGGAAAAAATAACACTGCCAGGGGAGATGAAAGGCTGGCCAATCCCTCTTGGCTCTGGAAGCTGGGATTTCCCAACGTTCACATGATGGGGGCAGAGTCACCAGCCCAGATCAGCTCCAGTGTAAGCACTGCAGTATTTTTGAGACAAGGTTCAATTAATTTTTTTTCTTCTGTCTTTAGCAATATGCTCCCTCTACATAAATATAGTCTGTGCAATTAATATTTCCCTGGAGTGATTAGGTTTCTACAGCCAAGGGAAAATAGCTGCCAAGAGTATATCCCTGTTTCTGAGGCTTTGGGGTGTTTTTGTGTACTTGCATTCTAAGAAGTCATAATTTGTGACCAAAGTTTTGTCCCACTTTGGGAAGCTTTATTCAGCTTGGATGGAACATGCTGGAGCTGTTCATGTGACACCTTTCTCTGTGGAGCCCTGCTTCTTGAACAGAGTGAGAATAAATGAACTGCAGCGAGCAGACTGTTCATTGTAGCAGCACTGAATCAGAATGAGGGCTGTGACTCATGACCAAATTATTGCAGCTTAGTTACTGCTTGCCAGCTGCAGTTCCTGCACTCAGGCTTCAGCCCAGGGTGGGGCTCCTTGTCTTAAACCTCTTTTCCAGCTCCCCTGCTCTGGCCTGAGCTGCCCTCACCATTCCTGTGGTCAAGGTGCAGCGTGGCTGAATTTGATTCACTCCTGAGTTTGAGTTCTGGAATTGCTCCCAGGGCCATTCCCAGACCTCAGAGTTCAAAGCATTTTCTCACTGGGGGTCTGACAGTGCTTCCAGCTGCTTATCCCCATGGAACCACCGTGCCAGGAGCTGCCTGGGTGCTCCTTTCCCACTGCTTTCACCAGTCTGTCTCCTGTATCCCACACCTGCCCAGCTCTGGGATGTGGATCCTTGCAGGATTCTCCATCTCCTCTCCTCCTCTGCAAGCATATTCCCATTAACCTGAGCATGGAGAGCTCTCCAGAGTCTCTCCCTGCTTCAAAGGTGATGTTCTGGGCCAGGACTTCTCGCATGCAGTGGGGTCATTCCTTTTTGAGGCTGCAGTTCTGTCTCAGTTCACCTTGAGCCATGTGAATAAGAGGAATAAAAACCCTTTTGCCCTGGGAGGCTTTGAGCCTGAGTGCCTCTGAATGGCTGCGTCACCAGTGAGCCAGCCTGCTGCTCTTTGCCTGCTGTGCACTGTTCTCTTCTCTTTTTTTTTCCCCTTTTTATTTTTTTTTCGACTCTCACAGAGAAGAAAAATCCCTCATTGGAGAAGGAGGGGAGGCTCCAATGCTTGTTTTTTCTAGGCAATTCAGTCACACTGCAAAAAAAAGTGAGCGAGCAGCCTTTTTTTTTTTTTGTGAAAGCTGTGCTTCAGAGCAGCTGATCTGTTTATTAGCAGTGCTATCTGGGCTGTATTTGGATCGTGGAGGAGTTGTGTTTCATGAAGTGTCCTTCACTCCTGACCCCCAGGCTGCCAAATCTGAAACCAGAGCAGAGAGAGGTGAATTCAGGATGAATTCCCTTTGCTTTCCATCGCTGCCAGAAAGGTGACAGGATGGTCCCTGGACTTATCCTTCAAAGATTTAGAACTTATTTATATAATTGCTGTTTGCTTTCAGTGCTAATAACTCAGGGTTTCCTCTATAAACCCCAGCTGCTTGGCCAAGCAGTGACTCCAGTGCCATGTTTGTGACATTCCCAGTGCAGCTTCTCCCCTTTTTTTAGCTGCAGGGGCTGCAGAGCTTTCGGGTTTTCCTTGCTGCTATTCAGTTGTCTGATTAATTTCAACACGGACCCGATGTAAGTGGCTCTGATTGCAGGAAATTGCTGTGGCATGTGACACATGTCACAACAGTGCAGTGATTAAAGCCCCCGCGTGTCATTTACTGGCTGATTGAGCTAATCACACTGAGAGAGTGGGAAATGTGTGGAGAGGAACTGGCATTCCTCATTGTTAAGGGCTTTAAGCATCCTGAATTAAGAGTCTAAATAAATGACAGTTGGACTGGAGTTTCTTTCAGTTTACATCCTCCAGAGCTTGCAGCCAGTTCCCAAGTGTGGAGGCAGAGCTGCCTGGCTCCTGTTTGTGTCAGAACAGGCTGAATTTGGGACATTTAAATAGTGCTGAGTCTAAGGAGGGACCAAACCCAGCATTTAGTGGCAGAGTCTTTGTTGGGGTGAAGTGAGAATACCAACTACTTTCCTTCTTAATCCTTTTTGGTACATTTTCTGTTCCTGCCAACCCAGAATGAACATCCTCACTCCAGAATTACATGGCATTGTGTGGTTTTGTGTTACTCCTCTGCAGTTGGAAAGAAAGAATGAATTTGGGGTCAGGTTTCCCAGTTTTACAAGTTTCCACCTCTGCTCCCTTGCTGTCCTTCTGAATGCAAGGGTGAGCTCTGTGTCACAGAATTCTTCAGGCTGTTGGAGTGCTCTGGGATTCATGAGCAGCAGATGTAATATTTTTCACCCCCAGTGAAAAAAATAAGGAGAAAACTGATTTCTGAGCAGGAAGACAATGAAGTTTCTTGGGCAGGTGTGAGTGTGAGATACTCTGGTGGGCTGTGTCAGGCAAAGAAGGACCAAAGCTGCTGTTCCATTCATTCATGCTGGTATTTCAAACCTCTTTTTTCCTTTTTTCTCACCCTTCAGGTACAGAACCCTGGTACTTCTATTTCATCAATGGCTTTCTGAATTTCAATGTGGTTTTTGTGCTGGCCCTGCTCGTGCTGCCTCTGACCTGTCTGATGGAGTGTCTGCTGCAGAAATTCCGTGGTGAGTGCAGGGCAGCTGGCAGGGTCTGCCTGCCAAAGAGCAGCTTTTCCTTACTGGAAGTGAAACTGGGAGCAGTGAAAGCCTTTGGAGCACCAGAAAAGTTCCTGGAGCTCATCAGAGCTCAGGATTGTTCCTTGCCTCCACCTCAAGAGGAAAAATGTGTTAAAAAAAGCAAGCCTGACAAGGTGTGTGGTTCCTAAGCTTCACTGTGACTTTTAATGCATCAGGAATGGCCCAGTCACTAATCCTAAAGGGGGAAGAAGCTGAACCTGGTGTTGTTCTCATCTTGTCTGCAGCTGGAAATGGGTAGAAACCTTTTGGGATTGAAGCTGGACTGTTCTGGGTACTGTGGATTTTTCAGCTGCCAGGACTGAGCCCTGCTCTGGGAAGTGTCCCCGTGGGTGTGGGTATACTGAGAGTTAAAGAAAAAAAAAAAAAAAAAAAGAGGAACCAGAATATTCTTCACACTGGGCTTTTTCTTGAATAAAATGTCATCAGTTTGAACACATGACACTTGTAAGTGACTCCAGAGGGGAAGTGTAAATTCTCTGCTGTTTTCCTAAGGAAAATTCATCAAGGCTCAGCAGCAGCCTCCAGATTCATCAGTCCAGTCAGTGCTTTGCTCTCTCTCTGGTTTTTTTTCCTGACTACAACAAACAGTAACACAATCCTCGATGAAAATGTATGTTAAGGGGTGTTTGCTTGTATCTGTTCCTTGGCTGTGAGTGACAAACTCTCAGAAAGCAGTAAAAGCTCAGTAGGAGCTGCTGTAAATGCAAGATTTCCTGCTGTTCACTTGGTGTTCTTGTGCTTAACAGCAGGAGCGACTCTGCCAAGTGCTTTGTTCTTATTGTCTGTGAAATGCCGTTGGCTTAATTGCTTAACTCTGCTGTTGGGAGTAGCAAGGGGGTAGGAAAGGGACTGAAAATTGTCAGGCAGTGTAGAGCCCTCCTCAGTGTGACCGAAATTCAGGGTAATTGTTGTTATTTTTGAATCAGTTATTTCCTCTGTTAAGCAGAAGGCGCCTGAGAGACCTCTCCTGGTGTTATTTTTGTAATGAGGCAGTGAAGGTTGGGCAAACTTCAGGCTCTAAACAACCATTTGGGAGGGGAAGGGGAGCTCCTGAGGAGGCCCTTTCTGATCTTTGTGTGTACAGTGCCCAGCAGGAAACCCAACACTCCTGTCTGCCTCTTCAGACCTGGCAGTTCCTGGTGGGTTTTGTGTCTTGTTGGATCCACTAACACTTATTTTCTGCTTTTGCTCTTCCTAAGGCCGTTGGAATTGTCAGTATTGTAGGAATCTGCTAAAATCCTCTGAGGAAAATGCCCTGCTGGCTGTTTGGGTGTGTTACCTGGGTTTTAGCAACAGGGGGGCTCAGAACAGGGCGTGTTTGGGTCTCCAGAGTGGGCTTTGGGTGTGAGAGAGGATTGTGCAAGAGAAGGAATTCTTGCATTACTCCTTTGCTGAGGTTTTATTTCTTCCAGTTCAGAATCTGGGCCGTCCCTACTGGCTGACCCTGGCTCCCATGTACATCTGGATCCTGATTTTCTTCAGCCAGCCCCACAAAGAAGAGAGATTTCTCTTCCCCATCTATCCCCTCATCTGTCTCTCTGGTGCTGTGGCTCTCTCTGCTCTTCAGGTAAATTCTAGTGGTTTTTAATAAATAGCTGAGAATATTTCCCAGCCATTATTTCATGACTTTGAGTTGTTCTCCAGTCCCAAGTGGGAATTCCTGGAGTTGTGATGCTGTAGTGCCAGCACCACTCAAAATCCAAGAGATTCCCTGAGGGTTCAGTAACCTGCTGATGGAATTGTGCCTCCTTGGCTGCTCAGCTTCAAGGGCAGGACTGTGGGTGTGTAGGAAATGCATTTTGATGTGTCTCAGAAGGAATCCCTCTCTGGGTTGAAAAAAGGCAAAGGGAGCTCATTTAAATGTTGGGAATTGCATTGAACATTTGGAAGAGCCAAAAACTGGATGTTTAGTAAACATCACTTGAAACACTTCACAGAGCAAAGCACTAATACAGACTGATATAAACCTTCCCAAAGCTCAGAATTATTCATCTCCTGCTGTTAAAAAGGCTCAGGAATGCAGCCAGGAGTCCCTGCTGGAGCCTGTTCCAGCTGTTTGGCCTCATCCTGCTGTTCCTCCTCTGTCCTGCTGTGCAGCACTGCTGGAATTCCTGCCCACCCCTCTGTCCTTCATCCTTGCTCAGATGCTGTTCTCACTCTGGGTCTCCATTCATTCCCAGATGAGTTCCAGTCCTTGCCTTCACACAGGATCCAGCTTGGAATCTCACCAATTTTCTGGCTCTGACTGAGAATTCCTCTGTGCTCTCAGAACATCACAGAGCAATGTTAATTTATTTTTATTGTAAATATGGCTTTAGGAAAGTTTAGTGTATGTTTCTTGCATATTTTGTCACTGTTTGATGATGTTTTGCCCAGTATGGAGCATCCAGCTGAGAATCTGGAACTGATTGCCCACCAGCAGGACAAGCTTGTCACTCTCCCCCTCCAAACTATGTAGATGCTATGAAAAAAATGCAAACAGGACAAGAGAAACAGAAACCAGCTGAGGGTAGGGAGTGAATAACCACTCCTGCAGAACTGGAGGGAGGGACCAAGCCAAGGACTGGATGTATTTCCTGCTGGCTATTCCAAAAAAGGCTTTTTAATTGAAAAAACCCCAAACCTAAAGGTCTTTTTCTTTTATCAGTTTTTCTTTTTATCAATTTTTCTTTTTATCAGTTTTTCTTTTAATCAGTTTTTCTTTTTATCAATTTTTCTTTTATCAGTTTTTCTTTTATCAGTTTCAGAGTGACTTGTGTTTAAAGCTGGATGCAGAGTGTGCTCTGTGTTGTTTTATTCACTTCAAAGCTGTGGTTTGTGCAGGCAGGGTAAACAACCAGAGGTCACTCTGCAAATCTGGGTCATGGAGCTTGTGTTAGGCAGGAATTCAGTCCAGCATGGAAAATCAGGTGAGTGTTCAGGGAACTTCTGCAGAGCTGTCTGAAAGGGGCATTTGCCCCTGCTTCACCTGTGAGCAACCAAGCTGGAACCCTTGAGAGAGCACTTTGGGTCCAGAGGCCTTCCTAGGGAAAAGAGCTGAAATACCCCAAATTATCACTTAAATATGACTAAAACCTGTAAGTTTCTGTGCATTTTGATGGCTCTGAATTTAAAAAGCCCAAAGATCTGGTTGGGGGCGNGAAAAATGAGAATTTTGCTGAATGGATCAGAGTTGGAGTAACTTCATATTGTCTCTCTTTTTTTTAATCTCTTCCCTGAGAAATGTTACCACTTCATCTTCCAGCGCTACCGCCTGGAACACTACACAGTGTCCTCCAACTGGCTGGCCCTGGGGACTGTCTTCCTCTTTGGCCTTTTGTCACTGTCACGCTCTGTTGCCTTATTCAAAGGTTGGTATTTCAGGTTTGCCCTCTGCTCTCCTGGCTCTTGGGCTCAGGGCCTGCAGAAGTTGTGCTGTACAAATCAGGAACCTCGAGAAGTTCGGGTGTTGTTGCTGCAGGGGAAGGAATAAGTTCTGATGGTCACCATTAATTAGTTATTAATGATGCATTCGTCCATGTATGTGTATGAATGGGTCACCAGAGTTACATCACTTAAAAATCCTCTTCACCTTCCACCAGTAAACTCCACTGATCTAAAACCTGACAGGTATTAAAGCAGATACTTCAGCTTTCAAATAGATAATCCCACTTGGAAAAGCATTTTGCTGTGTAAAACTTGAATTAGGTGCATGAGTCCTTAAGGAGATGGAATCAAAGCCTTCCCACCTCATCAGTATTTTTTTGGGGTTTTGGTGGCTATTGACAGCCAGGACAAGGAAATGTGAATAAAATTGATAGGGGCACCAAGGGTGAGAGGGGAAGCTTTGAATCCAGCCACTCCTTAGCATAGACCAGTTCATTTATTCAGTGAGTTATCAGTCAAAAATTTATACATGAAACAATTTTTGTAGGCTTTCATTAAACACCCCTCTTACTTTATTATGATTTTCTGCTTTCCACAGGCTACCACGGGCCCCTGGACCTGTACCCCGAATTCCACAGGATTGCCACTGACCCCAGCATCCACACGGTGCCCGAGGGGAGGCCAGTCAATGTCTGTGTGGGAAAGGAGTGGCACAGGTTCCCCAGCAGCTTCCTGCTGCCAGACAAGTGAGTGCTTCCATGGCAGAGGTGCAATTAGCTGAGATGGATAACGAGGGGCACAGTAACGGGGGTGGGGAGCCCTCAGGAGCTTGGACCTCAGTGTCACAAACAGTGTTAAAGTATCCAGAGAAAGGATGCTGAAGGTTTTTGATCAGCACACTGGCCACGAGTTCCTGGGAATCTCTGGTGTACCTGGGGATGGTGTCCTTGGTTCTGGTGCTCTCACACCAAGTGTTTTCCCTGTTCTGTGCAGCTGGCAGCTCCAGTTCATCCTGTCAGAATTCCGGGGCCAGCTGCCCAAACCCTTTGCCAAGGGGCCCATGGCCACCAGGATCATTCCTGCAGACATGAACGACCAGAACAAGGAGGAGCCATCTCGATATGTGAGGATTCATTCTGCTTTCTTTGCCTTGCCTCGCTGGATAATTTAAATTAATGCCATGCCTCACAGTGGATCTCCCCATTTCTGTTTCCTGGGGAGTTCCAAAGCAAAAATGGTCCCTCTGCAGCACTTGGAATTCTCCCCATTCTTGTGAGTGGCTTCTGTTTGCCTTTCATCTGCCAGTTTGAAGACATAATGATAATAAAAGAAGCAGCAGAAGTAAGAACTCCTAATTATTGCAGTTTTGGGTTTAGTGTAGTGTGTTAATGTGATCACAGGAATGAGTAATTTGAAGTCCCCCACAGAAAATATTTGTCACTGAGCAGGAATTGAAATTTTCCTCTTTTATTTCTTTTTAAATATAAAACTATTCATCATATTTTCAACTGAGGAGGAGGAACTTAATTTGGAACTTAATTGCATTAGTGGGAATCTGCTAAGATAATGTATATTGGTATTATTGATTTATTTCCTGGTTGAACTAAACAAAACCAGTGCACAGATAGAAATGTCTTAAAATTATTGCTAGCTAGCATGTTTAAAATTACTAACAGGTTCAATCTTGGCAGTCTTCTGGGTTAAAACTCTTTATTTTGAGGCTCATTATGCAGTTACTGGAAATGGGAAGGAGGCGTGTTCCCACCTGAGAGGAGCTGTCTGCTGCAGTGCATTTAATTTATGAAATCTTTAACTGGGGCTTATTTTTAGCACAGACAGCTGGCTGCTACAGCCTGTGACTAATAGAGCAAAACACACTTTTGTTTCATGCTTGTTCCTTAATGTCACCCTACAACTTTATTCTTTCTCATGCAAGCTCAAGGGCCTAGGACTTGAGAAATCAGAAATTAAACAGGGGCTTAAAATTCTTACTTTTGACCTGCTAATTACACCAAGGGATCAAGATCTTTCCCCAGATTTATTGAGTACAAGCATATTCAGATTTTTTTAAAAAGTAGCAGAATAATTAGCAAGAACTGGACAGGACTGTGAGAGGGGATAAATCTAAATAGCACGAGGCTGTTGGTCATTTAAAGGGGAGAAAACAAATGGTTCAGGAGGATTATCTGAGCCATGGATAAAACCAATTAATGCCTGTAGATCTCACTGTTTCAGGTGTAAGTATCTATTACTGCTCTGCTTGGAAATGGAAGAGGGAACCTCGGTGTTCCTGTTGCTATGAGACACTGGGGAAAGAGTGATTTGATCTTGTTTTGCAATCTCTCTTTCCTTAATCACATTGAGCTGCACTTACCTTGCACTTGCCCAGCTGGGGAGGTGCATTTGTCTCTGAAAGTGCTAAGAAAGAGATAAGGAATATTATTTCTTCCCAAGATACATCCAAGCAGGACCAGCAGATTAGGCCTGAAAGCTGTTAACAGCAGCTGCCTTCAGAGAAAGGGGTTTTTAAGCACTTTCTCTTCACTTCTAGCACCCTCCAGACCCCATGGCAGCAGCAGATGTGCCCTTAGCTCCAGCTCTGGGCTGTTCCCACTCCTGTCAGTCAGGATGGGATCCAATTTAGCTCTCCTCCACTTGGCAGAGCAGTGGCATCAAATAAAGAAAGAGTGGGAGGAGGAAAAGGAAAGGGGAACAGAAGAGGAGAGGATGTAATTTAGCAATCCCTCGCAGCTTTGTTCACTAAGACTCATTCCTTTCTTTCATTTCAAGGTCTGTGCATCACCCAAGTCTTGTGTAAATCCCAAAATCAATGCAGAGGTGCCGTGTTGGCCCTCAGAGCAGGAGGAATATCATCCTTGGCTTCACTGTGACTTGTGAAAATACAAGGGAAACATGGCTTGCACCTGGAATTTGGAGTCCCAGCCCTTTTAGGGCAGCATTTAGGATGAGACAAGTGAGGGCCTTGAGGCAGCAACTTGTCTTTCTCTGAATGATTCTACATCACTTCCAGAAAAACTTGGTTAGTGGTTTGGGAGTCCTTCTGCTAATGAGCCAGAACCTCTCCCAGGGCCTGGAATGTTCCTCTCACACAGAGCAAGAAGTGGATTCAGCATCCCCAGCTGCGTTTCCTGTGGTGTAATTTCATTTGCCACTCAGTTGTGATGCCACGGAGCCATCTGCTATCCACCTAATTAAATTGTTTTCAGCCTAAATTGTTACATTAAACCCCAAAGGTGCTTCAGAAAAGGGATCTCAAGCATGGCCAAGGAAGTTGGCAGTAAAATTTTGTGGGAGAGTGAGCTAAAATCCCTCAAGGAAGAGTTTGAGGGAGTAAGGCAGGATAAGACATGGGATTCCCAGCAGGAAGGAGGTGGTTTCATAATGTGGTCTCCTGCTGGATTCCCCCACAAAGGTTTTGCTTGAAAACCTTTAAATTATGTTACCTGTGTCCTGCAGGAAGCGTTTCACCTGCTGCTGGGAATGCAGCCCTGTTTTATTGCTGTGAATGAGCACAGAACCAAACCCACAGGAAATAAAGCCCAGCTCTGTCTGTGTTCCTGCAGATTGACATCTCCAAATGCCACTACCTGGTGGACTTGGACACAGCAGCAGAGACCCCGAGGGAGCCAAGGTACTCCTCCAACAAAGAGGAGTGGGTGACCATTGCCTACAAGCCATTCCTTGATGCCTCCAGGTAGGATTTGCACTTTGGAGAGGGAGGGATGGGGGCTGTGATTTCTGTTTGCAAAAGTGGGCAGGGAGGAGAGATCCATGGGCAAATGCCAGCTTGAAATCCAATTCCCAGCAAAGTGGAGCCTTTGTCAAACTCCTGCTTGCAAAATTTATGACCTAAGTTGCTTTAGAGGGTGAAACTCTGTGAGGAGGAGTATTTTTATAAAGAAATAAAGAATTTCTTTATAAAGCTTCCTGCTGAAGCAATGTTTTTTGGGGTTGCTTTCCAAAGAAATGAGGTGGATGTCACCTCCTCCCAGGAGACTTTTCACTCTGTTTTGTCCCAGCCAAATTCAAGACAGGTATAAATCATCAGAGGGGATGAGCTCTGAAAAATTTTATGAAAGCTGGCAGAGAGAGGAGGCAATCAGCAGAGCCACACCTTTATTAGGTGCCAGAAAATCCATGGAAGAGATGCCTGCTGGAGTCTGTTCTGTTGTGCTGCTCACTGAACACCTTGCTGGAGTGTCTGGCCAGGAGTCTCTGTGAGAAGCAGAGACTGGGATTTGCTCTTCTCCAGGCTGTCAGGGAGTGGATCAGGGTTGTCAAACTGGGAATATTGTTCCTACATTCCTGCAAGAACATGAACCCTCCTCAGCTGTAGCAGGATCTGGTTTAGCCCTTCAGAGCTCTGCTCATGAAGGTGTCACCCCAGGACAGACTGGAAAAACCTCTGTAAAAAACCAACCCAGAGTTCAGTGCCCTCCTGTTTTCCATGAGAGACCTGATTGCTTCCTGGTGCTTGGGCCCTGCAGGGAGTGGGGCTGGGAAGAGCAGGGGGAAGGAGTGGTAATGTTTGAGCAGCTCCCAGGAGGGCTCTGGTGTTCCCAGCTCGCTGACACAAACAGCTTTCCTTGGCAAGGTCTTCCATGAACTGTATTTTCCAGGAGAACCTGCTGCTACATTTGGGCAGCACTTTGGGAAGGGAGAAGGAGGTGGCCAATGAGTTTTATTATTGAGGCATCAAAGACACTCCTTGTGCAGAGGATTTGCCCTTAAATGTGCATTTCTGCTCTAAAGCCACATTTGTGTGTTCTTGCAGCTGCTTTATCTTGCTTGCTTGATCTTTGGAGCTGAGTTGAGGTTTCAGGTTTGCAGCTCGGTGGTTGCAGAACAAGGGGTAAAAAAAAAAACCCCAAACCCATCGAGCACCTCCCCAGCTCAGCCCAAAGTGCAGCTCTTGTGTGAAAATCAATGAAATCAGTGAAATCAATGACCCCAGCAGCTCAGTTCAGTCCTGCTGCACTGGAGGCTTCTGGGGCTCGCTGCGAGTCTCCCATTGACGTCAGCGAGTGCAAATGTAAATCTCAGCTGGCTCTGATAAATGGTGCTGCTAATTGAATTAGAGAGCACTCCAAGCCACCAGCTAATTATTCTCCTCAGGAAGCTGCTTTGCCAAGGTCCATTTAATTCTATATTGGCTGAGCGCTCCGAATCTGGCACAGAAAAGGGGAAATATATCACAGCTCCCCTCTGAGGAGCACATATTTTCCAGCTCTTTAGGGCTGAGCTGTCTGCTTGCTCCAAACACTTGGGTTTTCCATCAAAAAAAATAAAATTCTCAGTGCAAAATTAATGATTGGGTCACCTTGCTGGAGCATAGCATTACTCTGCTTTGATAAGAGGCTGTCTTGTTCCCTTTAATGGTGTTTTCCTCAAGTTGTTTTCCATATTTTTGTTCTTAAAGTAGCTGAATTACTTCTGAAGTGTGTGTGTTGGTACAGAATTTAACCTCCAGAGGAAGTGCAAACATTAAAGGGTTTTCAGAGAGCTTTGATCATGAGCTTCTTGTGGCTAGGAGGCACTGGGACCTGCCCAGGTGGCACTGGGAACTGCCCAGATGGCTCTGGGACCTGCCCAGGTGGCATTGGGACCTGCCCAGGTGGCATTAGGACCTGCCCAGGTGGCTCTGGGACCTGCCCAGGTGGCACTGGGAACTGCCCAGATGGCTCTGGGACCTGCCCAGGTGGCATTAGGACCTGCCCAGGTGGCTCTGGGACCTGCCCAGGCGGCACTGTGGCAGAGTTCACCTTCCTCCTGCCATTTCCTGCTCTGCTCCCTTCTCCTGCCTCTCTCTGAGCTCTGCTGTCACCAAACTCAGGTTACAAAATGCAGTTTTAGGAGGGATCTCTCACCACTGCAGGTGTCCAAGTGCTGCCATTCCATGTTAGTCTGGGAATTTGGGAAGGAAGGACTGGAACATCTTCGCTTGGATTTCCTTCCATCCCTCAACAGCTTCCTCTGGCACTACTGGAGCAGTTTTTGAGTCATTTCTCCTGAAATTCAGGCAGAAACAGGCTTAGCTCCAAGGATCACTGTGGTTCCAGCCCTGGTAACTGGGAGCTGCTCTGTCCTGCAGCAGAGCCTCCTTCAGAGCCCAAAAACCCTGGAGAAACAGACCCTGCTCAGCCAGCTTGGAGCAGTCATGGCCCTGCTCCTGCTGCTGGGAGCTGAGTGCTGATTAAGGCTCCACACACTCTGTCTCTGGGGGACAAATTTAGCAGCAAATGCAAATAGAACATTAAATATATTCCCTGTCATCTGTCACCCAGCCCCTTCCATGTGCCATCTGCTGTCTGAGGTGGCTGAGCTGACACAGGGAGGTGACAGGAGGTGAAGGTTCCTTCTCTCTGAGCTGGGAGGGGACCGTGAGGGTGCAGGAGCTGCCTGATCCCAGCTGAGCCCAGCCAGGCTGTGCCAGAGCCTCGGGAGCCCCTGGGGAGATGCAGCTCCCAGTGGCAGTTCCTGCCTTTGTTTTTCTGCTGTTTTTTGAAAGATCTCCAGTGCAAGCAAACAAAACACAATTCGTCTTTCTGCTGAAAAAAAAAAAAATCGCTAGAATTGGATGTCCAGAGCAGCAGAGCTGGGAGCTGAAGTGACCAGCAAGTGTGTGCCATCCCTGAGCACTCAGCAGTCCAAATTCTGAGTGCTGCTGCTGCTTTTCCAAGCTTTCTGTGACTGGGGTTACACTTGTGGCTGGCAAGGGTTGATATTTTCCCATCCAGGTGATCTTAAAGATATAAAAAGAGAAGCTGCGGTGCTGAGGAAGCAAAACTCTGCCTCAGCCCCGATTTCAATGAGTTGCTCCGATTTTTGCAGCTTCACAAAGCTCAGAGCTGCTGCTGCAGGACGTTTTATTTGTCCACTTCACGCTGAAACCCGGACCTACCATTGGTGAGAGAATACATTCATTCAGAATGCTCTCAGCCAGCACAGCTCCAGCAATTAGCAACCCAATCAAAGGTGTTAATTTCACCCAGACATCATTAAGCCCTCCGTGCTCCACTGGTCCAGTTTTTGAAAGGCTGTGAAATGCCAGCTCCCAGCACTGGCAGGGCATGGGGTGAGTGCAGGTTTTAGAGCTGCCCAGCCCTCTGTAATTCAATATTTCCACAGAAGATCGGCTCAAGAGCCAAACTTCAAAATGCCAGTGCCCATCAGGGCTGCTTTTTGCTTCTCAGAGAGGCGTGGGGGAAAAGGCAGCCAGAAAGATGGGCTAGAAAAGAGGAGATCCAGGAGGGAAACACAGCCTGTCACCTTGAAGGACAGGGCTGTGTGACCCCCAAGGTTGCTGGTATCTGGGATTTAATCTCTTTAAATAATTACAGTTCAATTTAATTTCTTTCAATAATTTCAATAATTCATGATTACTCTCTTTTTGGGGTTGCCTTCCAAAGAAATGAGGTGGATGTCACCTCTTCCAGGATACTTTTCACTCTGTTTTGTCCCAGCCAAATTCAAGACAGGTATAAATCATCAGAGAGGGGATGAGCTCTGAAAAATTTTATGAAAGCTGGCAGAGAGCCACCTCTCTGCCCTCTCTCCCTCTCAATCCTGCTGGTAGTGGATGGTGGGCACGAGGTTGGGCTCTCAAAGCGGTGCCAGCCAGCTCTGGTGGCACCAACGAGGGGACAATTGTGCACCCGAGGCATGATTTGCTTTTGCTGTCTGCCTTGCAGCTCCTCGCGGCTGCTGCGGGCGTTCTACATCCCCCTGCTGTCGGAGCAGCACACCAGCTACACCAACTACACCATCCTGAAATCCCGCAGGAGGCAAGCCAGGAGGAAAATGGGAGGCTAGCAACACACCTGGGCCAGCCAAAAAATCCACCCAAAGCGTCTGCTGGCACTCTTGGACAGCCCCCTGAGGCACGTGCAGCTCCCTGTGTGAAGGATGGTGCTGGGAGGATTCCCCCAGGAGCTCTGGCAGCCTCTGCCAGGCTCTGCTCTGCCTCAAGCCATTGGAAAATCCAGCAGCCACCTCTGGATGGGTTATCCCTGCTGCTCCCTGTGTTCCCTCTTCCACCAGAGAGGAGAAAAATGGAAAATAAAATGGGTTGGCACCCTGAGGTTCTGCTCCAGGCTGCAAATCTGGGGAAATGCAGCTCAAATTCTCTCTGTCTCTCCCCCACCCACCCCTCTGCTGTCCTCACCTGCTGTCTTTCACCCAGGGAATTTTTTTCAGGTAACAAAGCTTAGGAATTTTCCTTTTCCAAGGGGAAAAGGAGGAAGAACACCTGACTGACAATGAACTGGAATGTACTGAATCTCAAGGAATGAAACATGGTGCACCACAGAGGAACAGGCAAAGCTGCTCTGTCCAGGAGACATTTCCAGGGATAAACCTGTGCTTTTGGGAAGAAAGAACCAAACTGGGACAATTATGTGTTTAGTGGGATCAGTGTTTGTGTTATCTGTGAAGCCAAGTGTTTGTTTGCTATTTATCATGATTTTTTCAAGATCCTTTGAATTCTAGACTTCAGCATCTTAAAAATTCTGGAATCATCCAGAGAGGAGAAGGATGAATCAAGTTATTTTTTTTTTTTTGCAGTTCTGTTTCCCAGAATAGCCAGGATGTGTTACGTGGGTCCAACATGCCTCAGAGCAGTGCTGTGCTTGTTATATTTCCATTTTTAAATGTGCAGCATCACCAGCTGGATGGAGGGAGCTGTTTTCACTCACATCCCTGGAATTCTGTGGGGATGGGATGGGATGGGATGGGATGGGATGGGATGGGATGGAATGGGATGGGATGGGATGGGATGGGATGGGATGGAGCAGAGGGAAGTTCTGCACCTGCTCCATGTGGTTGGGTTGGATTGAGCTGGGGGATTGGGGAGCAGATTTGGGTGTTTGGGATCTGAAAAGCTCTGGGGATCCATGTGTTGGTTCAGGGGGTGGGGGCAGGTCTCAGCAGGGTGGGAAGGCTGTGATCCAACCTGATCCTGCTGGGACAGAGCAGGAGGAGCTGGATGAGCAGCAAGGCTGGGCTGAATCATGGCATCAACCTCAGAAACAGGAGGAGGTTCTGAATCCCATTAAGGGGTTTTTTTTTTTAATGTTTGTGCTACAACCAGTGCCCTGCCTGGAGCCTGGATGGTCACCCCATGGAGAATCCCATTGCACCCCACTCCCTGGGGCAGCAGCTGGAAGCTGAGGCTCTGAATTCAGCTTTAGGGTGGTGTGTAAGTTGTGCCATCCTTGGGGAAATGCAGGTCTCACCTTCCCAGGTGGCAGCTGTGGAGCTCTGAGGTTTTCATGCAGTGGTGGCTGGGGAGGGCAGAGCTGACACCAGGCTTCTGTGTCTGTGTCCATCATCTTCCCCCCTCCCAGCTCTGCCCTCAGGAACGTTCACACAGGGCTCTCTGGTGCTGCTAAATCCAAACCAAAACTCTTGCCCTGCTTGTTGCCTCTTCCCTTGCTAAGCCCTGCCCTGAAATCCCACGAAGCAGCAGCTGCAGCCCCAGCAGTGACTGCAGCAGCTCCCTGGTGCTGCTGGTGTGACTGTCCCCTGTCCAGCCCTCACCTCGTGGTTGGTGTGAGCACAGTGCAGTAACACCCTTTGGAAACCACTGTGGCTGCTCCACCTTCCTTTCCACTTGGATTCCCTCTGGAGTGGTGGCTGGGAGCTGATAACTTGGCCATAATTAGGAGTTATCAATGTTTTCCAGAGGAATACAGGAAATTTGTTCCTGGGAATAAACACAGGGGCAGTGCTGTCCCTCACTGTGCTGCAGCCCCCTGAGTTCTGCTGGGGAGGTGAATTACTGGGTGAGTGTTAAACATGACAGATCAAACAGGCTGTTGACACCTTTTCACAGAAGGGGTGAAGCTTCTCTGTGTCCCACCCAGCTGCTGTGGCATTGCTGTAACCCTTGTCCAGTCTGGAGGGAGTACAGAGGAATTCTGTGTTGAAATGAGCTGGTTGGAAAGGCTCTGGGTGAGGAGCAGGGTGGGGAGCTGCTCCCTGAAATTATCCAGCCTCAGAACAGCCTGTCCAGGTGCTGCCCAGCCCAGCCCTGTTCTCTCCCTTGCACAAAGTCGAGGCTGTTTTGACCTTTCCTGTTTTTCATCCTCCCCTGGGAGCTGCCTGGGGAAGCTCCAACACTTTGAGTCAGCAAGAAACAGCTCCAGGGCCTCTGGATGTGGGCTTGGTGGTGGATTCACACTGCCAGCTCTGGGTTGAGACCTGCCTGGTGGTCAAGGCACGGCACAGTTGTGGTCTCCCCTTGATTTTGGGGACAGGTGGCTTCTCCACATCCCTGGCATCCTCTGCAGCAGGTGCAGCCCTTCCCTGCCTCTCCCTCAGCCTTGTCCCAGGGGTGCTCAGGTGTGAGAATCCAAAGGGTCAAAGCAAGGAGTGCAATTCCCAGGCTTGGCTCCTTCCCTTCCAGCTTCCTGGGAATCTGCTCTCGGGACAGGAGCTCTCCAGCAGCTCTGTGCAGCTCTGGCTGAATCACCCTAACCAAGCCCAAACCCTATTATTAGACTCTGGAAACTGCTGCCTTAGAGACAGGTTTGCTTATAAATACCCATGATTTTCTCTCTGGCTCTCCAAAGCTGGCAAGGAAAAGGGATCTCTGCTTGGCCACAGCCTGCCTGTCCTGCTGTTGGAGCTTCTCCCCACCTGAGCTCATCCTTCCAGCCCCCCAAATTCCAGCTGTGGGGGTGAGACATGCACCCCAGTGGCAGCAGCAAAATCCCAGCTGTTTCTGTGCTCCTGCCCAGCCTCCTCTGCAGGCTGTGCTCGGTGCTGGTGCCCTCTTTGACCCCTGTCCTTCCTTTTCAGCCTGAGGGTCCCTGGTGGGGACCTGGGGGTTTAACCCCACTCCTGGCCGGGGAACGCTGCCCCAGCTCTTCCTCGGGCTCCCGGGAGAGGGCACCGTGCTCCAGAGAACCGGGACGAGCCGGGGCTTGAGGGGTGGCAGTCCCGGCCTTGGGGCGGGGAACCGGGGCTTTTGCTGCAGGTAGAATTTGGGATTTTTTCAGGATGGAAGGTGCGGCTCCTCTGTGCTGCCCTGAAGGAGGTGCTGCTGACTTCTCCCTCTTGCAGCCCCAATGACCTGTCCCTGCTGCTGTGACAGCCCTGGGGGTTCAGTTCAGGTGTTCCAGGTGGTTTTGCAGGTGTTCAAGGCATTTTTCAGGTGTTCCTGGTGGTTTCCATGGCTGGAGAGGGGGAACTTCCCTCCCTTTATGTCCCTGGGCTGTGACGGACGATCCCTGCCTCATTGGGATTATTTGTGGATCTCATTTTCTCCAGAGGGCTGACACTTATTGACAGATAATCCATTCTGTATGGAAAACTCATGATTAATTGCTTCCTCTCAGTTGGGCTCCCTGGGCTCTGTCTCGCAGAGTTTGCTAACAAACATTTTAAATCCCTGGCAGTCCAAAAGAAAAACTTGTGGGAGCTGCTTGGAAATCCAGGGCTGGGCTTGTCCTTCCCAGCAATGTCAGGCCTGGAGAGGGGGATCATTGAGAAGGATTAGGTGCAATCCTTACTCACTTTTTTGGGCCCAAATAGGTGAGAGGGAACAGTAATTTATGAGAGAAACGGGTGGTCTGACTTGTCCATTTTGTGAAAATCAGGAGAACAAGGCAGAACAAACCACAGGACATTTTTATTTTCCTTTTTTCCATCATAAAAACTCACTGGGATTTTGGCTGCAGTGTGTTTTCAGGCAGGGAGGCATTTTAAATGTTTAAACAAAAGGAAAAGAGAAGATTTCAGGGAGCTCACCAACAGTGTCAGGGTTAGCAGGGCTGCCTCTGAAATGTCACCTGGGGTCTGACGTGCCTCTGGTGCATGAATGATTTACAGGAACAGCAGCTCTGAGCTGCGCCTGTCAGATGATCCAGAGCTGTGTTCCAGCCCCCAAAATCTGCTTTTCCCCTCAGCTGTCTGGCAGTCCCCACACAGGGCCCTCCTGGTACAGCAGGAAGGGCTGTGCATGGGAAGGGGGGTGAATTTGGGCATTTTTTGCAGCTCTGTGTGACCAGGGGACAGCTGGAGCTGTGCCAGGGGAGGTTTAAGTTGGGTTTCAGGACAACGTTCTTCCCCCAGAGGGTGTTGGTCACAGGGAATGGTCACATTCATTTTGGTCACATTCCCCAGGCTGCCAGAGCTCCAGGAGCATTTGGACACTGCTCTCAGGAGCTCACAGGGTGGGATTTTGGGGTGTCTGTGTAGGGCCAGGAGCTGGACTCCACAATCCCTGTGGGTCCCTTCCATTCAGGCTATTCCATGATCTGTTATTTTTGCTGGTGAGTTCACAGATGTGTTTCTGTGGACTCTGCTCCTCCCAGAGGGGTGATGAAAACTGTTGATGTGTTTTTGTGCTCGGTTCTTCACGCCCTAAATAGCTCTGGCCAGTTCTGCTCAGCTGACTGAAGTGCTGATGGTGCTTGGACAGCAAATTCTGCCGAGGGAAACTGGTGCAGGCAAAAGCTGATTCCTGCAACCTCTGGAGAGGACTCCTTGATAAAAGAGGGCAGGGAGGGTCCAGCATCACCCCGGGAGGAGCTGGGCTTGGTTTCCTGCTCTGCTGGAGCACTCTGTGTTCTGGTGCTCCATTCTGGCTCCAGGGGTGTGGAGAACCCATTTCCCTGCCATGGGAATTCCCTGGATGTTTTTAGCTCCTCTCTGGGGACTGCAGGCAGCCTCTGGGATTCTTCTGCCCATCAACAGAGCCATTGTGCAGATCAATCATCCAGTACCACCTTCCAGAAATATTTGCTGAGGGATTTCCTTGTGTTTTGTGTTCTGGTGGCTTGGGAGGGCTCCTCCTCTGTGCCACCAAAAAGGAGGATGAGCTGTCTTTCCCCCCTTAACCAGTCAATATTTACTCTCCCAGGCAAGCTGTTAAAATGCTGCTGCTCTCTTGGTTTTGGTGTTTGTTCCTCCTGCCTCGCTGGAATCTTGCCCCAGAGTCTCCCACACTGGCAGCTTTTGTTTGTGCAGCAGTGGCACGTGGGTGTTCCTGAAGACGAGGCTGGGGGAGCCTTCCAGGGACTGCCAGGTCGTGTTTGCATCCTCTCCTCTGAGACTGGGGTGTGTTCCAGCCCATCTGCCTCAAGGAAGGCTGGAGTTTGGGAAGGGGAAGCCACAGGATCATTTGTTCAACCCCAAGGTGAAATCTTGAGAGGAAGCCACAGGATCATTTATTCAACCCCAAGGTGAAATCCTGCTTCCACAAAAATCCAGGAGGGAAGGTAACAAGGATGGTCTCCAGCAGTTTTTTAGGAGTCCTGATAAGCAAACGTTGCCAGAGCCCTGTCCAAAAGGATTTTTGGTATGTGCACCACTTGTGTGTAACATTACCTGGAGCTTTGTCACTGCAAGTCCTTGGTCTCTTTATTTTCAATTATTGAAACACTTAATTTCCCTATTCCTGCAATTCCTATGATTTTTTTTTCCAGAGAGGAATGACATTTGCTGCCCTGCCTTTCAGCTCAGCGTTGCCTTTCTGCTTCTCTAACAAGAGGCTTGAAGATCCTCCCTGGCAAAGATGTTCCCTGGCAAACTGTTTGATTTGTTAAAGTCGTTTGGCTGCAGCAGGAAACTTTTCTCCTCCACTGGTAGGGGAAGGCAGCCTGCTCCTTAATTGCTTTCTGCAGCTTGGCCAAGTGAAATCCATCTCTGTGCCCTGGGAGCTGAAGCCAAAAAAAATATCCCCAATGGTCCCTTGTGCTGTGGAACTCCTCACTGGGTGAGCCTGGTTCCAAGCCTGTCTCTCCTGGATTTATAACCTCTGGAGGAGGAAGATTTAAAGTTCTTGTGTGCAGGAGGGCTCCACATTGGTTTTGGAGGTGATTTGCAGCAGTTTATCTTTGTTTAGTCCTGCCTCAGAAAGGAGAAATCATTGGTAAAAAAGGTGTTTGTTTTGCCTGTTGGCACCAGCTGGATTCATCTCTCCTGTTGGGAATTACTTGGTCAATTCATCAGTTTTAGTCTGCTTGGTTTCTGCTCTGCCCTTTGCCCTTTCAGCTATTTTGAGGGGTTTATTCAAAACCCCAGTTCCATAATTTCTTACTCCTGCCTGGTGCAGTCAAAAATAAGTGTGAGGAGTGGGGAGAATAAATCCTGGGAAGCCTTGACAAGAATCCTGGAATCTGTGTGGGAATCCATGGAACCTTTTCAGTCACTATTTAAGCCCTTGCAGGGGAGGGAGGGGAATTAAGCCCCAAAGCCAGGATATTGTTTTGCCATTCCAGTGGGAATAGGAATAGGTTTTGTTTCCCTGAACCTCTCAGGTTAAAGCCCAGATTGGGCTGAATTGGAATAACATGATGAGAACCTTTCTAACTGAAAGAAGGGAAATTCAGGTTGGATATTGGGGAGAAATCCTTCCCTGTGGGGGTGATCCAACTTTCCTGAAGGCAAGCTCTTGGTTGCTTCCATCCCTTTAACCCATGGTCATTTTCAAAGCTTAAGTGGAATTTTTCAGGTGCTTCCAGCTTGACTTGTTATGTGATTAATGAGCAATTAGAAGCAGATATAAATAATAGTGGATTTAAGCATGTATAGATGCTATAATTAAAAGCTCTATTACAATATTTATTAATATTTAATGATAGATGTCAGAGGTTGCTCTGTAATTCTGTAGGACTTGACTGATCTTCCTGGGGAGGGAGCAGCTCCTCTGTTTAATTGCAGCAGTGTTTAGGGGATGAACCCCTGTGGGTCTTGATGTGGGATCTGAGCAGCTGGAGCTGTCACCTTGCTGGAAGGGCCTGGATTTCCTGGTGCTTTCCTTCTGTAGGGACACTTGGTGTCTTCCCAAAAAGAAATGCCCCAAAATGGGCAGAATGGAGCTTGGACTAAAGCCTTGTCCTCACACTCTGGTGAGAAAAATCTGGGTTTTCCCAGTTGCATTTTAACCCCACTCCCATGAAGGGTTTGGATTTTTTTTTTTTT
>VZRH01006789.1:268040-295072 GCA_013397555.1 Urocynchramus pylzowi
AAAAAAAAAAACAGCCCTTTTAAAGGCTGGTATTCTGGGACAAATCCCCCAGGGAAAGGGAAAAATGTGGCAGTGTCGTGCCAGGGTTCCAGGCAACGTGTTGAAAATAAACCAGAAATGCTGGGGTTTTGCTTCCACTTTGCTCTTCTTACCCAGCCTCCAGTTGTGAGTCAGGGGTGAGACAGGGATGAGCTGCTTCTGAACCCTTGTTTTCCTGCTGCTGCTCTGTGTTTATCTTGATTAAATCGTGGCATCCATGCAGGTCAGGATGGAATTATTGGGGCTTCTTGGAGCTCAGGGAGCAGAGTGCCTTTCCTGACAGGGATCTTAGAAAGCCTTCCCCCAAAATTCCTGGTGTTTTAACTGCTGAAATGAAGTGAATGGCACTCAGAGTATTTGCTTTTCAAGTCCATCTTGCCCTGTGGAATATGAAATGCACCACTTGTCATTATTGTCAACATTTAGGATAAATTTGGCCAGAGAACTGAGAAACAGCTGATCTTCATAAAGCTCTGGCCTCTCTCCAAGAATGTGATTATTTCAAATAAACATTAGGGAAAGGTGAAGTGTTTGGGGGCCAGGAGTGTCTTTGGAGGCAGAGGTTAAGGGTTAAGCTGGGAAGGGTAAGGGTTGAAGGCACGTGTTCCCAGAAGGAGGTCAAGGTTCTGCTTATTTTTAACGGGAGCTTGGCACAGCTGGGATCTGTGTCTGTTGGCCAAGGGTGATTTGGGGCTGGAAACGGGGAATTGTGGTGCCTGTGGTGGGGGGCAGTGAGGGGGGCAGGTCTGGGGCCCCATTTTGTGGGGTTTAGAGCAGGATTTGCCCCTCTCAGTGGCTGGTTTGTAACTCAGGCTTTAGGTAATTCCTGGTGGACCAGAGCTGTTGGATTTTCAGGGTTTTGTGTCTGGTTTTGTGGTGTATTTTTGACCTTGCTGCATCCAGAGCTGGTAGATCCCTTGGCAGGGGAAATTGGGCACCAGTTTCCTTTTCCACCAGCACCTGTGAGAGTTCTGTGACCAAAACCGAGGGGAAGGGGAAGGGTTAAAACCCTTCAGAACCTTTCTGAGCTGAATTACCTGAAACTTGGGATGGCCCAGACAGATGTGTTGGCATGGCAACGGCTCCAAGGAAACGCTGCTGGGAGAGGGGAGCCGCAGCCCTGCCCTGCCCCTGCCCCAGCTCCTGCTGGCAGGCCCTGATTAGTGGGAATAATTAATTATCCCTCCAGCAGCCCCTCCGTGCAGCGGCGGTGACGCGAGCAGGGCTAACGAGGCTCGGCTGTTAATTTGCTGGGTTGATGATGATGATGATGATGATGATGATGATGATGATGATGATGATGATGTTCTCCCGCTTTGGCTCGCAGGGAAGGGGGAGTTAAAGCCGCTTTTAATGCGGGTTTGTTCCCCTCTTCACCCCACACAGGGCTGGGAGTCCGGGGAAGGGAATTCCTGAGCTCTGCCACTGGATTCAGCCCCTGCTCTGAGAGCAGCACGCCCAGTTTGATGGGGAAGCTGGGAACTGGTGCCTGGGGGATGCTGGGCTCTCATTTTCCAGCTCCAGGAGTTTTTCTGAGTGGAGAACTGTGCCTTTATAGGTGTGTAGAGTTCCTCACCTGCCTTTTCTGGGTGCTGTTGGACACCAGCCTGGGTGTTCTGGCTTGCTGAAGGACAGGACTCAGTCCTGCAGGGTCCTTTGCCATGAAAAGGAGCTCTTTGGTGAAGTAGAAGCTCCTGATTCCTCAGACCAGGAGCTTCTCCAAGTGACCAAGATGTAAATTGTTAATTTTGAACAGAACAGCCTGCCCTGGAATAGGGGAAGGAACAGGAAAATGATGCTTTTGCTCCCTTCTGAGAGGTTTTGCTCTATGTAATCAGTGTATGACATCACCTGAGCTGAGCAACTGTGCTTTCAAAGAGACAGAGAAGCTCAAGCTATTTATTTTTGTAGCAATGTATGTTCTATACTATTTTGGTGGGGGCTGGTGGTCCTGGAGAACGCTGCCTGGCTCTGCTGAAGCGTTTTCCATGGAAACAGCCCCTGTGCCTCCCAGGCTCCGTGCTCAGGGGAAGGCAGACCCAGGTGATTCAGCCCCTGCTATCATTTCCCCCATTGACGTCAGCACTGCTCCCTCCCAGCTCTGCTCTCCAGCAGGGAGTTCTGAGCTCCCCAAATGTGCCTGGGCTTGGCAGGGCACTCTCAGCTCGGTGAGTGTCCATTTGGGGGTATTTTGGGAACAAACCTTCCATTAGCTCCCTGTGTGTGAGTGGTTCTGCTGCTCTGCAAACCAGCCCCACACAGATCCTTATCAAAACACCGCTGCCTTTATTTGCTGATAAGTCACCCCAGCAAGGGCTGTTACATAAAACCACATTATGGCATTTCCCTGGCAGGAAATCACCAGGTTTAGGGAGCTTTTTGAGCAGAGAGATCTCTCCTGAAATCCCCATATAGAAGCTCAGGAAACACTGAGTGACAGCTCTGGGGAAAATGGAGCTTTCCTCAGAGGGATGGTGGATTGGAAACCCTGGGAAAGTGGGCAGATAGAACTTTTAAAATAAGATAAAAGGAGGATAAAACCTGCTGTAGCCTTGTGCCCACATTCCTGAGCATGTTGCCATGGGGGGTGTGTGCTCCTTTTGGGATTGCCTGTGCTGGGATGATTCCTTAGGGGATCCCTGCTGGTGTCCCCGTGGTCATCCCGGGGTCAGGGGGAAGTGTGGGGTTTGGATGTGCCTTTTGGAGCTGTCAGGCTTCAGTTTCTCAGTCTTTACCCCCCACCCACTGTTTATTTCACCCCCAGGGTTAACTCTTGTCCTTTGTAAGATTTGTGGGGTTTCTAACAGCAGGCACAGATTTTCTGTGGTTATTAAATTAACAGCACTGGATGGAATTCTCTGCTGCTGGAGCTGCAGGTATGATTTTTCATCAGGGGCCATTTCTATTAAATTAGAGGATGTTCCTTCCTTGGTTTCAGCTTCCACTCAATCTTGTGGTTTTACACTCTGATTAACCTCAAATTTCTTTGTTTGCCTGCTTGTCCAGGCTCTTCCACAATTTGCTTTTTGTTCTGCTAATTTTTAACCACTGAGAATCAGGACAACCTGTCCAAAATCAGATTAATATCAGGTTTAGTCCACACAGAGCCTATTCCTTTAGCCTTGCAAACCTCAGTCAGTGGCACTGAGTTATTCTCTGTACCTCGAGGTGCAAGCAATGCAATCCTCAAAGCTCTGGGGGCAGAAACATTTCCCTTATTTCTCCATTCATTTCCTGATTCTTATCCCTTTGAGGATTTGCCTCAAATTCACAGCTGATGCCCTATGGGAATCACCCAATTAAAAGTTTCTTTTCATCACATTTCAAATGAGCTCTCTGCCATCTGACCTCCCCTCCAGTGCAATATTCCCATCAGAAAATCACCTGAATCAGCAAAACCCTCTGGTGGCTGAACTTGCAGTTCTGTGCCCACAGTGACCTGCTTGGCCACGTTCCCATCAGGGTCAGGGTTGCAGAATTTATGCCTCATTTTCCAGTCTTGCACTTTGTCCAGTGGAGGGAGAAAGGGAGGAGTGGAGAATTAATTCCTACTGTAATTTTATAGTCAGTCTGACATAGTCCTCAATTTCAGGATTGTCCAAATCAGCTCAGCAGCAGAGCTGCAACAGAGCTGAATTCAGGTACAATTTTAGGGCTCCTCTTGTATTTTCCAAACCAGCTCAGCAGCAGAGCTGCAGCAGAGCTGAATTCAGGTGCAATTTTAAGGCTCCTCTTGGATTTTCCAAACCAGCTCAGCAGCAGAGCTGTGTACATTGAGCTCAGACATGGTTTTAAGGTTTCCTTGGATTTTCCAAACCAGTTCAGCAGCAGGGCTGTGTGCACTGAACTCAGACACAATTTGAAGGCTCTTTTTGGATTTCCCAAGCCTGCTCAGCAGCAGAGCTGTGTACATTGAGCTCAGACATGGTTTTAATGTTTCCTTGGATTTTCCAAGTCTGCTCAGCAGCAGAGCTGAATTCAGGCACAGTTTTAAGTCTCTCCTTGGATTTTCCAAGCCTGCTCAGCAGCATGGCTGAGTTCAGCCCCAGTTTTAAAGCTCTTGTGGATTTTCCAGGGCCGTTCCCTGCGCTGTCACCCCGCTGTGACCTGTGCTGGTGCCCTGCTGCTGAGCCCCGTGCCAGGGCCTGCCACCAGCCCTGGCAGCCAGGGCACAGGGCAGCAAAGCTCTGCTGGCCCCTGGCCCGCGGGGAAATGCTGCAAATGCAGGGATTTACAGGCTCTGGGCCCGGCCAGGGGGAGGGAGGCTTTCCCCTGTCCCTACTGCCACGAGGATGGCTCAGCCTGAGCCTGTGGGGGCAGCAGGGAAGGAGGGAGTGTCCTGCAGGCCAGCTGAGGTCTCCTGAATGTGTCACCATCTGTGTCACCTTCTCTGCCTCGCTATGCCTGCAAGCAGTGATGGACTGGGAGTGTGGGAGGGGGTTTGTGGTGTTTCCCTGTCCCCATGCCCTGTTTGTGGGGCCAGTTCAGGGTCAGACCCTGTCTGTGCAGCCCCAGTCACCCTGTGAGGGGTTTGTGGTGTTTCCCTGTCCCCATGCCCTGTTTGTGGGGCCAGTTCAGGGTCAGTCCCTGTGTGTGCAGCCCCAGTCACCCCGTGGCCCTGCTGATGTCCCTGGCTGAGGAGGACAAGCAGGTTCCTCACCCTTGGTGCTGGGATGGCTGCCCAGGCTCTCTGGGGAGTTTGGGACCAGCAGAGGGTCAGGGGCAGTAGCCACAGCAGGGGTGTCAGGGCCCAGCAGTGCTGGCACCTGGCCCAGGGCAGAGGCTGGAGGCTCCTTGGGGACACAGGAGGTGACCAGGGAGGTGCTCAGAGCTGTCACACACGTCCTGGTTAAAGGGTTTTGTGTCCCTGTGGGTGACAAGAACCCCTCAGGGGTGGCTGTTTGGGGCTGAGTCACCACCTAAAAGCAGTTTTAGGGTGGGGGAACAGGTGAATCCACTGGTTCTCCACTAACTTTTGCATTTTATCTCCAAACATCACTGTTTGGAGATAAAAATACTTTGCTATCAGCAGGAATCATGAGGGTCACAGGAATGTCACTAGTGATGTTAAAACAAGAGGTGTTGAGGATCTTTCCACTGGTTTCTGATCTCATTTTAATTAATTTTAAATGAGCCTTCTATTAATGACAGTGCAAAGTGCTGTGCCAATCCTGTGGCACCAAGTTTTCCAGTCTTTCCAAATTCATATTTGGTAAAAGTCAGTGGTACCAACAACCCCAAGCGTGCAAAACCACGGGGAGCAAACCTCAGTCTAGAAAATCAGTGTTTGCAGCAGACATCAATTGTTTTGGTGCCTCAGAGAGAAAATAACTTGAGCCTAATGAAGACAAGAGTGGCAGGCGCTGCTTTAGCTCACTAGAAATTTAAAAAATGAAATGCACATATTCTTTATTTTGTATTAATACACTGTAACTGCTTTACAGAGTCCAGCAGATCAGTTGCATGTAAATACTACAGATGAACTTGCCAAACTGGAGCTCACAAAACTAGTGCATTTATCCCAAAGCAGAGACTAAACCCTCTAAATCCTTAAAAAAATACATTAAAGAACATACCACACACACACATATTGCACTTTTCTCCGTATGAAATTTGTACCCCATATACATCACACCAAAGTCTCTTCAAAGGAGGCTGTAGTACAAGATAATAAAGCTAATAATTACTCTAACAGTAGTGTACACAGTTCTCTAATGTTAGAACAGAAGAGATTGGAACAAAAAAGCCACTTCAAAGGAGAAGGAAGTGGTGCCCAATGGATCCTCTCTGTATGAGAAGGCTTCAGAAGCCTTTTAGTCCTAATTGGCTTAAAAGAAATTACATGAAATGTTAAATATGCTTTTGGCTGAGGGGAAAGAGTCAGTCTAAACTACATTAAAAAATACTGCAGCTTCCCCCTGCCCAGCACTGCAAAGCTCAAAGGAGCTCACACTGGTTGGCACATCCTGATAAATGAATTGCAGAACTCCAGAACGGAATTATTTTTATCTTTTGAGTCCTGAAACGTGCAGGATCCTGGAGCTGGATGGGGAAGGAAGTGGTTATTGTTCTGGCAGCCACCCAGCTCCTGGAGCAGCACTGGGGCTGTCTCCAGAGTGCTGCCTGTCCTGGAAGCAGCTTTCACTGCCCAGGTCCGTGAGTGTTTGGACAGATTTCCCATTCCAGAACGTGTGGGTCATGCTGTGGGGTAGGGAAGGGGGAGTGAAAGGACAGGACTCTGTTTCCTCTTTGCTCCTGCTCTGTTCTGCTGCAGTTTTTGTCAGGCTGTTTCCCTTCAGGTGTCACTGGGTCTGTGTGTTCCACGGTGTCAGACAGATTTCCTTTTGAAGGGAAACCACACAACAAAAACCTTTTCTCTCAGCCCTTTAAAGCAGAGCTTTCTGGCCATCTTTCTCTCGTGATCCCTGTTCCTTCAGCTCTCCTTTGCTGCTGCTGCTGCCTTGAGAATCCCAGTGCTAGCAGAGGTAGAAGCTGAGCACTTTTGGACTGGGCCAGTGTCAGAGCAGGCTCCAGAGGACAGGAGCTGTCTCTACCTGCACACACAGGGACCAGGTGCCTTCTGTCACCTGTTAAACCCTTCTCCCCTTCACACACAGTGGCTAAACTCCTCCTAGTCCATGTTTTGATGTGGTCTTATTGCTGTAAACGCTGATTATCCACCTCCCCCCACCCTGGGGATTTGCAGTATCAAAGACCAAACCTTCCAGCAAACTCTGGTGAGATCAGCACAGTTCCTCTCGCTCTTTGTGCTTTGATGAAGCTGCAATTGTGCTTAATGTTTGCTCAGGAAAGGGCTGGCCTGGCCAGCTGGCCACTGGCCTGGCCTGGCCCACGACACTTCAGGGTCAGAGCCAAACCCCAAACTGGAGATCTCAGCTTCCTGCAGCTCCCTGAGCCACCCCCCTCCTGTGACTTGGATTGCATGAGTGGAAAGTTCTGGAGACACAGCTCCTGGTGGAGCTGGAGCATCCCTTGACATGGTTGATACATCAACAGTTTGATGCTGAAATATTGCTGTGATACTTTCAGTGTCCTATATACACGAGCCATTCAAACACTAAGAAAGTTAAACATGTCCCACATGGTGGGACGTGTGCTCTGAAGGGACTTTGGCCACAGCAGGGATATAAATGGGGTATTGTCTACTTTCTTCAGAAAAAAGCATATAGGCTGATAAAGAACTGAAAAAGGCACAGCACTATCACTTCACAGGGGTGTTTTTTTTACTTTTTATAAGCTCATTGTTTTTTTATCCTTAAAGTTCTAAAACCCTAAATAATTTTCCAAATATACAAAGCTCAAGAAACCACCAGCAACACATACTGCAAATTCAAAACACAGTTTTGTTTGCTTGTTTGTTTTTAAAAATGCAACCCAGGGACAGGTGGATCCTTTCCAGCGAGCAGAACTTCTCCAGAACAGAGCCCTCCTGCTAAAGGGGGTGATTTTAAAAGCCACCCAGGTGGATTTTATTTTTTTTTTAATGCCATTTCCTGCAGCTCTTGCTCTCTCTCTCATGGCTCTTACCTTCTGTCTCTGTTGGCTCATCCTTGATCCTCCAGAATTCCGATCCCCACCCAGAGGTCTCTCCACACAGTCCCAGGTTTCTTTTGACAAAGTCAAGGTGTCCCTTGCTCCAGATTCCTTCAGCAGACAGTGAAGAGCTCCTTGGCAGGCTTGGGAAATCCTGTTTAGGTGCCAGCAGGAGGAAGTGGAGGCTGCCTGAGACACTCAGGGCTGGCCACAGAGTAATTCCAGACCAGGAGCTCAACCAAAGTGCAACTTCCCTTGAATTCCACCTCGTGCTCCCGTTCTCCAGAGGATTTCAGTTGCCATCAGCGCAGACCCAAATCTACCCTGAATTTCAATGAAAACTATTGCTTTTATTGCCAAGAAGTACGATAAGTGTGCACTCACTCTCCTCTCTCCGAGTGGATGGTGGATGAATGCTGACAAACTCCCCGAATTTTTTCAGAAGGGGCTACTTCCTTCCTCTGAAAATCATCTTTTTTTGCCTCCTTCTATGCAGACTTTGTGGGATGAAGCTGCACTCCCTGTTCTCCAGCCCCTGCCACTGGGGCCAAACACCTCCTGCTTTTTTTTTTTCTTCCAGCCAGGTGGATTTTTAGTTCCCCTGTCAATTCAAGAGTCGACAAACTACCGTGAATTCCGAGGGGTAGGAATGGGGTGGGGGGGGAAAAAAAAAAAAAACCAACCAAAATTCACATGCTTCTCCATTTGTCCTTCCAGTGTGCCCTGGGTGCTAATTCACCAGGACGTAGCCGCCGTGCTGGGGATCCACAGCCTCCATCATCTCACAATCAAAGAGTCCGGGCAGTTCTGACAGGGCCAGGGAGTCGTAGCTGGGCTGTGCCTCTGCAGAGCTGCTCTGGCTCTCAGGCAATGCTACACTGCTCTGGGGGAGGTGGCACTGCTCGGCAGAGGGGACAGCAGGCAGCTCACAAGTCTGGTAGGGGAACTGCAGGGGCTGTGCTGGCTGGCCCTGCCCCGGCGGGGACAGCCGGGACGGGCTGGGGGGCAGCGGCTCCAGCTGCACCTTCGGGTACTGCCTGAGGAAGGGCTCGAAGTGCAGCTGCCCCGAGGAGGGCTCCAGCACGGGGCTCAGGGGCTGCTGCAGGCTGAACTGGGCTGGCTGCTGCTGCTGCTGCTGCTGCTGCTGGGGCTGGGGCTGCTGCTGCTGCTGCTGGGGCTGCAGCTCCTCCGGGCAGGGCAGGGGCAGCGGGCTGGCCCGGGGGTACGAGCTCTCTGCTATCTGCATCTGGTTAAAGTAGGCCTGCAGCTGGGACTGCTTCTGCAGGAACAGCCTCTTCTGGTGCAGCCTGCAGCCAGGACAGAAAAACAGTTATTTCTGGCCATTTGGACCACTCACACAGCTCCAAATCCCAGGGCAATCCTGCTCATTCACTTTTACAGCACATCAAAGTTATCACCTTTCAATGTTGTCATACATCTCTGATAACTTTATCAATTTTTTAAGCTAACCCCATGCATTGTTTAATTCAGTTTAAGAATGAGATGATGCACTGTGTTTGTATTTTAAAGCCTGCTGTTCACTGCTCTGGGGAATTTGGGAGCTGAAGATCAAGCAGAGAAATTGGTAAACACATGGCAGGACTTGTTCTTGCTTTTAAAAGAAGTTTTGAAGTGAAACTTTCCTTTTTCAGATAATTTCTAAATGGACAAAGACAGTTCCAGTTCTTTTATACTCTTGAGAGCAATTTTTTTGCATAATTTGGGGGATTCTCACCTGTGCTCCTGGAGCTGCTGTTCCAGACTCCGGGGCAGTTCTTTGCAGTAGAGCTGGCAAGTGTTGGGAGCTTTGGAGAGCAGAGTGGGCTTCTGCAGGGAAAGCAGAGCTGGTTTAAATGGCCTTTGATTTAATGAATTATTTCAGAAAGCACCTGAAAGATTTTCTACCCCTGTAACTGCCCAGCTGTCCACAGAGCCACTCTCTAAACCCAGAATGCTGCCCTATTGGCTTCTAACCTTTAGGCAATATTTTTGCAGGAGAGATGCCATAAAAATCCATGGAAAGCTTTCTTCCCAAGTGGAAGAAGCTGCAAGCTGGAAAGCTGGGGAAAAAACAGTTTTTTATGAACTAAAGGTATATGAAAATGGGTTTGAAATAAAGGGGGTATGGAAGAGGAAGGCCCAGGGGGTTAAGAAGTGGCTCCTCAGGTGCTGATGCAGAACCTTTTTGGGATGTTACAGCAATAATCTGTATTCAGCAGCAGTTATTAAACACTGCCAGGCTGGGGAGGAAAACAGCAAGAATGCACTTTTTGCATAATTAGGGTCAGTGCCTGACACCACAAAACCATGGTGCAATTCCCAGTTGAGCTGTTCTCTGCTCACTGACCCTCTGAGAGCTCTCCCTGGGCAGCAGGAGCCCAGAGCTGCTGGGCAGGGCAGGGCAGGGCAGGGCAGGGGTACCTGGAGCCGGTGTTTCAGGTACTGAGTCTCCAGGCTCTGCCTTCGGGACAGCAGCGGGGGCTGTGCACCATTGGGGAAAGCAGCTGGAGCCTCCTGCTGCTGCTGCTGGGAGCCTTCCTCCTGCAGGGGGAAGAGGAACAAGCTGCATGGCCAGAAAAGGCTCTCTTAACCCTTGCTTTAAGGGTTTTCCCTGCCAGAGGTTCCGTGGTTGCTGTGTTTCTGTTCCACTCGAAACGACCCACTGGGAGCTCTTTAACATTCACTCTGCAAATCAATCTGTGAATAATTGCAATCTGCTTCTTGCAATTGTATTTCCACCAAAAAAAGGTGTCATTGGCCTTTGCTAAATCCAAAACACCCTTCAGACTGAAAGCAGTGACTGTTGTGTTTGGAAAGCTGACAGATCCCCTCACTGACACCATGAGGATGGGCAAAGGCTGCAAATTCTCCAGTGTGGGGAAGGCAGAAAGGAGAATAGGACATTTAATCTGTCAATTAGCTCTTCCCAGATCTCCACCCCACCTCATCCTCTCCTGATCTGTCCCAAAGCATTAAGATGGAGCTCGATTTCTGCTTTAAGTACCTGTGCAGGGCTGTTAATGAGGTCCTGCAGCTGCGTGGCAGCTGATGTCAGGGAAGGCTCTTCCTCTGATCCCATTTGTTCATACAGCAGCTGGACTTTGTTCAGCTCCAGGATTCCTTTGGTTCGTGCCAGGTTCTGGAGGTGCTGCCTAAATGCTACAATTCCTGGAGAGGAGAGGAGATGAGCAAAATTCTCTTGTCAGAATAATCTGATTTTGGTTAGCACAGAAGATAAGCTGGAGTGATAACCGAGCCACAGCTGAGCAGGGAGGGCACTTCCTGCTGTGCCTGGGTGACACTGTAATTAAAGCAGAGTATGAAACAGATGATGGGTATTGAGCAGAGCAATTCCTGCTGCAGAGGAGTTACCTTGGGTGAGGGAGGTGTCGGAGGCCCTGCGGCCCTCGCGGAAGCTGACGGGGGAGCGGTTGTGAGCCTCTCGTTTTTGGGAGCTCAGGGCCTGCATGGCAGGGTTGGCAGGTCTGAGCCCCATGAAAGGGGAGGTCACTCGTGGGGCCTGCTGGCTGCTCAGCACCATCTCCTTCAAGGAAGGGGTCTCTCCCAGGAATTTGAGATCCCTCTGCATGGAGCCCATGTCGTACTCCGAGTCGATGCTGCCCAGGGAGGAGTTCTCATCCAAGGAATAGACTTTCCCTGGGACAAAAAAAACCAAAAATCAGGATAAGAGTGGGAATCAGTGCCACTGACTCGAGCTACTCCTGCCAGCAGTGGCTATCTTAGAGTGAACAGCCAAAGAAATCAATTCTGACAAAGGAATTGTCAAGTGAGACTTGCAGTACAATAATGGGGATTTGCTGCTGGTTTTTGCAGTATCTTGCAGCAGCCAGACACTCTGCAGATGTTCACTGGCTTGTCTGGAAAGTGTTTAGGGTTGTTTTTTTTTTTTTTGCCCACAGATAATCCTGACAAAACTGTAGCCTGAACGGCTTGGTCTCCTCACTGGGGCTGGAGTCCAGGGGATTTTATTTCCCCACTGTTCTCAGCCAGCTCATCTTTAGGGGATGAATGATTTGGGGACATTCAGTTGAGAAAGCAGACAATTTTGCCAATTTCCCAGTCGCTTTTGGGGTTGTACATGAGTTTAATCACCTGTAAATTTGCTGCTCTGATTTTATACTGTCTCAACAGCAGATTTTGGGGTATTTTGTAGGGTTTTTTTCCCTTTGTCTTTTCTAGTAAATACAAACTGTCTTGTACTCATCATTCATAAACCCTCATCCCCAGCTGATAAACCTGAGTGCTGAGGGAGAAAATGAGCTTTGAGCTGAGCTCTGTACCTGAGCCTGGCACCATCACCAGCTGGTTGGTGACCTCAGCCAGGGTGTGCCGCCTCTTCCCCCCTCGAGCTGCCTGCAGGGCAGCGAAGGCCTGGGCTGGGTCCTCCTCTGCCTCTCCCTCTGCCTCGATTCCTTCATCAATGGAGGTTTCCATCATGCTGGAGGGCAGGGATTGGCATCCTTTCCTCATCACCACGGGAGGCACGGGGTCCAGCAGGCAGCCATTCACCTGGGGGGCACAGGGACAGCTTTGTTTAGGCCCAGCTCTGTTTGGGCCCAGCTCTGTTTTGGGCCCAGCTCTGTTTTGGGCCCAGCTCTGTTTTGGGCCCAGCTCTTTTCTGGGCCCAGCTTTGTTCTGGGCCCAGCTTTGTTCTGGGCCCAGCTCTGTTTTGGGCCCAGCTCTTTTCTGGGCCCAGCTCTTTTCTGGGCCCAGCTCTGGGCCCAAAGAATCATCCCCCAAAGCAGGAAATCCCTGGCCTGAAGGCAGTTGGGATCTTTAACTCTGCTGAATTAAGTAAAGCTTGTCATGTACAATTCTTCATTTCCTATTTACATTCCCTTAACACTCAATTCCCTAAAACTAAATATTCTCATTCCCACAGTTCTGTGCTCTCCAGGGCTGGTTTTGGGGGTTTTTTTGAGTTATAAAAACTTTGCCAGCTTAGTCACAAGTATAAAATATTTATGGAATGTGCAATATTGCTGTTCCCCCCTTCCTATACCTACTGTGCTCATTTATCACGCTCAGATAAACACCAGGAAAAACCCCAGCCTTGTATTTCATCCTTGCAGGGCTGTGCTCAGGAATAACTCCATAAATGCACCTTTTTCCAGCACAAGTCCACTTGATTAATGTTGTTCCCCTGCAAACACAGGTTGCCTGGAGAAGCTGTGGAATCTCCCTCCTTGGATTTACCCAGCCTGATAAAGCCCTGAGCAGCCTCCCACAGCTTTGAATCAGACCTTTAGAGGCACCTCCCCAACCTAAACTGCTCCTAGGATTTTAATTCTGGTTTTATTCTCCAAGCCAGTTTGCCATGGATCCTTCCGTGCCTTAACTAATTCTTTGCCATAGGAAATTATATGGGTTTTAGGCAAAAAAATTATTTTAATATATTATTTTATTTTAATTTACTTTATTATTTATTACTTATATATTTTAAATATTTAATTAACATTATTATTATATTTACATGAATATTATTTTTATATATTTTAATTTATAAATATTTCCATGTCCTGCAGCTTTTGGAGGCTCTGTCCTGTAATTACTGTCCTGCTGCACATATTGGATCACACTGGGTAAAATAAGGATGGAAAAACCACAACCTTTTACCATAAAACCTGGCGCTGCTGCAGCTGATTTTATGTAAAGCCATTTTTTTGTGAGCCATTCCTGAATTTTCCTCCAAGTCCTTTGGTATTTTGAAAAGGAGGAGCATTTGGAAAAGAGGTTTCACTGCATGGATAGCAACTCCTAACAAATGATTTTGAGACAGAACTATATGGTAGGAAAATATCAAGAAACAGCTATAAATAATTTAAACAGCAGAAAAATGATGATTCCTGCACGGGGAAACTCTGGCTCTGCTGCCTCTGTTTTGATTGAGTGGATTTTACTGCTAAATTTCATTTTTTGAACACCTTCCTTCCCATTTGGGAGTTCTCCACTCAAATGTCTGGCACTGATCTGGCAGAAAGGAAGAGCAGAACCAATCCCACATTGGCTCCCTGCAGTTTTTCCAGGGATCAGAGCCTGGAAATCTTTAGTGGTCGTGTCCTACAAAAATTAAGAATATTCCCAAGTGAGTTCAGCCTTGACACCTCAGTGCTGTCACCAGTTGTTGACCTACCCTGGCCAAACTGCAGCTATAAAGCAAAAGGGGGATGCAAAATAAAGCTTGAAATGTTAATTTTGAAGTGCCTTTGAACTGGTTTGTGCTTTCCAGCTGCCAGAGACCACACAAGGAGCCAGAGCTGAGAACCAGGGCCACACTCTTGGTGTTGGGAACAAACCAGGGAGCAATAAACCCTTCAAACTGGCAGGCAGGAAATCAAACCCCAGCTGGCACCAGGCAGGATAAATATGCTGAAATTCAAGTTATAACGTGGTGCAACATGAGAGAAAACAACAGAAGTTTTATGAGAGTCACATACTTCAGAAATGTAATTATTTTAAGCTATTTCCCCTTTCTAATTGCTGACTCCAGATCAGGCTGGAGCTCCTTTTGGGCACTTCAGCTGCATCCAGGACCCCTTTGTATAAGAAGGAGGGGTCTTCAGAGCTCTTGAAAATACATTTTAGAAGAACAAGGGAAGGAAACCCACTTTTTTGGCTTTTTTCTTTTCCCTTTCCAAAAGCAGTGTGGTGAGAATGGAACGAAAGCAAAGAACAGGAGGCAGAAGAATGATGAAAAAAGAACAGCTGTGGGGAGTCACAGGGAAAGAGAATTTGGAATACCCACAGCTCTTGATGCTTAAACACTTAAATTTCAGGAAGCACTGCTGTGCTTTTAAAAGACAACAATATTTTTTAGCTGGAATGATTTCTGGAAAAAAAAAGAACAAATAATAGAGTGATTTCAAGCTGTACCTTTGGTGTCTCAACCCTTTCCTCCTCCATAAAAGCTGCCTCTCCCTGGCAGCTGGAGGGAGGGAAGGAAAAGGTTTCTGCTCCTGAGGCTGAGGGGAGCCCTGGAGACTGCAGCAGCCTTGGATTTTGGGAATGCAGGTTCACCGAGGGCACCACAGCTTGTGCCTGAAAAACAGAACTGAAGAACTCAAAACTGGAACAGTTTTAGGTAGGGAGCAACATCCAAAGTCACAGATGAAACAATGTGCAGCCCAGTGCCAAAGCAGAAGTGCAAGATTTATTTCTTGGTTCAGGATGAAGAACATTCTTAGCCTTTAAACTTGGAAAAAACCAACATTACCACCCCCAAAACACCCAGGCCAACCCCAACTGGCATTAAGCTCAGTACTTACTGAATCTGACTTATTTCCAGCAGCACAGACAGAGTTTGGGGCTTTCTGGTGCTCTAAAACTCCTTTTTTATATTGAGTACAACCCCCCTGACTGCTACCAGGAGGCTCAGGAATGGTTTCAATGACTTTTTTTGGAAATTTCCTAAAAATTAGGAGAACAGGGATATTTTCCCCTGGTTTTGAACCTTTATTTCCTGGAGTGCAGTATCCACACCACTGGCCAAAAGGAAACAATCACCCTCAGCCAGGAGCTGTGGTGCCACCATGTGTGAAAACAAATTATCCTTGGGACAACTGGGAGGTTGTAACTGCAGAAAAAAGTGGGAATGTGGCTCTAAAATGCAGGAATTCAGTACAAGGAACCCCCTCCCAGAGATGTTTTATTCCTCCTTGTTCATCCTGCTTTTAATACATCTTAAAATTGATCATTTTCTCTGCAATACTGCGACTTTCTATCACAAGAACCAAGCTTAAACCTGGGTTTAATCTTTGCCACGCTGTTCCTGGACCTGTATTTTCATAACTGAAGCTGAGTTCCACCTCAGCAGAACCCAAATATCCCAAAGGACATCCTGCTGCCTGTTCCCAAGGCGTCACCGGGAGACCAGCAACAAGATCCTCGCTAGAAAACCAAACCTAATATTTGAATTTTGACGAAACTACACCAAGCAGTGAGGGACTGCAGGTGGGAAAGGAGGAGATTTTGGAAGGGAACGAGGCAGAGCAGCCCAGGATTGAGGAGGGAGCTGACCTTGGCCACGGTCTGCTCGGCGATGGTGCTGGGCCGGCGCTGGCGCGCGTCCACGCGCTGCTCCACGGGGAAGCTGCTCCGGTGGGACTTCAGCCTCTCCACCAGCAGGTAATAGATGGCAGCAAAGTGGTTGTAGCTCTTGTTCTGCAGGGACTGCAGAAAAAAAAAATTTAAAAAAGCACACTGTAGGAATGTGCCCCCTGTTGATGGAGTGGTTACGTTATTCTTTGTTTGCTTAAAAAGGCAAAAAGCCCAGAAGTTTCTCTCCCAAATTTATTTATCTCCATCTGAGTGTGTCTCACCCCCATTTCGGTGTGTTTTACCCCCATTTCAGTGTTTTACCCCCTTTCAATGTGTTTTACCCCCATTTCAGTGTTTTACCCCCTTTCAATGTGTTTTACCCCCATTTGAAGTGTTTTACCCCTATTTCAGTGTGTTTTACCCCCATTTCAGTGTCTCACCCCCATTTCAGTGTGCTTTACCTCCATTTCAGTGCTTTACCCCCTTTCAATGTGTTTTACCCCCATTTGAGGTGTTTTACCCCCATTTCAATGTGTTTTAACCCCATTTGAAGTGTTTTACCTCCAAGTGTGTTTTACCCCCATTTGAGGTGTTTTACCTCCATCTGAATTGTGTTTTACCTCAATTTCAGTGTTTTACACCCATTTGAAGTGTTTCACCCCCATTTCAGTGTGTGTTACCCCCATTTCAATGTGCTTTACCCCCATTTGAGGTGTTTTACCTCCATCTGAATTGTGTTTTACCTCAATTTCAGTGTGTTTTAAACCCATTTGAGGTGTTTTACCCCCATTTCAGTGTGTTTCACCCCCATTTCAGTGTGTTTTACCCCCATTTCAGTGTGTTTCACCCCCATCTGAGTGTTTTTCACCCCCATCTGAATTTTACCTCCACAGTTTTCTGCTGGTCTATGCCCAGGCTGTGCATCAGCCTCAGCACCTGCTCGTTGTACTCCCCCAGGGAGGGCTCGTTCTCCTCTCCTGGTGGGTAAAGGATTGGCCTCTGGGCAGGAACTTCCACCAGCATCCACTTGTGCTCCTTGATCTGAGCAATGCTCAAACGTTTGGATGGGTCCAGGACCAACATTCTCCTGATCAGGTGCTCACACTCTGTGTGAAAGGGGAAAAAAAAATAAGAATTATAAACTTGTTCAGTGACCTACCAGCCCAGAGCTGAGTCAGTGCTGCTAAAAACCTCTCAAAACAAGACTAAAAATCACATTAAAGTGGAGAAAAGCCCAAATTCTTCATGGCCAACAGTGCTATTCCCCCTGCCCACCTCCTGGTTACCCCAGAATTTATTCAAACCACACCACATGAGTAAAACCACGCCACTGTTACCTTCTGACATGAAATAAGGGATCCTGAACCTCCCCTCCAGCACTCTCTGCCTCAGGATGGGCAGGGTGGGTCCATCAAAGGGCAGAGCTCCACACACCAGGACATAGAGCACCACCCCCATGCTCTGTGGGGGAAAAAAGGGAATTTTCAGCTGAGTTCCAAGCTCCCAGCAGTGTCTCTGAGGGTGCAAGCCAAGCCCTGCCACAGAAATAATTCTTTTCTGCAGAAAAAGGGAATTTAGATGAAAAGGAGGGAGCTGCACATGGGTGACTGAGAAGTGAACCCCAACATCAGCTGAGAATTTGGGATATTTTTATTATTTTATTATTATTTAATTTTATTATTTTATTTTAATTTAACTGGTGTGCTTTTGGCTGTCACCAGGCACCCAGTGCTGCTAATTTGTCCCTTAACAAAGTTTAAAAAATTTTAAAGAGTGAGACTCATCTCTCTCAGGAGCCTCATCAAGGTTTTATTCCCATTTAGCCCAGAAAACACTTAAAGGCACTGAAAAAAGCCAATTTCCCTCATCCAGCCAGGGAGCTTTTGGAGGAGTTTGTTCCCCTCTAAGATCCACCTGCTGTGCACATTTAGCAGCCACCTGGAACAGGTAACTCCAATTCCATGCAGTGTTAAAGGTTTTTATAGCACTCAAGAAATAAACCTGAAGAGGAACAACTTGTCTGCAGCTTAAAAAAATCAAATATTCCAGATCTGCAGGTTAAGAAAAATCAAATATTCCAGATCTGCAGCTTAAAAAAGTCAGATATCCCAGATCTGCAGGTTAAGAAAAATCAAATATTCCAGATTTGCAGCTTAAGAAAAGTCAAATATTCCAGATCTGCAGCTTAAGAACAATCACATAATTGTTACAGCTTCCCAAAAGTTGACTGGAATGCAGTTAAAATTCAGGATAATGGTACCCAAATGTCCAGCTGGGGTCCCTCGTACTGCTGGCCTTCAAAGACCTCTGGGGCTGCATAGGGGGGGCTCCCACACCACGTTGTCAGAGGCTCCCCGCTCTTGTAGAAATTCCCAAAGCCAAAATCTGTGGAGAAAAAATGAAGGGAAAAGTCACTCCAAGCTTCCACTGCACCACAAAGAATAATTACATGCATAATAATATTATTACAGAATAATTACACTGTGATTCCATCCCAAATCCTTTTGTGGGGACTCCCACTGATAATATTGGGATGCTGGATGTCCTGGATGCTGTTTCCATGTTGTGGAATTATTGAAACACTGCAAAACCTTCACAACCTGGAGGAGTTCTGAGTACATTTGTAAACAGCCATCATTAAAATTCAACAAACTGACAGTCACAGCAGATAAATGAGATTATTGACTTGCCAAGAGATAATCTGAGATTTCCTGGGCTTTCCTGAGGTGCTTTCTACCCTTGAATACACAACAAATTTTGACAAGCTTTGGAGCTGGGAGGAAGGAGCTGCCAAGAGCAACAGGCATGGGAAACCAGGGGGACATTTGCTGGGAAGGGCACTGCTACTGGGACTGTCTGCAGCCCACAAATTGAAAATTCTTTTAAATGTTGCTTGTTATGGCTTCGTGCAGGACCAGCTGTGGTCTGATATTAATCAGAATTTTTATCATTCAGGGGTGAGAAGCAAAAGCAACGAGCTCAGAGACAGAGGCTGGTGCTTCTCCCCTCGAGCTGGGCAGCTCCTGGTGCTGCTGTGACAGTGACAAACAGGGCTCAGGCTGTGGATGCAGCTCTGAATGCTCCCAGGGATGCTAGGAGGTGACAAACAGGGTGACATCAGGCTGTGGATGCAGCTCTGAATGCTCCCAGGGCTGCTGTGGTGCAGCTCTGAATGCTCCTGTGAGGTGACAAACAGGGCTCAGGCTGTGGATGCAGCTCTGAATGCTCCCAGGGATGCTGTGAGGTGACAAACACGGTGACATCAGGCTGTTGATCCAGCTCTGAATGCTCCCAGGGATGCTGGAATGCTGACCAGCAGATAGCAGAGCTGATAAAGGCTGTAGTTATCACAGGCTCTGCTGAACCATCCCATTCACCCCGTTTGTGTTGCCTGTGCTGCTCAGAGGAGCCAGAAAACCACGGGAGAACCCTCAGAATCAGAGAAACAGAGAGAGATTTAACAAAGCCTCAGAAAAAAGTCACCCTGGAGTTGGTTTGGAGCAGCAGACCGGAGCTGGAGCTGCTCACACACAGCTCTGGGGGAAAGGAAAGGGGGCTGCTTCCCCAGCAGGAGCTCCAGCAGCCCCTAATGGAACTCCACCTGCAAGATCACTCAAAAACAAAGCAATTTTGGGAACAATTTTGGTTTTTGGAGCCGGGAATGAGCACCTTCCACTGGCCCAAATCCCTGGTACGTGCGGAACCCCGAACGTCCCAGCGCCCTGCAGGGCTCAGGGTCAGCACACCCGACACCCTGCAGGGTGAACTTCTGGCACCTGGGCACCATCAAAGGCTGCTCCCAGCCAGGCTGGCTGCCAGGGCTGCTGTGAAGGTCAGGGCCCAGCAGAGCCCAGAGCGTCACAGCAGAGCCCTGACGGGCAGGGACGGTGACGCCACCGTGGCCCAGGGACGTCACCGAGCCCGGGGCTGCCAGCGGCCAAGGCCGGCTCAGATTCCAAACTTCTCCAGGAACCACGGGGTAGAACAGGACAGCACATCCCTGCTGCCCTTCCTCTCTCGTCCTCCTGCAGTTCTGCAATGCCTTCAGCTGCAGTAACACAGGGGGGACAACAGGATCCACCTCAGATCCCCCCATCCCCCTGTGTAACCCCCCCCGCACTGTGTCACCTTTTCCCCTCTTCCCTTTTTTCTCCATTTCCCTTTTTTCACCTTTTCCCTTTTATCCCCTATCGCAGCCAGACTGCTGTTGTGAATTTTTTTTTGTCATTATTCTCTTGAAGAAGACTTTTTCTTCCCACAGAATTGGCTTGGCAACCGTGACAATGCTTCGGGAGGCACGGAGCCATTTCTGCTCTCCACAGAAGCATTTTGCCACTCCGTGTAGGTGTCGTTTAAATCTGATTTCTCCCCTCACTTATCTCGGATTTGTCAGGTTTTCAACATCCTCGTAGTGCAGATAAACATCAGGTTTTTATCTCAGAGCTGCAGCTCTCCCTCGGGTGCCACCCTCATAAATCTTCCTATCAGATTCACAAGTACAAGAACATTTATTTGTAAGCACAGCTAAAGAAAGCATGACCTGCTTGGGAGCACAAGCATTTCAAATCCTAAAAAAACTGAAATTCTTTGCCTGTCCAGACTGGGATTTAAAGTCACCTCTTTGAAGAAATCACCAAAAAGAAACACGAGGAAATCTGAGCAGCAAAAAGAACAGAGCCAATATAAGAGAAGCCTCAGGTTTATGTTATTATTATCTACAGATGATTAATTTCGTAACACATAATGGTTTTCTTTCTGGTCACCGAAAGGACCTCAGGAGCAAGGACATCCTGGAGGAGCTCCTGGCCTCTCTGAGCAGGAGAACTGCAGAACTTGCAGTGCTTAACTGGGTGGAAGAGCAGCTCTTGGCTGGCTCTGAGGGTCTTGTGACAGCACAGACGATTGAGCTTTATTAGGAAATTCATGAATGAGAGGCTGTGAATTGCTACCAGAAGGAGCAGCCATAGCAAGTGGGAATTCCTCACCAGCCCCTGTGCCTGGGCTGGGAGTGCTGTCTTGTACACCTGGAACATGATTTCCCCATCCTGCCTTAGCCTTGCACTTCCAAACCTTCAATTTCTTCCCTTTTCATGACCAAAGAAACACCAGAATCCTGCAGTTCTGAATTTCAGCAGGCACTGACAGCACAAAGCACTGCCAGACACCTCCTGACTGGCACTGGGCTATTTCATGTAATACAGGAATTAAAACCAGTGCTCTGTATGTCAGCAACTGGCTCTCAGCTTTAAAAAAATCCAATTCTGTTCTGTTGTTGGACAAAATAATTCCCTGGGTGGGGGAGACCAGCATTATTTGTTAGGGTACACAACTTCTTGTGGTCACCCCTTTTGTCTCCATTATTCTTCCCACACAAATGGCTGGGAAACAATTTGTAAGCATGGATAACATCCATGAAAACCCTTTCAAAGAAAAAGAAATCAGGATTTAGTCAGGATCCTGGATGCTTGGTCCATGGGGCTTCCTCAATTTTTAATTACTGCACTGTCAGTTGAGTTGCCCCACTTTTTGGAGTGGCCAGGATTCAGTTAAGCACAAAACAATCATGAGTCTCTCATTCTCCCCCTTCCACCTTGCTCCTCTTTTGCCATTGCTGATCTGACACAGCCATCCTGGATCCAAAGTGGTCATTTTTAACCCAAAAATAGTCTCATTCCAGATGAAACATCACTGATTTTCAAGGGAAAAATGTGCCAGCCCTCAAAAAAAAAAAAAAAAAAAACCCACAAAAAAACCAAAAAACAAAACAAACATATGCCAGCCACAGAATCCTAAAAGGACTGAAATTGGGCTCATTACCAGAGGACTGAGATTATATAATGGAGTGATCTTAACATTTCCCTGAATCTGCACGTAAAAAAAAAAAGAAAAAAAACCAACAAAAAAACCCCGAAAAAAGGCCATCATTTCTAGCATTGTGTTCAGTTGAATAAACTCTGTGTTTGTGCAATCTGCAAATATTGGCTCTCCACAGTTGTGGTATTTGGTTTCTCAATCTCATTACCCCCTTCAGAATAATCTTGAATTTCGAAGGTATAATTTTTTTTGAGCGCACATCACGGCAATGGAATCTGTTTTCCCGTTAAAAATGGAAACAGCCTGAGATTTCAGCCCCATTTGCAATCTGAGAAATGGCAGCTCCCTGCCAGAGCCACTGCAACTTCTGCTGAGCATCCAGCAGGATGGCAGAGCCTCTCGCTTGTACCTCCAGAACCCTCCAAGAAGGAGCTGCAGAGCTATAATTAATCCATTCTCCTAAAATGAGGAGCAGAACTCAATCTGCCTGGCTTGCAGAGAGCCACAGGGAGCTTTTGTTGGAGGAGAAATGTGAGCCTGGGAGATAATGGGCACAGAGGTGCTGATAAAGGCAAGGTATGAGCGTGGCAGCAACAAACCTGACCCACTTCAGGGGCTGAGTGCTGAGCAGCCTCTCCTGACGTCAATGCACATTTCCCTGTCCAGCAGCAGCTCCAGCCTCCTTCAAAATAACAGTCTCTGCCTACCTGGGCTGCTGCAAACAGCAGGGTGTCACAATTTCCTGCAGGCACCCCAACCTGGGGCTGGAAGGACAAAAGGAGCAGCTGGGCTCCCCTTCCGAGCTGGGTTTGGGTTTCACTGGTGCATTTCTGGCTGCACAGCAAAGGTTGTGCTCAGAGAGGGCACAGGGAGCTGAAATGCCCTCAAATGATGCCCTCAAAAAGCAGCAAATCCAAAGGACACATCACCAATGCAGCTGCTTAGCTTTGGGAAGAGCCAGGTGGGTTTGCCTTGCCAGTGCCAAGCACAAATTCCATGTTAAACCTGGCAGGGAATTCCTCACCTTCCCCCTTCTCAATGGGTATTTTATCTCATTTATACCTTCAGTTTTGCTACTTACACTAAAATTTGAGGGCTTTGCTCCCAACCACCTCCTATCTTCTACAAAATAAACCTGTCAAAGCTCTCACCTCAAGTTCTTTACTCATCCTCTGCTGTCCAGTTAGTGAGAGAGAAAACACCCTTTAAATTCTGCCTGTCCCTGTCTTTTTAGAGCAATATTAACAAAAAACTATTGGATTTCAGTCCAGCCTCAAGCATCAAAGTGGCAATCTTATGAACCCACAGGTTTTGGAACACTTTTGAATGTTAATTTATTCTCCTGGTGGCTGAAATACAGAGGTGACTTTGTGCATGTTTCAGCATTTGACTAAAAACTGTTGTGTTCCTGAGGAGTAAAAAGCTTCAATAAAAGTCTTGGAAGCAGCAGAACGAACCAGGAGGCCCACTGGAAGCTACAAAGAGCTTTATCAAAATAATTCATCAGTTATTGTGCTGTTTTTTTCAATTCCTACATGAAGTGAAATCAGAGGAAAACCCCAGCTATCAGAGCTGGGATCCTGGCTGCCCTCTGTCCTTCCCCAGCCTGATAAATGAGCTGTGAGGAAGATGAACAACTGGAAGAGGCTGTTCCCAGGGATCTGCACAGCACCAGATAACTCCAAAAATCCCAGATAAACACTGTGGAGTTCGTCATCCTTCTCCTTTGCAGTGAAAAATCCAACAACTGACTCGGCACAAATCACTACAAAGTTTCCAGCAGCCTGAACTTTCCACCAGCTCCTTCAGCAGCCAGGCTGGACACGGGGAGCTCTTATCAACCTGATAAAGCCTGACTGAGATCCACAGAGGGAACCAGTTCATGGGCTCATTTGCATGCAGCCCACCTGTAATTAACTTTGTGCACTGGAGAAGTGGAGCAGGAGAGCAGCTGGGGCAGGGCAGGGCTGATGGAATCTCCTCATCCCATTTCCAGCCCTTTTACTGGAGTCCCTGGAGAGCTCCAGCACTGAAATTCCCAGTGCCACAACAGCTCAAGGCTCCCCTGAGATGCTTTGGAGGGAGCTTCTCCCAGAGGATTTGCATCCCTGCAGTGCTCAGGACATCCAGGAGAGGAAAACCTCTGGATGCAGGAGCTGAGACCCCTGAGGAGCTCTGGAAAACTCTGCCAGGCTGAACATCATGAGCTGCACACGGGTGTGCAGAGGGATCAGAGGGCAAAAACGTGGCAGTGAAGGCAGGAAAGAAAGCACAGGTGAGCACCAGCACAGAAATTCCCTTCTTTCAGCTCAATTCCTCAGAGCAAGGGGGTGAATGGCAGCCCTCAGACTGTATTTAGGATTTATTCAGTATAACTGGCCTGGTGAATAAATTCTCTCTCAGCCATCATTCTCCAGATGCTCTGATTGCCAGGAGCTGCTGGAGGTGGAATCAAGTATGAAATCAGAAATGAGCAAAGGAAAACCACCCCACAAATGGCTGCACTGATGAACCCACCTGGGGAATGCTCCCCAACCCCTTCACCATTCCAGAAACACCAGCAGGGAAATGGAAAGGTAAAATAATCCAGGAAAGAGCAGAAATGTTTCATCATTTCACCTTTCTCAGCCTGAGAAAGGGAAATTCCTTCTCCTTCCTTCACTCCCCTTCCCTTCCTGCTCCCCTGTCATTGAAGACTGAAGTTCAACAGTCCCCCAGATCAAAATATTCTCTGTTTTACCCATTTCCAGCCTCTCTGGGCTAAAGTCAGCATGGAAGGATCCGTGGAATTGTAATGAAAATGATTTCTATTGCTAGCAACATCTGCTGTGTCTAAATTTATAATTAAAGTGAAATCATGCATGCAAAAAGGAAAGAAAAAAAATCAATAAGCTTCCATCTGAGGTTTTTTTTTTTTAATGTCGAAAGAAGTTATTTGATTAACTCTGTTTTAACCTGAACATCTGTCAGCTTTAAAGACACCCACAAAAAATGTCTATAATTCTAATTTTTTTCCATTTTTTTTTTCCTGGAAGTTAATATTGGAAATTTGGATGGACTTTGACACACACCATGGAAAAAATATTCACGTGGAAAACCACGACGGAATCTCGGGCAGGAACAGCGAATTACCAGAAGGGGGGTTTTATAAAAAAATACACAAAAATAAAGTGCTGCTGCATGGAATACCTGCTATTTTGATGTTCATGTTGTTGTCCAGCAGGAGGTTCTCAGCTTTGAGGTCCCTGTGCACGATTTTCCTGCCGTGGCAATATTCCACTGCTGACAGGATCTGCCAGAACTTGCGCCGTGCCTCGGGCTCGCTCAGGCGCCCGTGGCTGGCCAGGTAATCTGGGAAATAAAATCACCACAAATCAAACAAATCTGCTTTAAATCAGCCTGGGCAGCAGGCAACAACACTGATATTTAATGGTTTCCCCCAAAAATTTAGCACAAGGAAAATCAAATTAGTTTCCAGGCTTTTAATCTCCCAGCCAACCCACCGAAAAAATGGAAAATACAAGGAAAATTTTTCTCTTCTTTTATAGCTACCTGGTCAATATTTGCATAATATTTTCATAACAGAGCTCATGGTAATCTGGGAAATAAAGGCAGCAGAACTCTAACAAATCAGGTTTAAATCAGGCTGGACAGCAAGTAACAATCATGAAACTCAGTGATTTCTCCCCAATAATTAGCCCAAAGGAACTCAAATCAGCTTCCAGAGTTGGCTCTCCCAGCCAACTCTCTGAAAAAATAAGGAATTTTTTCTCTGTTCCTTCTTTTATAGCTACCTGCTCAATATTTTTACAATATTTTCACAGTAGAACTCATGGTAATCTGGGAACTAAAAGCAGCAGAAATCAAGGAAATCAGTTTTAAATGGACCCAGGCAACAAGCCTGAAACTCAGTGATTTCTTCCCAATAATTAGCACAAAGGAACTTCAAACCAGTCTTCAGTTTGTTGTTCTCCCACTCAATCCTTCAAAAAAATGGAAAAACAAAAGGAAATTTTTCTCTGCTCCTTCTTTTACGGCTACCTGGTCAATATTTTCACAGCCTGGGAACTCAAATCATAAATCAAACAATTCAGGTTTAAATGGACTGGGCAGCAAGCACCAACACTGAAATTTAATTTCTCCCAAATAATTAGCACAAGGGAACTCAAACCAGTTTCAAACTTGTTGTTCTCCCACTCAACCCTCTGAAAAAATGGAAAAAAAGAGGAAACTCTTCTCTGCTCCTTCTTCTACAGCTACCTGGTCAGTATTTGCACAACACAATTCATGAGGAATACTTGGAATAATTTGCTTCACCATCCTGGACACTTCAAGCTTTAATTCCTCTAAGTTTCACATCACACTTCTCCCTCTGAAGCCTCAGCAGTGGCTGTGTGGTGGATAAAAGTATTTTTTTTTTAATTTCTGGAAATAAAACAAGCACCCCAAAGGTGCCCATCCTGACCTCTCTCTCTCTCCTCTTCACTGCGTCACAGGCAGAGAGAACATTTTGTTTTCATATTTGATTACATTGTAAAAACCAATGTCAGCCCTGAAACCAAAAACTTCATTTATCCTCAGGAACAAAAACAAGGGGAGCAGCAGCTGTGTGAGTCTGGACAGGAGCAGCTTCCACAGCCAACTCCAGCCCTGCTCTTGAGGAGCACAAAATCAGAGACTCAGTGTAGGGATGGGCTCAGAACATCCCACAAAGAATGCACTTCATGGCCAAGGAGCAGCAAATGCATTGAGATTTTATAGTGATTAATCTTATCTTCTAAACCAGTTGTGTCACATCAGTGATCCCAGCAGCAGCACCTTGCCCAACACAGCTCCAAACCTGCCTTTGTTATGGGATTTTCCCCTGTGTTTTATGGGATTTTAATTCAAATACCATTTAGGAGGCTCTGTTAGCCTGTGTTTTAGGGGACTTTTAATTAAAATATCATTTAGGGGTCTTTGTTAGCCTGTGTTTTATAGGATTTTTAATTAGAATATCATTTAGGGGGCTTTGTTAGCCCGTGTTTTATAGGATTTTTGATTCAAATATCATTTAGGGGCTTTGTAACCTTGGCAGTATTTTCATTTCAACTTTTCTCTGTGGTCAGAGCTGGTCTCTGGGAGCTGCAGCTCTGAAAACTCAGCTCAGAGCTCCCACCCCACCTCACACACTCTCAGCTGGTTTCACTTGGCAAAGCACAAGAACAAACAAAAGCCTGGCAGTAAGGGGAGATCATAATATTTGCAAGCTAAATATCATTCAGTCACAGAGTGACTGACAAATCATATGATATCAAGGTGAAGTCAGATATCAAAGGCACAAACTAAATTACCCCTGAGCAGCAGCCAGCTCTCTAAGCTGTTAATCCATCATTTGTTAGCAATGCAGCAAACAAGTTAATGAAGCCAAGCTGTCGTTTGCTTTTATGGCTCTGGCCTGTCAGGACTTATTGAAAGATTCCAAACCCTGAGCAGGTCATTTATTCTGGGATCACCCCTCTCCCTCCTGGAGCACCAGGGATTGGGCATTAAAAAAATATATAAATATATATATAATTATATATTAA
>VZRH01006789.1:308079-331327 GCA_013397555.1 Urocynchramus pylzowi
AAAAAAAAATCCCAAACAGATACGTCCAACTCACCTCTTCGGGAATTGTCTATTGGAGCTTTCGTTGGCTTCTCTGGAAGAAAAGAGAAATGCAGAATTTCCTCATGAATGAAATGCACAATTTCCAACCTCAGCACTGTTCTTCTGTGTCTTCCCCCAATCTGAGATCTCAAACCCTCCATAAAAACCCTCAGGGAATTTATGCAAACCACAAACATCTACAGATACTGGGATTTTTTTCTCCCCATTTGCTGCATAAATTAAAATCTGAGGAAGGGCTTCCCTATCAGCCACAGCACTCCTCATCCCTCCTCCGGGGGGACTGCAATCCCACAGAGCCTCCTTACCCAGGGAATATTTGCAGATAAAGTTGTTTTTCATGTTGCACCTGTCATCATTCCACTGGAACATGTAGGGGCCCCCCAGCCCAGGCGGGGCAGAGGGTTGGTGGTAGAGCACCACGCACACCTCGCCCCCGCACGACGGCTCGTCCACGTACCAGTTCCTGGGGAAACACACCAAAAACAACCTCAGGGGCAACTAGGCAGCTTGGATGGGAAAAAAGAGCAGAGTTCAAGGGGTTGTGGCACACCCCGGGAAAATGGGAGCGATAAAATTCAGTTATTTGTTCTTTTAAGTCAGATTTTTCGAACTCTGCAAGCAAGGTGTTCAAAAAATATCAGCGAGCAAAGGGTGAGCTCCTCACTATTGCCCTTCCCTCCTTCCTGCCCCAGTCAGCATTACCAAAAGATCTCAGCTAGTACAATTAACTGAGATTATATGCTTTTTATCATTATTTTTTAATAAATTTGTTTCTTAAATGATGTTAGGAATGAACATGGAGACCATGGAATAAACCAGAAACACGGATTCAGCTCCGGCCCCTGGGTACACCTTTAAGAATGTGGGTTTAGAATTCACGATTTTCTCACAGACAAGGTCCTCTCTTGAACATTAAAGGAGCTCAAAATGAGCTGCAATTGTGTAGAGAAAGTCCAAGTTCCCCTGAGCTTTCACCGAGCCTTGCAGAGGAGTTTCTCCACACAATTTTAGATATGTGCAAAAATCATTATTTTTGCTCACTCGGTCTCAGTGCCTGCAAATTTTTGGCATCTATTTAATGAAAAAAATGAAAAATCTGAAGCAGAACCTGGCTTCCTCTGTCAGAAATGCACCACCACAGTCTTGCAGATAATTTTTTTTTTTGTTTTCTAAGAATAAACCTCACCACCAGCCACCTGTGCTGCTTTTCCAAGCAGTGCACAGGAAGGAGGTAGCACTGTAAAATCACTGTCGGTGAGGAGAGATTTTATGCAACTCAGAAAACACCTCTAAAAGTGCCCTGATTTTGCCAATTGTTCAATCCCCACTGATTCTGGAACGAGCAATGTTCTGCCTGCCAAGAATTTGCTGCGAGCTGATCCATAGGACATAAATAATTCCAGACATCCTGAGGTACTCAGCATGGGAGAACACCCATTTCTAGCAGTGTTTTTCCAGCCATTCCAATGCTTTATTCCTCCCTCACTTCCTTCCTCCCCTGGTGTTTTCCTTGGCTTTATAATTCAGCAGCAATAAGAGTGTCTCACCAATGGAAGGCAGGAAAGCTGTGCCTGTTTCTTAGCAGCAGATTCTGGTTCCAGCTTCCCATTATCCACCCCCAATATCTGAACCACGGGAGAGACTTTAAGATATCAAATAATACCAAAACCTGGTTTTATTTGTTCATTTCTGAGTGACTGAAATGCCTTATGGGCTGCTCCCAGAGCAAAAAGGTCACAGTTCCAAGGTGGTTTTACATGTCTGATATAAGGATGAAAATTGGTGTCAATGCTGCTGCTTTTATAATTCAATTGTAACAAATCCTGTGGTTCCTTAAGACAAGGAGGCAGAAATCTAAAAAGTGCTATGAAGACTTAAATTTTCCATGTTTGCTTTAAATCCTGCAGCTCGAATATTTTGCTGTCTCACAGGAAAAAAATGTCATTCCCTCAGTTAGGGAATCCCATTCTTCATTATTCAGGACATCAGGCATGAACTTCAGGGGATCTGCAGGGCAGGAATCTTCAGTAAGGGAATCACATTTTTCCTTTTTCAGGACAGCAGGTAGAAACTTTTTGGGACCTGCAGTGAGGGAATCTTCAGGTCATTTGTAGCTGCCTAATCAGAGATTTTTAAGGCCACACCACTTGTTCCTTCCCCTCCTTTTAGACCCCAAAAAATGACCAATTTAGCCTAAAGCAGCCACTCCCACGGAGCACCAGCAGGAGGGGGATTTGTGCAATGAGTGCAGAAGGAACCCAAGTGACAGCAGGGCCTTCACTGCTTGGATTCATTGGACAAAATCCTTAATTCCTGAAGGCCCTGCCAGTGCCAAGTGCCACTCCCAGGTACCCACCGAAATTTGGATGAGCTCCCATCTGACCAGGAGTAGAAGCTGTGACACTCTGTGCTGTTGTCCTCCTCCTCCTTCCTCCTCCTATCAGCCCTATCCAGAAGTCTCCATCAGAAGCCAGGAGGCTCCTGATAAATGATTCAATCAGTCTCTGCTCTGCTGGGCTCTCGATGCTGACCAAATGTCCCCCGTCAGCTCTGCAGGCCAGGTGAGCTTCTTCATAGCTGGTCCTGCGGGAGGCATCGTGGAAATAAACGATTTTGTAGCAGGGTTTCTGTGTGCCACGCCTGCAAACCGTCTGCCCTGCAGGGAGGAAGAGAAAACTGTTACAGGAGTGGTGCTAAACGGGACCAAAATTAATGGTGAAACATCAATTTGGATGAGTTTTGTGCTGTTTATATGGAAAACACAACACAGGTAAAAGCCTCTTGTGTTACTGGGCTGGCAAATGGCATCTCCAAATTTTTGTTACTGAATCTCACAGTTTAGGTCCTTTCATGTCCTGCTCTTCTCAGCTCCCTCATGATTTTTCTGGGATTTGCAGATCCTGGGAGTTTCTCCCAAAGAAACACTGAGCCAGAGAGAGCTGATACATGCAACCTCTTAAAAAGCAAAGTTCCCTTGTAAGGGTTCAAAGAGGCTTTTTAAAATGATGATTATTTTTAAGGAGTTAAATGTTCAAAATTAGAGATTTCCTTATATAAGCAGAGATAGCAAGAATTTATCTTTTATCCAATATATATCTATATGCAATAATATGTAATATTTGTAATATATGTAGTATATATCTATATGCAATATAGATAGAACATAGATATGCAATATAGATATAATATATCTATATGCAATAGTTTAATGGATTAATTGCCATAGAATCCCAGAATTTTGGGGTTGGGAAGGACCTTAAAACCATCTCATGGGGACACCTCCCACTATCCCAGGCTGCTCCAAGCCCAGTCCAGCCTGGCCCTGACACTCCCAGGGATGGGACACCCACAACTTCTCTGGCCAAGCAGGGCCTCACCACCCTCACAGGGAAGAATTTCTTATTTACATCCAACCTCAAACTCTCTCCTTTTCCAGTGTCTGTACTGAGGATCACAAGATGAGCTCCCACAGCCCAATTTCCAGCTCTGCTCTGTGCTCTGCAATGTTTCTGCCTGCCCAGGGAGTAAACAATGTCTGTTTTCAGGCTGTCACAAGCCAAGGACTGTCTCATGCAGAAGCAGCAGAGCTTGTTTTGGTTCTGAGGGAAGATCAAAGTGAAAAGACACATCATCCAAAATGATGCACTCCTGTGTTTTTTTCAGCAGAGCAGTCCCAATATTTAGACTGTGGAAACAAACAGTTTTGTTTTGCTCAGTAAATATTTCTTTGCAGGCACAATCTGCTAACCTACATGTTTTTACAGAAGGAAAACATTCAGCAACACTTGTGGTGTGCTTGGAACAAATGGGATAATACAAGGACAGGGCATTATAAACTCTGCCATGGGACCATTGCTGGCTTTGCTTTATCCTTTCATGTTGGTCACTGTAGGAGTGGGAGTTTAAACACCTTTCACACTGGAATTTTTCAGCAGTTAAATAGCCAGAAATGGAGTTTGCCAATATTTTGCACAGGGATTACAATAGGAGCAGGATTTTTACTATGACAGCACTATTAAAAAATACATTTCTAGCACAGCCTGTGTTTCTCTTGGGAATTTGACACTCGGAGAAAAAGGCAAAGCCCCTTACCTCTTCTGAGGGAAATGTCCACTGCTGCTGGGAGAGGCAAAAGGAAAACACAGACAGCAGAGTGTCATTAAAATTCTGCAACTCTCTAGGAACAGTGTCCCAAAACCTGCACTCAGGCTCTTCTCTGATACACAAACACATTTTTTCCTCATTAAAAAAAAAAAAAAAAAAAAAAAAAAAAAAAAAAAAAAAAAAAAAAAAAAAAAGAAAGAGGAAGAAAGTCTCTGCCTTATCAGCCAAGCTTGCCATTACTTTCAGCCAAGGAAATGAGTTGGAGTTGGTTCCTGGCTGGAACTCACTGCTCAGTTCAGGACCCGGAATGCGCAGCTCTGAGCAAGGATTCTGAAAGGATTCCTTGTATTCCCCTTATCTGCTCACTCGGGACCTGCCCGCTGACTCCAGCGAGCTCCCCAGGGCAGGGCGGCGGGGAAAATCAGCTGGAAAAGTTGGAGAGGACCTCCAGAACGAGCAGCCCCAACCTTCCCCCCGCACCACCGCCGAGCACGAGCATCCCTGCCCATGTCGCGACAGCCGCCCGCGCATCCCGACCCTCCCAGCCACAGAGGCGAGGGTGGCGGGGCCGGAGGGATCTTTCCGGGATAGAGAGGATCCCCACCCGAATTCCCAGCGATCCCCAGCGATCCCCAGCGATGCCGAGCCCCTCTTACCGCTGAGCAGCCGCGCCCCCGCCGCGCAGCCCAGCGCGGCCGCGCACAGCGCTGCTGCCGCCAGCATCGCTCCGCCGGCCACGGGACAGCGACAGCTCCTCCTTCCTTCCTGCCTTTTCCCCTGCCTCCTCCCCTCCTCCTCTTCCTCCTCCTCCTCCTCGGGCCGTGGCCAGCGGGCTCGGCTCAGCCCCGGCCCCGCGGAGCCGGCATTGCCCCGGGGCTGAGCGCTCTCCTCCGGCCGCCGCTCCCCGGGTCGCGCATCCCTCTGCCTGCGGCCCCCCGATCCCGGTTTATATCCCCATCCCACCCCCCGCCCACCAGGAGCCACCCACGGGCGGGTCCAGCCCCGCGCTGGGCAGTTCGGATTTATTTTTTCTTTTTGGAAAGGTTTTTCCTTCGCTTTCCCAGATTTGGATTTGCTGCGGAGAAGCGGGATGAGCTTTATGGTTTCCTGCCGGTCCAGCCGACCACTGACCTATTTTATCCATCCCAATCCCAGTTTTCTAAATCTAACTATTCCCAGAATCTATATTCTATATTCTATATTCTATATTCTATATTCTATATTCTATATTCTATAGTCTATATTCTATATTCTATATTCTATATTCTAGAATCTAACTATTCTAAATATTCTAACAACTCTGATTTGGAAGGGATCACCACAAGGATCACCTAAAGTGCAAAATCCCGGGATTGACTCCAAAATCTGGGCGTTTTTAGCGCACTCTGCCCGGAGGGAAGTGCTGGGAAGGGAAAGCACAGCCCGGGAATTGTGATTCCCGCATGGATAAAGGTTTCCCTTTCCTGGGAAGCTGCTCCTCTCCTGTTTCCTGCAGCTCCATGTGATTCCCGCATGGATCAAGGTTTCCCTTTCCTGGAAGCTGCTCCTCTCCTGTTTCCTGCAGCTCCATGTGATTCCCGCATGGATCAAGGTTTCCCTTTCCTGGAAGCTGCTCCTCTCCTGTTTCCTTCATCCCGGCCTCTCCATCCAGCCCGGGGTTCGTGGCTCAGGCTCCAAGAGATTTTCCCAGGTGGCGGAAAAGCAGCGAAGTGAATCTGTTCAGGCAGAGAAAAACCGGGATTGATGCTTTAAAATAGGAGAGCGATGGTTTTATAGGAGATTTAAAAGCTTGAACCACTCTTGGGAGGTTAAGAGGAGAAGCTGATTCCGAAATTGGTATTTTAAGGGGAGGAAAATCCTTTAAAATGCCATGAAAACAACTCACTCCAGGCCGGCAGGAGTCAGGAATTCCAGAGGGAAGTGCTGGAAAGCTGCTGGCTTTGAGCGTGTGTCAGTCTGTGAAACAGGAACAGGCTCTGATGTTTCCTGGCTTTTCCAGAAAAATAAAAATACTTCCACAACCACTCTGTTCCCTGCCTGTCTGAACCCCAGCCAGAATGAAAGCAAAATTAAAATATGGTGAAGCTTGCTTCTGAAAAATGGTGAAGCTTTCCTCTCATTCTCTTGACCACTACTGAGAAATAAATGGGAAATAAACAGAAAATAAAGGAGAAAATTGTAGAAAACCAGCAGCAGCCTTTGAATTTCTAAATCTTGTAATAATATGTATTAGTACAGGATAAAACAGTAGTTATTGTAGTAGTAGTAATGATAATGATAATAATAATGATGATGATGATGATGATGATGATGATAATAATAATAATAATAATAGTAGTAACTAACAACAACAATAACCACCAGGACATCTTTTTCCCCTAAACAGAATCTGAGTATTTAGACCGAGGGAAATAAAAGCCAGAATTTGGGCCAAGCAGACAGACTTAGTTCAGCATTTTAATAAACTTTGAGAAGAGGAAGTGCTTAATAGGAACCAAAAAGGAAAAAAAAAAAAAAGCTTAAATAAGGAGGAAGGAAAAAAGAAGGCTTTTATGTCCAAAATGAAGACGTCATTCCTGAAAGTACCTTTTGAAATCTCGTTTTCCAGGTTATTTCTCCAATCTCTGGACTTATCAGCTTTAATATCTCAGTGCTACTCTGTACAATTGAGGGATTAAATTGCATTAATTCAGATATTTGGTTCTTAACCTTCAACTCATTTGTCTCTGCTTTGTATCTTGGGAATTACAGCAGGAGGAAAGAAAAGCCTTAATAGAATCCAGACCTCTTACTCCTGGATTTTATTCTCCTGATAAACATCCGGCCAGGCCAGGCCAAACCACTATAAATCAGTAAATCTGTATTTCACTGCTGATAATAATAAAAATCTCCAAATGGAATTCTTGCTTTATTGCTCAAATCCAGTTTCTGAGAGCTTTTTAGGGAGCGAAGAGACCGGTTTGATAATTTGGTTATAAACTTTGTGTTTCAGAGGGTAAAATCTTGGAGACAGCCGTGGAAAAAATCAAAAAGTAAAAAAATAGAAAAATAACAATGGCCAGGCTGTAAAGATTCCTTTCATATTAAACTGAGAAATTTAGGCTCACTGCCTTGTTTCTTGTGGGTTTGATATAGAAAATTGTCCTTCCTAACTTTTTTTAGCTCACTAAAACTTCATTTACCTCCTGTGCCTGGCCTGGAATTTGAGAGCTCCCCAGCCTGCAGGATCCTCTTTGCTTAGGGAATTTGTTGGATAAACCCACATTCTCTTCCCACATTTATGCCATTTCCAGGGTTTGCTCCTTTGGATTTTTTCATGCCTGAATCAAATCTGAAATCTGGATTTGAACACTAAGCAATATCTGTGACTGATAATAACCTGAGCATTATTCTTTTTCTATCCACTGCATTAATTTGAATTTTCTTAGACTTATGGGATGCTTTTAAGGTGTCCTGTATTTGTGTAAAGCCATTTACTGCTTAAAATGAATCTTTATGGCTGCCCAAAGCTGCAAATCCTGGCTTTCATCCCTGCTTGGAAAACCCCTCCAAACCCATCAAGTCCAACCTTCCAAGGAATTAAAAAAAAAAAATTAAAAAAATAAAAAGAATGGGAGCCTCAGTGAACTGTTGCTGGCTGCAGGCAGAATTCAGAGCAGACTAATGGATGGTGATGGATGAGATTCCTTTTGGGATTATTGATGGGGAAAGGGGGATTGCTGACTTGCAGGAAAGGCTTGCAGAGCTCAGCACCTCCTGCAGATTGCTCTGCCTGGGCTGGCTCCCAAACCCAGCTTCCCACTAAAAATGGGGAGTGCTGCACTAAAATTAGCAAAAAAAAAAAAAAATCATAGTTGCAGAGTCAGGCTGAAAATGCAATTTCTGTGTTTAATGGTTTGCCTGAGATTGCTTTGTTTTGTTGATGGTGGTGCACACTAATTAACTAGATTAATAATTGGGGCTCAGCAGAAGTTTTCATCTTTTTTTCAAACCATTTCCACTCCAGTCCACTTCCAGTTCCCAAACCCAGATTTTCCCTAAAAATGGGGAGTGCTGTACTAAAAGTAGAAAAAAAAAAAGGGTAATTGCAGAGGCAGGCTGAAACTCTGAGTTTGCTTATTTGTGTTCTGCTGATGGTGGGGCTCACTAATTAACCAGGTCAGTAATTGGGGCTCCAGCAGAAGTTTCCATCTTCTTTCAGGCCATTTCCACTCCAGCCCAGCTTCTCCAAGGATGGGGAAAGCTGCCACCACAGGCNATTAATTTGAATTTTCTTAGACTTATGGGATGCTTTTAAGGTGTCCTGTATTTGTGTAAAGCCATTTACTGCTTAAAATGAATCTTTATGGCTGCCCAAAGCTGCAAATCCTGGCTTTCATCCCTGCTTGGAAAACCCCTCCAAACCCATCAAGTCCAACCTTCCAAGGAATTAAAAAAAAAAAATTAAAAAAATAAAAAGAATGGGAGCCTCAGTGAACTGTTGCTGGCTGCAGGCAGAATTCAGAGCAGACTAATGGATGGTGATGGATGAGATTCCTTTTGGGATTATTGATGGGGAAAGGGGGATTGCTGACTTGCAGGAAAGGCTTGCAGAGCTCAGCACCTCCTGCAGATTGCTCTGCCTGGGCTGGCTCCCAAACCCAGCTTCCCACTAAAAATGGGGAGTGCTGCACTAAAATTAGCAAAAAAAAAAAAAAATCATAGTTGCAGAGTCAGGCTGAAAATGCAATTTCTGTGTTTAATGGTTTGCCTGAGATTGCTTTGTTTTGTTGATGGTGGTGCACACTAATTAACTAGATTAATAATTGGGGCTCAGCAGAAGTTTTCATCTTTTTTTCAAACCATTTCCACTCCAGTCCACTTCCAGTTCCCAAACCCAGATTTTCCCTAAAAATGGGGAGTGCTGTACTAAAAGTAGAAAAAAAAAAAGGGTAATTGCAGAGGCAGGCTGAAACTCTGAGTTTGCTTATTTGTGTTCTGCTGATGGCGGGGCTCACTAATTAACCAGGTCAGTAATTGGGGCTCCAGCAGAAGTTTCCATCTTCTTTCAGGCCATTTCCACTCCAGCCCAGCTTCTCCAAGGATGGGGAAAGCTGCCACCACAGGCCTTAATTTCATTTATTCAACAAGAATAAACGGAGGGAAATGTGAGAACAGAGGCCTCGGTGAGGCTGAGACGAGCCCAGTCAGAGTGGGAGTCAAAACCTGCAAATTTGGAGAAGAAAAAACCCAAAAATCCATTTTATCCTCATGTTTTTTAGTGGAAATGAGCTGTAAATGAGGCGGATCACCAGCAAATTTGGCTTGGCAGGATGGCAGCTCTTGTTTTATTTCACTGCCCTGTCTATTGGTGCTGCTGCCCTGTGTCCTCAGCATTGCTGTGGCTCTGATCCCTGCTCCCAGATTTCTGATCCCTGCTCCCAAATTCCTGATCCCTGCTCCCAAATTCCTGATCCCTGCTCCCAAATTCCTGATCCCTGCTCCCAAATTCCTGATCCCTGCTCCCAGATTCCTGCTCCCAAATTCCTGATCCCTGCTCCCAGATTCCTGCTCCCAGATTCCTGATTCCCTGCTCCCAAATCCCTGCTCCCAAATTCCTGCTCCCAGATTCCTGATTCCCTGCTCCCAAATCCCTGCTCCCAAATTCCTGCTCCCAGCATTCCAGACCTTTTTACCTGGCTGTGTGGCTAGTGATTGTTGCTTTGGGCAATCAGCTAACTACACTGCCTGGTAACCAGGCTGATGGCAGAGCCTTTCACACCTATTTTTTCTTTTAAAAAGCTCCTCCTACAGCAAGCTTTGTATAATTATTATTATAAAATAATTCTTCATCATTTTCTCCAATTAAAATTCTTAGTTAAGCTAAGTGGTCAGAGAAAAAAAAAACCCAACTTATTCCTTCACTGAGTTTAATATTTAATCATTGCTCAAAACTCCCTTCACTTACCTTGCTTAATAAAACATGAAAAAAAAAAAAAAGGAAAATTATTGCTATCTGGCAGAGAAGCTGAAGGATGCAACCTAAAATAATTTATAGTCCAGTCTGTGTGTGTTAAAAATTAAGTATACAGTAAATTAATAATTTAAAACCAGAGGGATTCTTGGTGCAGGAAAATTCCTGAGGATTTTAGCACCAACTTCAAGAAATCCAAGCTTTTACTTCATGTTACCAACATGTAGCAGACACTGCTGTGGGCAGGGAAAATTCTGGAAACAAAGCTGTAAATAAATGCCATTATTGATGATTTTGCTGTAGGAATAAAGGAGTTGGGAGTTTGCAGGCTGAGGCTGGAGCAGGGAATGCTGTGCCTTGTTTTGATGGCAGTGAGGTTAGTGATTGTGGAATGCTGGGGACAATCAGCTAACTACACTGCCTGCAAACCAAGAACTTCTCCTGGACTCATGGAATGCAAACCTGGAACAAAAGAAAAAACTTCCATTAATTATATTCATATTCCCCATCTCCTCAAATGCTCTTTAAATGATAAAGAATTGGCAATAATGGAAAATACTGCTCATATCACTCTTAATCTGCTAAATTCCAAATATTTATATTTATATTGATACTTATATTTATATTTATATTTATCCTTATCCTTATCCTTATCCTTATCCTTATCCTTATCCTTATTTTTATATATTTATATGTTATATTTATATGTATATTCATATGTCTATATGTATATGTAAATTCATTTTTATATATTTATATGTATATGCATATTTATTTAGATGTATATTTACATCTATATTTATATTTGTAGCTATATATTTCTATTCATATTTCTATTCATATTCATAGTCATATTCATATTCATATATAGCTTAAATATATTTATGTATATATCAATATATATTTAGTATTTACACCACATTTTAGGAGTTCTTATAAAAACTTATAAAAGGAGTTCTTGTAAAAAGTTCTTACAATGAACACAAACCAAAGACCATTTCAAGAGTGCAAAGGCAAAGCAATTAAACACAAAAATACCAATTATTATACAGCACCACAATGGGGAAGAGAGATAAGGAAAAGCTTGGCATGGAGTCCTTGCTGTATCCAGGGGTGGGAGTGCAAATCCAGCTGCAAATTTGGGCAGATTTGGGCAAATTTGGGCAGATTTGGGCAGATTTGGGCTGATTTCCATGGGAATATCATCGTACCTGGTTTGCAGCATCTCAGGTGAGTTTTTGTGACCCTGTTCCCTGCTTGGCTCTGTGTCCTGTGCTGTGAATTTTGTGCCATTTCCATGTGGAATTTTCCAGAATGAAGTACAGTAGGGATGGTGGAATTTCACCATTTCCCTGAATCCCACAAATTATTTTTTTTCCCCTAAAAAAATGCAGGAGCACAGATCGTGCTGTCAGTCAGGTGTCAGAATGCTCCAATTTTTACACTCATTTGAGGCAGCTAAAAAAATGAACAGATCTGTTCTGAGTGTGTGTCAGGAGTTCTCATCAATTATGTCTTGTGTCTGATAGATGTGCATGCAATTAATAATGTGATAAAGCTCTTTTATATAGATTATCCAGCTAAAACAGGAATGAGACACAATCTGTGAGCTTGCAAGGAGAAGTTTTCCTGCAAATGAAACAATTTTTCCAGTTTCCCTCCATGTGGGAAATGGATTTGTGGAGTTCTCAGGGCCTGACAGAAGGCCCAGGCAGTGTGCATCTGTATGAAACATTTGAAATATAAAATATTGATTTGGAAATAGAATAAGACAGATATGGTTGAGAGAAAAATTGAGCTCAAAAAAAGCTTCAAAAGATAGCCTTACAAATAAAACTAGGTATTTTAGAAAGATAGAACTGTAAAAAATACGTTGTAGTAAGACCCACAAAGAGTAGTTTTAGATGATTGGCTTTAAAGCATCGACAGCAGAGTGTAACAAAAAGCTAATAAACCAAAAAGAACACTTAAACACTTTTGTAATTAAGAAATAGTTAACTTCTATTTGTGATAGTGTGAATTATAACATCTATACTATTTTCTCATAAAACAGAATAAAAATTTTTAAAACACCTCTCAGTTCCCCCATCTCTGAATCAAGAGAAAAATATCACCCAGCCCCTCCATAAACACCTTAAAGAATTCAAGACTTACCCTCAAGCAGCTTACCTTGGAAAAATCCAGAAAAGGACAGAATTTGGGCAAAAATGATTTCATGGGAAGGGAAAACTGGGTGGATTCTTCCCTGTTCCCTTTCCCAGGAACCTTGCCCTGGCAGAATTCCTCTGGGGATGTTCCCAGCTTTTCCCCTGGGATATTCCCATGTTTTCTCCTGGGATGTTTCCATCTTTTCTTCTGGGATGCTCCCATACTTTCTCCTGGGATTCTCCCAGCTTTTCCCTGGGGATGCTTCCAGCTTTTCCCCTGGGATGTTTCCATCCTTTCCCCTGGGATGTTTCCATCCTTTCCCCTGGGATGTTCCCAGCTTTTCCCCTGGGATGTTCCCATTTTTCCCCCTGGGATGCTCCCATCTTTTCCCCTGGGGCTCCTGGCTCCAAGTGTCCCCAGGGCAGCCCCTGCCTGGAGCTTTGTGTACTCCTGTCACCATGGCCACCCCACCAGGGGGACTTGGGGACAGCACAGGTGGCCCCAGCCATGGGAGCTTTGTTGCAAGAGAGGTTTCCATGGGCAAAGTCAACATGGGAAACACACCCAGAGCTTGGAATTTCCACCCAAACCGCCCCAGGGGAGGGTGAGCCCTGGTGGCACTGGTGGCAGTCCCAGCTGCTGTCCCTGGGGCTCCAGCCTGGTGTAATTCCCACCAGGAATCCCCAAAAGAGCTCAGAGGGATGAGTGTCCTGTGCTGGGCCACCTCCTGCACCTCTCCCCCTGGCTTTTGGGGTCTGCCCAGCCACTGCTCTTTGATCTGTTCAGCTCTGAAAATCATGGCACACAAACAGAGGAAGAAAACCCAAAAAATTTAAAAGAGTTATGGCAACAGCTCTTAGACTGCATGAAATAAACCCAGGTAGCTTTGCAGTCTTTCCTTTGTTATTTAATTTTAGAACATCCTGGATTAACACCACTGGGGGTTTTAGGTTTATTTTATTACTGAAATCACTAAATCTTAAATTAAATTCTAGCAATATGGAGTACTCAAACCCTTACAATTTTTGTGGTGGCGATCAGAATCAGCTTCTGGTTCGCTCCAGTCCACAATAATTCTTTTTGCAGAGCCTGCATGGTTTAAGTACAGGTGTATAAATTTGTAACCTCCAGGTATGAGGTTTCTTCTGCCCTCTCATTTAGTGGTCCATGGAATTGGTGCTTCTGAATGTGACCAGGACAGTGACCAAACAAATGCAAGCTGCTTTTCCCTCCGGAGATTGTCACCGAGGATGTTTTTCCCTATGGAAATCACTCAGGCTTTCTGATTTTTATATCAATATCTACAAATTGCAGCTGCTTACCTGGAGGAACTGCCTGCCATCCATCACCCACAAAAATCAAATGGCTTGCAGAGGGGAGATCGCCACTGGCAAGCTGCACTTGGCTTCTTTATTTCCATGCACTCGGTCTTTTAAAACAGGAAAACTGCAAAAAAAGTCCTGCAGAGGTGGCTCCTGCCAGAGTATGTTTAGGGGAGCTGTGTTTGCTCTTGGTTTGGGCTGCAGTTACTACAGAAACTGTCCCTGGGTCTGTCCCTGCATGGCTCAAGCCTAGGCTTGCCTGCTGACCCAGGGGACAGCTCATTTAATCTGGCTGAGAATGCTCCTGCCCAGCTGGGGGCCTGATTCCAGTCCCACTGAAGGCTTTGGACACATTTCCCTGGTTTCAGCGAGCTCTGGATCAGCCCCATGGATATCCAGGCACTGGTTTTTAGTGGTTTGGCTTTTTTTCTGCTCCTAATAAGGATTAAACCAGCATCATGTTACAGAAGGCACAAACATCTCCTCATTTATCTCCTGGCTCCTCTCAGTCAGAACACTTGGCTGTCCATGCTGGGTTTTGCTAAATCTGCTGGGATGAGAAGAGTTCCTGTTTGGATGCAGCTGGGGATGAGTGGGAGCACAATTTGCTGGCTGCTGTTTAATGGATCTCTCTCTCTCTCCTTGGCATGGGCTGTGCCAGTTTTGGTGCAGATATTTTCTTCCTCAGCAGTTACTACCCAAACAGGGCACCCAGGGCTGTGTTTTCTTCCAGTCAGTGACAGCTGACAGCTCTGGGAAGGATTCAAGCCTGATTAATGTCCCTAATTAACGAGCCAGTTTTCCTTGTCACTGCAATGGGGTGCCACAATCACCCTCTGCTCTTCTGCTTTCTGTGACACTAACAGGAAAAAATGCTTCAACTCCTGCATGGTATCAAAAATACCAAGTTCAAAAGTTCTCAGAACTTCCACATCAACCACAATTTGAATAATCAGAGCCAACTGGGTGAATTGCTGAGAACTTTGCCTAAATTTCCCCGGGTTTGTTGTTGCAAATGTGCAGAATTTCACCTTCTGCCTCTCATCCTCCAAGAAATATCCCCTGAGTGCACGGCTGGTTTCTCAGGTGAGGGCTTTGTTTGCTGCTCACCTGCAGTTTCTGTGCTAGCCATGGGAACAAGGAACCCAACAGAAGGAGGAGGAGGAGGAGGAAGAGGAAGGATCCTGGTGGAACCCTGGCTGCTGAGGATTTTAGACTTTCTCTGCTGAAAGGACATCAATTTTGGAAGCCTTCTCCAATGGCCTCAAGAGAACCCTGCATTTGACCTGAGACCATGGAGAAAGCTTCCAAAATTGATTGACAGCACTGGGATGATGGGTGAGGAGTTTGATTAGAAGTGTGTGATATCACAGGGTGGGAAATTTAGAGTTTAATACTGAAATACAGGATCCAGGCTTCCCTCTGATGTCCCTTGTGGATTCCAGCCAATCACCCCTTGGTCACAGAATTTCCCCACTCACAGGGCCTGCCTGGGCTTGCTGGATTAAGCCAATTTTTTGGGATTGAGATGCCTCAAAACCCCACCCTGTGTCTCTGTGTGACCCCAGCCACCCTGGCATTTGGGACAGGACGGTCCCTGGAGAATTCCTGGGGCTCAAATGTGGCAGGGTCAGGAATGGTGACCAAATTCTGCACTCTCCACCACGGCTGCTGCTCTTCTGCAGTGGGAATGCTGCTTTAGCTTGGGTAGCTCAAGAATAAAATGAAATCAAAGTTGAGAGGAAGAGGTCATGGCTTTTATTAGGTTGCAATCTGATATTGAGGAAAAATGATGTGAAATCAAAGAAATTAGACTTAATATCCAGACTTTGGCCAGAAAGACAAAATCATCCCTAGAGGAATCTCACTCTGTGTGTCTGGGATTGTCTAGGAAACCCAGAGTGGACTAAATTTACTGAGAAGAACATAAAAAAAAATTATAATTATGTGCATTACCCACATTTTTAAGTGGCAAATCTTGCTCTTTGACATTTCCCTGGACACCAATTTTGTCAGCTCAGTTAAAACCCCACACATCTGTGATGGTTGCCCTGGGTTTTTTGTAACACCTGCTTCTGCAGTTCAGCACACTGCAGTAAAATCAATGTGATCAAAACCTTAAAGTCACTGGAGAACTTTTATTTTGGGTTTTTTTTTGACATGTCACCACAGAGATTTTTAAAAACATAGAAAAACTGTGGCTGCAGTGTTTGCAAGGGAATCCACTCAGTCAAAATGACCTTTTTAAAGGAAGAATAAATTAAAGGAAGAATGAATCCAGAATAAAACTCAGCCCTCAGGCATGAAGAACCAGTTTGGCTGTCCAAGAATGCTCCAGAGCTAATTCTGGATGCAGACAGAGTCAGAGTCTTCACAGACAGCACACACAGAGGCCAGAAAATGTTGTGTGGAAATTCTTCCCAGCAGCAGCAGTTTCCTGTTGTCCTGCAGCATTCCCCAAAAACCCCAGAGCAGGCTGGCCCTGCCCTCTTTTCTCCATGGAAAAGGAAGGAATTACTCAGGGAACAAAATCCTTGTGTGTCATCCCAGGAGCACAGAATGGGGTCACAACACTGGGGGTTCTGTGTCTGAGGAAAAAAAAAAAAAAAAAATTGAAGTTTTTTCTGGGATCCCTTTTCTGTCTCAGACTCTGATTTCTGTTTCTTTTGGGAGGACATGGGAAGGGAAAGGTCCCTGCTGGCTGAGGAGGTGTTTTGATATGTGAGACAAAGGAAGAGAAGGAATGTGGGGCTGTTTTGTGGTTTATTACTCATTCCATAAAAGCAGAATTTCTTCTGGAAGCCTTGGTCTTTATTTTTATTTTTATTTTTTTGTATGTGCGTGATGCAGAAAGAAATTAAAGAACGAGGAAGGAACTGTGTGAGTGGAGAGAAATGAAATCCAGAAATAGCCAGAAATTTGTGGTTTGGGGATACAATCTGTGCCTTCAGGCTCTGAATTTCTCACCCCCTGCCTGGATGGGATGTGAGCACTGGGACTGAGGGGCTGCACCATGCCCAGCCCCGTTAGGAGCCACTTTTGAACACTCAGCTCTTTCTGCCTCCATTTGTCCTTTTCCCTCTGCAGTTCCTGGGGTCTCACACTGGAGACACAACTTCCTGAGGCAGCAAAAGGGGGAAAAAAGGAACAATCAGCTGTTCTCTGTGCCAAACATTTGAGGAACTGAGACATTTTCTGCGTTTTAAATGCCTGGAAAATGATATAAATCTGTGTTGATAATGTGAATTAGGAAGATCAGTGATGTGATAAATTCAGAATCAAGCAGTTTTCTAAATAAGGAATGCCAAATGTGAACGTTTCACATGAAAAATAATGGGAAAAAAAATAGAAAAAGAGCAAAAAGGAAGCAGGAAAAGGAAAAAAATAGAAGCAGTCCAGCACCATTCTAATCATTAATTAATAAGCCTGGTGCTGTTTTTCTTGGGGTGAATATTAAATATTCCACAGGGATTTATGGGGTAGACTGATGGACACAACAGAATCAATTTAATCACCCTAAAAGAAGGAGTTGGTGTAGGGATAAAGCCAAGGAGACTGGGAATACCTTTGGTTGTTAATTAATCCAACACACACCTGCAGCTCCTGCACAGCTGAATATTCTTACATTCCTCAGCTCCACATGATTCCTGTTCCATAAAAAGCCTGACCAAACTCTGCCAGGGAAAGAGGGAGGGAGCCTTTGGGTGGTGGGGTTGCTCCTGTGTAGATGAGCCAGGGCCTTGTGGTGTTTTATCTGTTTCCTTGGTGCCTCTTTGAGCTGTTTATCTCAAGTTTTTACTGTCTCTGCTGTGAAAAGGTGATATTTTTGGTCTTTTTTACATAAAAGGCTTTGTATTTGTAAGCTCTGTTGCTTGTAATATGTATGACAAATAAGAACTATTACATTTTAAACTCTTTTAATATTCTATTTTAACTTGCTTGGTGCAGGTGCCTTCTAGTAATGCATTAGCCTGGTTTTAATATCCCAAACTAAATTTAATCTGCTGTTTGGCAGTCAGGCTTATTCAGGCTCTTTCTATCCTGGCTTGTGCAGCTTTTGCAGCATCAGTTCTTGGAACCTGATCGTGCCTTAATGTTATTAAATCTCTCTGCTGTGGTGTTCCATCTCTGCTCCAGCACCTCCTGTGCTGCAATTTAAGATGAAAGATGAAATTGCTGCCACGGTTTTCTTCATCACAAAGCTGGTGAAGAGGGAAGACAGGCTGAGTAAGCATAAAATGGAGAAGTTTGCAGCGAAGCTGACCACCATCCTGTTTGAAAAGTACAAAAATCACTGGTACCTGGACAACCCATCCCGAGGCCAAGCCTTCAGGTGAGAGGGGGCTCAGGAAGAGAACGTGGAGCCTTGGGTTGACATTCAAGAGGCAATTCCTGGAGGCCTTGAAGTGAAATAAATAATGCAAAGGGAATGACCAGGATACCCCTTAAACTTGAAGGAAAAATTATTAATTAGTGAAAGTTACTTTTTTTTTTTTAGCCTGTAAATGTGTGATTAGAGAACTGAGGTGGAAATCTTTTTTCTTTTTAATCTGGAAATGTGTAATTAGAGACCTGAGGTGGAAATGGGTTTTTTTTAACCTGTAAATGGGTGATTAGAGAACTGAGGTGCAACTCTTAAGACAAGTGTCTCAAGTAGCCTCTGACTCCTAGGATGCAGAATTCAAGCTGTCTTAAAGTGACTTTTGGGATGGTTTTGTTTTAAACACTTAAAGCAGTGACTTGCCTCACCAGCTGTTGATGAGAACTAAAAGCAAAGTCCTGTTTGAGCTGATAAAGCAGCTTGTGAGGCTGAATTTCTGCTTGGGGCTCTAGGTGAGAACCTGCATCAACAGGTTAAAAGTGCTGAGACAAAAACCAGAGATTTTGGGCGTGCTCTGCAAGAGCAGAACCTGCAGAGCTGCAGTGGAATCGCAGCCCCAGCTGCACTCTGCTGTTCCCCAGGTGCATCAGGATCAACAAGCACCAGGCACGGGATCCCCTGCTGGAGCAGGCTTGTGTGGAGAGCGACGTGGACTTCAACCTGCTGGGCCTGCCCAAGGAGATGACGCTGTGGGTGGATCCCTTCCAGGTGTGCTGCAGGTGAGCTCCAGGTGGTGCCTTGGGAGCAGAGCCTGGCCAGAGCTGAAGGAATAAAGTGGGGGTTTATTGAAAGGCCTTAAAGGACACACCTTGGGTTGTACAAGAGCCCAGCCATGGCTACGCCCAAGATGAACCCTGAGTCATGAGTTTTTACACTTTTATAAGTTTTGGTCCATATCGAGGTTCATTGTCCAATTCCAGCTCCAGGTGATGCAGTCCCACCCTCCCAGGTTGCTCTCCTCCATTCCCTGTTGTTTGCACTGTTTGGGCCTGGAGCTAGAGCAGGGTCCTTGGTTCTGGGGCTGGAAAAGGATTGTTCTGTGTGCCTGAGCTGTGAGGAGAACCGCTGACACTTCATGTGAAGTTCAGAGTTATAAATGCAGTACAGAATGTGGAAAACACAAAAGCTTGAACTTACTGAGGGCTGACAAACAACAAGTGCGGGTGTTCCAGCAGCCTAAAGCTGCTCCCAGCATTAACACCTGAGGGTTTGGTCCCTTTGGGTGTGAGCTGGCCCCTCCCAGAGCAGCAGCACCCACCTGCAGCCCTTGCAGGTACGGGGAGAGGAGCCGGCCCTTCACTGTGGCACACTTCGATGGGGAGGAGAACCCCGAGCTGCCCCAGCAGATCAGCCTGGCCGTGGGCAGGGCAGCCCTGGACTATCACTCGAGCACCTCCTCGGATGAGGAGAGCTTCAGCAGGGAGCCCAGAGCCATCCCCACCGTCAGCAACCCCAACAGCATCTACCAGGTGAGCCGGGGCTCTGGGGGGACTCCTCACCCTAAAATCCCCCCAAAGAGGCTCTGGCAGGTGGGGCCAGGCTCTTCTCCCAGTGACAGGGTGGGAGGAAACAGCCCTGAGCTGCTCCAGGAGAGGTTCAGGTTTGATTCCTCTCCTGGAAGAGTTTTCCAGCCCTGGCAGGTGGGGTCAGGCTCTTCTCCCAGTGACAGAATGGGAGGAAACAGCCCTGAGCTGCTCCAGGAGAGGTTCAGGTTTGATTCCTCTCCTGGAAGAGTTTTCCAGCCCTGGCAGGTGGGGTCAGGCTCTTCTCCCAGTGACAGAATGGGAGGAAACAGCCCTGAGCTGCTCCAGGAGAGGTTCAGGTTTGATTTCTCCCCTGGAAGAGTTTTCCAGCCTTGGCACGTGGTGTCACTGTCCCATAAAAGTGTGTACAGCCTATTTTTAAATATCAAACTTCTCCATGCTTTGTGAAACAAAGTTGAGGGACTGTGGCCCTATTTCTTACTAACCAATTTTTGTTGTACCACTCCATGTGTGTATTAACTTTTTGAAAGATTGAATTGTGACCAGCCCTGATGGAGTCACTGTCCCTGGGGGGGTTTAAAAGATGTGGGGACATGGCTTAGGGCACAGCTGGGCTTGTCCTTGGAAGGTTTTTCCCAAGGGAGGGATGAGCTTTGGGGGAGGCAGCAGTGGTGGCCCAGCTCCCTCAGGAAGGGGTGGCGCGGGATTGGGAAGGCCTGACAGCTCCCCCTCCTTCCCCAGCACATTTTAACTTTTTTTTTTTTCCGTTTTTGCTGCTCAGTTTGGTGACTTCTGCAAGGCTCCCCCCCAGCCCTGGTGGCAGTACCTGCACAGGAAGCCCCACGTGGCCGAGGGCTCCCACTTTGGCCAGCACAGGGGCTACAGGACCTACAGGCCCACGGCCACCTTTGCTGGCCCACGAGTGGACAGGTACCACTGGATCAACACCAAGAGGTAGAGCCAAGGCTCCTCTGGGATTTTGGAGCCCTGATTTTGTGAGGGGGTGAAGGCTGGCACTGCAAAACCTCATAAAAACAGCACTTCCTGCTAATCCCTGTCTCTGACTCTGTATTTATGAATATTTTGGGGTTTTTTTTCCCAAGATTTTAAATGTTTTTAATTGATGTTAACATAAGATTGAAGATGTAATGTGAGACTCTTCTTGTGAGTTAAAAAGGAAATGCATAAATCAATAAATCTGCTGATGTTTTTTTATCAAAGCCAGCTGCTGGTGGTGCCTTGCAGGGTGTTCAGGAGCTTTTTGGTGGAAACACCAGCAGGTGAAGGAAGATAAAAACACCTCCAAGCTGCTTTGAAAACCACTTTGCTTCCTTCTGGCAAAGGTGGCAGGAGCCAAGACCTAAATACCACCAGCACAAATGTTTGGGGTATTTTGTGACTGACAAAAATATTTAAATTCTGCTGTACCCCCGTGAGTTTTGTATTGATTGGGGGGGAAAAAAAAAAGTTGAGTGACTTTTCTCTTTCCTCACTTGCTTTTTATCCACACTGGAGTTTGAGCTGGTGTTTCACTGATTGGGAAATATGGAATGTTTCATGTTTTGGGGTTTGGCTCTGGAATTTGGGAGGAGGAGAGACTGATTTCCCAGGTTTGAGAGCAGGAATGGGCTTGGACAGTGCATTCCTGGGTGGGTGGTAGCACAGAGCTGAAATAAGGCGACTTCAGAAGTTGCTTCAATGGTGGAAAAGAATATTTCTTGCACTTTAAGTGTAATTAAACAGATATCATTAGCCCAAGTAACTGTATCTGAAGCTTTTGCTGTGTCATAAAATCAGAAAACTGCAGCTCTCAGCTGCAGAGGCCTCAGAACACCTCGTGGAGTGATGCATTAGTTTAAAGAATAATTTATTTCACACTGGGAGTTGAGTGGTTCTATTTTCTGCTGCTGTTCCTGGAAACTCTGGGTCTGGGCTTTTGCAGCAATATTTCTTCTCAGTGCTTGGACGTGGCCAGAAATGTCATTTCCTCTGGCCAAAGTCTTGCCACTTCAATTCCTGCACTGCTTTCCCTCCTGATTTAATGAGCCTTTGGGATGGAGAGGAGAAACACACTGGAATGGGAGCAGAAGTGGAGGATTTGCCACACGCTGGAATGGGAGCAGAAATAGAGATTTCCTTTGGATTGAAGCCCAATGCTTGGGCAGAGGAGCAGGAACCAAACCTCTCAGAGTTTTGAGCCTCACGACTTTCTGCCCTGGGCTATTTCCTCTTCTAATGCATTTATTTGTTTTACCAAACTCTCCTTCTCCAAGCTGGTTATTTCAAGGTAATAAGAGAGCAGATCTTCATTGCCTTTGCTGCTTAAAAACTGCTCCTCATCCTCTATAATCTGCACCAGCTCCTCAGTTAATGCATCCACTTTATCCTCCAGCTCTGAAAGGGACAAGGGATTGACAGTTTGCTCTTCAGGGCTAAAAAACAAGGAAATGTTTCAATAGAGAGAGAAGAAATGCCAGTATTAAAATTTTATCTTCACAGGAGCAAACCAGAAAGGCAAATTTCACTGTACAGGGTAGTGAAATAATGAGTTTAAATAGTAAATAATAGAAAATTCTGCTCACTGTGCCCTCTGTCCAAGGCTGTCCCTTCCACTGCTGCTCAGGAGGTGAAGGAAATTCTGGTTTTTCTTCATCAGCCATGTGTTGTTGTGTGATTCTGCTGCAACAATAATAGCATTTAATTAGATTAATTAATGTAATTAGATTAATTATTGCAAAAAAAATTGCTTTTCCTTTTTGTCCAAGAGGTAACACTGCAATACAATTGGATAAAACACTGCATTTCTCATCTTTATTTGAATCTTTTTTTAAGCAAAATTAATCCCTGTTGATGCACTGTGAGTTATTATAAGGATAATGAAGGAAGTGTCCAAAACTTTTATTTTCTTAGAGAAACTAATCATAATCAAGGTCTGGAAAAGTGGCATTAGAACTGGTCAGCAGCAAATTCAGATGTTTTAGGTTCTCAGTCTTTCTCCTTCACTGGTGGGGAGAATAAATGAGGTGTTTGTGCAGCAAAATCTGATTATAACCAAGGATGAAGCGGAAATCTTCCAATCACCCCCAATTCTGGCTGTTTTATGAGAAGAAACAAAGGTAAAATTTACTTTTCTCCAGCTGTTGGCTCTGTCCCAGCCCAGCTGCTGCTGCGTGCCTTCGGAGCTCATCGTTCACCTCCTGCAGGAGGCCGAGGAGAAGAGAGGGAATTTTATCCTGAATTTCATCCCCTGTGGAAAGAAGCACAGAATTGTTGTTTCCTTAAACAATCCATTTCTCACCAGGTTTTTTAAGCAAATATTTCTGGCCTGGGGAATTCTGTGGGCAAGGCGAAACAGTGGAGGGAAAAGCAAGAAAATCAAAATTCAGGTTTTTTTTACCCTGCAGAGGGGGTGCTGTGAGCTGAGGGTGCAGCAGGGTGATCCTGGATGCCATCAGGTGCTCTGCCTGCTTCAGCACCTTGAGACCTGGGAGGAGAAGAAAATTCCAGGCGTTATCTGGCATAATTCCCGAGGGATTGGTGTCCATTCCTTTTTCCAAGAGTTAATTTTGGCTCTCCTACCCAGCACCCGGGCCTCAGGTTAAAAACAAGCTGTTAGGGTTAAAAGCTGTGATTTATTTAATTAGTAAATAAATGTACTAATTTAATTTATTAAATTTACTAATTAATTTATTAAATTAACTAATTTAATTAAATTTACTAATTTAATTTATTAAATTTTAATAAATTTATTTGTTCAATAAATAAATGTATTAAATGAATTAAAATTAAATTTATTAAATAAATGTGTCAAATA
>VZRH01006789.1:359618-424459 GCA_013397555.1 Urocynchramus pylzowi
TTCACAAGAAACAAATGCAAAGGGTTCATTAAAAACACTCCCCAAAGATGCTGAGTACTTAACACTGGATCCTGCAGTGGTTTCACGTGGAAATCTCCCATTTTCCTCTACAGGAGACACGTGAGGGGCTGCTGGATCAGTTTTGGTTTTTGGGTTTAGGTTCTGTAAAAGTAGAATTGCTCCCTATGTAGCAAACAGGGAAGTTTCATAGAAACCAGCGAACTCGCAACCAGAAGTCAAAATTAAATGGGAGAAAGTCTGGGAAAAATAATTAAAAATAAAAATTATCTAGTTGGTAGTAATTCTGCTGAATAACTTGGTTTTCTGGCAGTACAGGATCATTTCAGCTCCTTTTTATGCTCCCAACTTGGTGTAAAAAATGATCCTTCAAAAGCTGTTGTTATAGATTTCAATTTTAGAAAGGTAAAATCCTCTGTTAGATCTGTTAGAAAGGAGCTGATTTGAAACACTTTATCCCAGACTTCCCTACAATCCACTATGGGTGCAAAATTCTGATTGCATCAATAAAAAGCTTGATTTTTGTTGAAAAAACATGCTCAGCACGAGGTTTTATTTTGGAAGGACTTCACCTTGAGACTGCCTTAAAGTGAGACCACTCCAGCCTCAGCCAAATTCAGAGCCAGACTGCAGAAAATGTTAAATATTTTTAAAATTTAGGCTCTGAATTCCCAGAGCTCGTGTTTAAAATGACTGAGATTTCCAGTCTATCTGAACATTGAATTTGGAGTGTGCAGAATAATTTCAGACTGAAACCCTCAAGACTTGGCCCTGGATGGTTAAAATCTTTTTCTTGGGCTAAACACCTGCATGAAAAATCATCAGAGCTTCGGACTGACCTCAGACCTGAGCAGAGAAGCACAAATTTGTGAGAAAATGAAGATCTAATTCTTCCTGGAGCACCTAACACTGAATTCCTGCAACCTGCACTGAGGATTTCCCTCATTTATCCATTTGCTCTTTAATTCTGGGTCCAGGTGAGATCTTTCCAGCAGTCAGTTCAAGATATAACATAATACAATATATTCCATATTTTACTGTCTGTCCTCTGGTTATCCTCCTGCAGCAGGTGGCCCACCAGGTGCAGGTGATGAGAGCTCTCAGCATTTCCCTGGAAGGCAACAAAGCAGCAAATCTCAGCTCAATCCCAGGCCAGGTGTTCCTGCTAAAGCCATGGATTTATTCCCTCATTTTCTGCCTGGCTTTGGGTGAGGAAGGAGGCTTGCAAGGAAAATGAGTAAATTCAGAGGCTGGGATGAGGTGCTGAGCATTTTTCCACCAGCTCCACGCTGGGGAGGTTTGAACTCGATGATTTTGGGTTTTTTTCCACCCTGAACAATTCTGTGGGATGGCAGAGCAGGGACTGGATTGAGCCACTCCATCCCAGCTGCTGAGTCACACAAAGCCCCAACTAACTGAGCTTCTTCCTACCACAAAATACCTTTGAGAAGGACATCAAGGAGGTCTGAGGATGACAAGGAGCAAAGTTCAGGTAAGTTATCTGCAGCTGGGGGAGTGGGGAGTCCTCTGGGAGCATCCAGCAGGCTGCAGCTCTGTACAGGTGAAGAGACCAGAGCAGTCAATTTCCAGTTGAACTAAACTAATTTTTTTTTTTTTTCCTCTGCTGAGTTCTGGAAGAACCTCAGTGACTTGAAATGGGGCTTTAAGTCTGTATTTATAATTGAAATCTTGTAATATTATTACATTTATTACATGTACTGTAGTGGGAACTCTTATCTGACAGAGGCAAAAAATACCCTGGAAAAGACAAAAGAGCTGTAACTTTTTTTTGGTTGTTTTTAAGTACTGAATATTTGCTTAATCCTGGAAAATAATACTGGAATTAGACATTGGCTGTGTAAAGTAGCCATAGTTACCTGCTGAGGAACATCCTGTGCCTGGGGTTTATGAGTGTGAAGCAAACACATGAGCTCTGTGTTCTCCTCGAGTTTTAGGCAGGGGGAGGAGGTTTGACATGAATTCAGAACCTGCAGATGACAGCAAATCCTGGGGTTGCACAAGGATAGGAACACTTAAGCCAAGGCAGAGATCTGCTGTGATTGATCCTCACCTGCAGCTGGGGCTTTGCTCCCATCTGGAGCAGGCAGAGAATTCCCTCCAGGATTTGGGCTCTCCGTAGCCTGAGGAACCTCCCTGTGCCACTGTCCCTGGCAGTGCTCTGGGATTCTGTCACCAGCACAGTGTGGGCAAGAGCAGCACAGTGCAGGGGGGTCAAACCTGCATGGAACACCCATGGGAAAGTCAAATCCAGTGCCTGACCCCCTGCCTGGAGCAAATCTGTATTTAGAGATTTGGGAGCTAAACCAACCCCTGTGCAGCTCAGCTGTCCCTCTTACCACAGTGGTCAGGCAGATCCACTTCCACACACACCCCGTTGTTCTTGCAGGTTTTCAGGACCTGAAATGAAGAATATCCAGGTGATTCCTGACCTTTGGCAGTGCCAAAAATACCCTTTCCTCTCCCAAATCCCTCTGTAGCCACATCAGAGCAGAGCTATATGGAAAACCCCGGGTTATTTCAAACACCAGAACGTGCATTAGCTGTTTTTACACCACTTTGGCCCGACAAAAACACCCAATTTACCTCCAGAACTCTCAGATACCCATTCTCTGCACACAGGTGGAGGGGAGTTTTCCCAGAGCTGTCCTGCTCGTTGACGTTGGCTCCCAGGGAGATCAGGTCACTCACCATCAGGTGCTGGTTCTTTTCTGCAGCAAGATGTAAAGCAGTCTGAGAAGGGAAGAAGGGCAGAAAGTTGCAGTGAAAGGCAAAAATAGTTTAAAAATGACAACATTTTTTTAGATAATGAAGTGGGGAGTTGGGATTCTGGGGCTCTGTTCCCACCTGTGCTCCATCACTCCCTCCCCATTCCCATTTTCCCTTCTTTCCCAGGACAGCAGAAGGATGCTTGGTGCTTGGCTAGGGTTTGAAGAAGGGTTGCAGGTGATAAAAAGCTACTTTTTTTCCATGAGAAATCAGCCTCCTACCCTTTTCTCTGCATCCTTCTCGTCGATCTTGTTGAGGGATGCAAATCTCTGGGCCAGGGCAAAAGTCAGAGCCCTCCTTCCCTGGGCAACAGCCTTGTGCAGCAGCCTGGAAGAGAACTCAGTTGGGAACAATCAGAAGGGAAAGGAGGGGTGAAAACACCCCAAAGGAGTGGTAAAAACACCCCAAAGGAGGGGTTAAAATCCCCCAAAGTAACAGGGAGAGTGTATTTTAAAGCATAAAATACTAATGCAGGAAAATTGGGATATTCAAGGGTTTATTGCTCTCTGCAGTAACAGTGCAGTTGCTGATTTTGTCTGCCAGGATTTCTTGCTCCTCCCTTCTTGCTATCATCCCATTCCTCTCCAGGAGCCAATCCATGATTCCTGGTTGCCCACAATCCCTGTTTGTACAGGGAAAAAGGTGCAAGATCCCTAAAAACTGAGGGAAGGGAAACACTTGCTCTTAAATGAAAAATTACGGATCTTCCAAAGAAAACTTTACCAAGAAAAAGGAAAAAATTCCCATTTTCCAAAGAAAAATTTCCCAACAAAAATTTCCAAACTGGAATTGAGTCCTGTGGAGGAGGAGAGCTCCATTTCCTCGGTGTGTTCAGTGTCACTCAACTACTGAAAAAAGTACAGTTTTCAAAAATGCAGTACCATTTACAAAATTCAGTTTCTACTGAATTTCATCCCAAAAAGACCGTTTGATTTTTTTTTTTTTCCTTGTGAATTTGGGTGTGTCTTCCTTTCCTCAGGGAGGAAAAATTAATGCAGGCATTGATTGTACTTATTTATTAGTTCTTCTTGTAGCAAAATATCCTTAAATATGGCTGAACAACTCTGACACTTCTTGCTGTGCTTGGGGTTTTTTGGGATGGTTTTTGTTTGGTTGGTTTGGGGTTTTGGGGGTGTTTTTTAATGGATCTTAGACCAAATTTTTCACCATTCAGAAGAACTCAGAATGATTTTATTTAGTTTGTAGTCCTGCCTTTGAGTCTTCTTTTGAATGTAAATCTTTATAAAAGTGAGTTTAGGAGTGAGGAAATTTTTGCTTGTGAATTATACATTAACGTGGGAGTAGAAATCTCCTAATTTCTTAATTTTGATCAATTTCATGCATGAAAAAATTTTGTGTATCATTTAAAAAATTGCAGGAAATACATAGGTGGCTTATTTGTTATCTACTGAGTTACAAAATTGCTGAAAAGTGAATTTTGATTTTATTATTGCTGGAAATCATTATTCTGAACGGAACGTGGGACTTTAGGGAAGAGGCCAGTGCTGTGCTTGGTTTTCCCTGGGTGGGGTTATCAATATTTTAAATTTGGGACAGGAATTTCTCTCTTTCTCCCCAAGATAATTCATAAATTATGCCATGCCTTCTGTCAATCTGATTTGATTCCAGCTATCCCAATCTACCTAAACTGCACAGAGCCTAATTAGATAATTTAATTTTTTCTTATAAATAGCTCTTTTCTCCACAAGCACCCCATTCCAGGGCAATACTGGTTTTTACTGGGATCAGGATAAGCTTTGTTTTCCTTTCATTTCCAGCCACTCCCAGTTCAGTTTGTGTTTTTGGGTAATCCTCCCATCCATTTTTATTAGCAGCTAATAATACAAATAATTACCCTGAGAGTGTCTGCAGCATGGAAAACATCTTTTTTGCATATCTTTTTTTTTTCCAGTACTTATTTTGCTTGATTTTAATTTTCTTGTGAATCCCTACTCATACCTTCATCCTTAAGTATTTTAACACCCCGAATTTATCTTGCTATCAGCTGTAGCTCAGGAACATTACTGCAAATATGGAGTAGTTCTATTTTTAATATCTGCCTAAAATTCTGTGTGTTGATTCAAGTTTGAGCTTCCCCTTGAGCAGAGAAGCTTTAGATCAGAGGTCAGAGCAAAGTGATGTCCCCAGGGGACAGAAATTTTCATAGATAGAGAGAAAAATCGAGGACCTGTTGCCATTTTCATCAGGAGCCAGCAGTTTTTCCTCTGGGATGTTCCTCAGCAAATTTTCCTCCCTGTGCAGCTGGAACTGGAAGAAGGAGAGGGCAGAGAGGTCCTGCCTGGTGAAGGGATTTGGGGCCAGCCTCGAATGTCCCTCCACATCTGGAGAGCCCCTGGGAGCTTCCAGCAGCATCTCGGCCAAGCTGGGGAGTGCAGGCGTGTCCTGGGGAGCAGGATTCCTCGGGAAACATTCCTGGGGAGCAGAATTCCTCAGGAGACCTTCGTGGGATGGAGAGTTCCTCAGGAAACATTCCTGGGATGGAGAGTTCCTCGGGAGACCTTCCTGGGGAGCAGAATTCCTCAGGAGACCTTCGTGGGATGGAGAGTTCCTCGGGAAACATTCCTGGGGTGCAGAATTCCTCAGGAAACATTCCTTAGGAGCAGAATTCCTCAGGAAACATTCCTGGGGTGGAGAGTTCCTCATGAAACATTCTTGGGGAGCAGAATTCCTCACGAGACCTTCGTGGGATGGAGAATTCCTCGGGAAACATTCCTGGGGTGCAGAATTCCTCGGGAGACCTTCGTGGGATGGAGAATTCCTCGGGAAACCTTCGTGGGAGCTCAGGAGAGCATCCTGCACCCACCAGCTGCTGCCTCTCTCGCCCGTCCTGGAGAGCACTCCAGGCGAGCCGGACCTTTGGGTGCTTTCCTGCTGACCATGGAAGGAGAGCCCTGCCTGTCCCCGCAGGATTGGGTGGAAATCTCTCCCCCAGACCTCGGGGTGAAGCTCTGCTGGGCCCTGCTGCCTCCCCTGCAGGCCGCCAGCTGCCTCCTTGCTCCCCACGCTTTCCCACCAGCAGCTTTGCAGCTCCCTGGAGAATCCCTGCCAAAACCCATCTGGCACGGGATGCTGAGGCTCCTCCCTGAGCTGGCTCTCGTTCAGATCCTCCTGCAGCACCTCCACCAGGATGTCGAGGTCCTCCAAGCCTTTGGGGGTTTGCCCAGCGCTCTGCTTGCTCTGAAACAGCAACAGGAGCCGGGCAGGGAGGAAGAAAGGGGAGGGAAGCAGACATGAAGTGTCCTGTTCTCCCTGGGTGATAGAACAGGAATTCTGCCCCAGGAGCCTGGCACAGCGGGGTTCAAGGTGTTCTGCATACCTGTCTAAGCTGTTTCTCTGTATAAGGGTGAGATCTCCTCTTCTCTGCTGGAAAAAAAGGGAAGAAACCGTTCAGAGCTGGGGAGAGGCGCACACAGAGCAGAGATTCCCGTCAGTCCTGCCCCAGACAAGGGGCAGGTAACCCAGGCAGGGTGGTGATGCACAGCTGGCCGGCCTCCTGGACTGGAAGGGACCCAGCAGGGACCACTGACCATGGGGCAGGAGTGCTCTGGCTCTTTGGGTACCTCACAGTGACGATCCTACTAGAAAAGGAGGCTCTGTTACCAAGTGAGGCGTTTCCAAACCTGTTTTTCCTGAGGATCCTTTGGCTACCATCTTCACTGATGAGGCTTCCTGAGGAGACAAAACCACCCAGCTTCAATGTGAGATGCTTACACTGAGGAGAAGATTTTTACAGTGGCAAATATTGTAACATGAACAGAGTGAAATTGCCTCCTGTGCTATGGGTTTTGCTCAGCAGGGGCTGCAGGTGAAGAGATTTCCATGAGTGGGTAATTCATGGCAGCTTTATAAAGATCTTTATAGCAGCCTGGGAGTTTATCAGCTCCTTGGGCTGTTTTTGCAGGTTCTGGAGCAATATTTTTACTGTTTATTGGGCCACCTTTTCCTTGATTGAATGATGTCACTGCCTTGGAACTATCCCTAGCCCAGCCCTCACGCTGTTTGAAATTTGGTTTATTCTCCACTTTAAAAAGCATTGATTTGGTGGCTGGAAGAGGCAGCAGCTGCAGGTGTGACCCCTCCAGAACACTCAGTGGGGTGTGGCTGTGTGCCCCAGGATGCTGCAGCCCTGGCAGGAACCCTCCCAAGCCCAGGGATTTCTCACCTTGCCGGGAGCTGGGTCCAAGCCTTTGGAAAGTCGGATTTTCCTCAGCAATTCCCGCACTGGCATCTTCACTCTCACACCCATGTAGCGCTTCTGAGGGGGATCAGAGCTAAGTTCAGAGTCTGGAAAAGTCACAACACGATGCTGAAAGTAACACAATTGTCTGAGCTGTTGGAGAAGGGTGGGAGGATGAGGTCAGCCTGGGGAACGAGCTCTGATTCCCATGTTCATCATCGCTTGTGGGAAATTTCCACATCTCCCTGCGTGCTCCTTGGCTCTGCTCAGTAATTCCCTTCATGAATTCCTCCTCAGTTTTCCTGTGTGCCACAGAGCGTGGATTTGCTTTTGGGGAATGTGTTAGCAGTGTTGAGGTCTCTGCCCCTCTTACAGTCTGATTTTCCTGTGTTGTGGTAAATCTGCCTTTGCAGTTTCCTGTCCTGTGGTTTGTTAAGTTGTTATCAGTGCAACAACAAGGAGCAGAATTTGTTCAAAATTAAGATAGGGATGCTCTGACCAGTGGCTTTCCCCCGTGGCTCTCTGTGTGTCTGGAAGTTTTTGTGTGCTTCAAAGCGAAACAATGATTTTCTGCACTGAAATGGAACAGTTATTTGAGAATATACCTCGTTGTCCAAACAGGCTCTCTCTTTGTCAAAACAAGCTGCTCTGTGATTGTTTGTGTTAGGTCTCCTTGCATCTGGTGCCTGCATCCCCAAACTTGAAAGACTTGCCCAGATTAGGAGCTTAAATCCATTGGCTTTTGAAATACCTTTTATGTAACTCTGGCATTCACATCCTTGCCTGGTGTGTCCCCCTGCTTGGAATAACCTTTATCTAAAATGCATTCAGTAACAGACATTACCATTAAAAAAAATACAGATTTAATGCATCAGATCAGGGTTTTCCCAATAAAATACACCATGGACAAAGCCTCAGCTCCAAGGGAAGCAGAGCGTGGGATCCTGAGAGCAGGGAGAAGCTTTTTGTTCCCACTGCAGCTCGTGGCAGGAGGAATAAAAACAGCTCTTGTGATCAAACACAATTCAGGATTCAACAACACAACAGCCTGAAATGAAAAAGGTGCATTGGGCCAGCAGCTCCTGGTGCTGTTAAATAAAACACGAGGTGCCTGAACCAACATTCTGACCAAAATCTGCGTGTGGGATCTGGCTGGGCCCTGTGGAGGGGAGGCAGGGGAGCTCAGCAGATGGGAATGGTGCAGCTCCGGGGATGTCTGAGAGGAGCAGTCCTGGCAGGGGAACCAGCCCCACAAGATGTGGTTTCTTGTTGCGTGATTTTGTTTCCCTTCCCCGCTCCAGGCAACGAGAGCTGACACCCCTCCAGCAGGAGGGAGGCGAATCCCGAGCAGCAAATGGTGCCTTTGGAATGGAGATGGGGCTGTTGTTTTGTGCCGAGATTTCTGGCACTTCTCGGTGTTTAACCTAGCGCTGAATAATCAAAACACTGAGACCTCGAAAAGCAGAGTTTGTTTCTCAGACTGTTCTAGAAATTATTCTTTTTTTTTTTTTTTCATAGATTGGTGTTTTGACAATGAATTATTTACTGTTTGAAGAGTATTTTAAAGGTTTATTTGAAAAGCTTTATAATTAGCCAGTAAGATTGCTAACATGTTGTTGTCTGGGAAGAGTTTGCAGTGACAGATCAGATATAGCCTAGGCACTGAAGGACTCTGCAAAGGCAATGATTCACCAAACACACTTTGCTGTGACTTTGAAATGTTAATAACTCAGAAGGTCACATCTATTACCCTGCTGTTAGCTCAGAACCAAACTCGAAATTCCGAATGCAAATGAGCAGCAAAGCGCTGGAGATGGACAGAAATGATGGAATCTTGGGCATCCTTTGGAAACCAGGGCAATTTCTGACCCCAGCAGCAGAACACAACAAAATCCAGCCAAGCCTGAGCAGGGGAATGTGCTGAACATCTCTGGGATTGTTGAGCTTGGTTTGTGCTGCTCAGAGCCCCAGGCCACTGGGCTTCATCAGCTGGTGCAAGAAGCATAAAATAGGAAATGGGAATAAAGATTTTTCTCTTACCAGCAGGAGCAGGCATCCCTGGAGGTTTGCATGGAGGAGCAGGGTGGTAGATCTTGGGACTCACGACGTTCAGCTCAGTTAATCCAGAGTCTGGCAGAGATGGGCTCTGCTGGAAGCAGCTCTTGGGACTGGCAGTTTCTCCAGGCAGGGGAGAGCCCTGGCCTGGGCTGTAGCCACACATTTCACTTTCACTCATGGTTTGGTTGACAAGCAGCTCGGGACTCATGCAGACTGTCTGCAACATCTCCACTGTGCAGAAAAAGATGAAAGAGGAGAGGAGGAAAAAACCCTGCTTGGTTGTGTTTAAAAAAAAAAAAAAATCAATCCAGTATCACATGGAGACCATGGCAAAGTAATTAATCCTCCAATGTAATTAGTCGAGTCCAGCTTCCTTCTTGTCTTTGGAGCAGCAAGTTCCAGCAGGGGAAGAATAAAACCAGCCTTGGAATCCCAGCAGGCACTGGAAGCAGCTTTTGAGAGTTTCTTGGCTGCAGTTCTGCTTTGCTCTTTATACTCAGGTATGGTTTGGAGGATGGCAGCCTGGGAAGGCTCCACCCTCTTTCCTTACAACCTTGAGCTGATGAGGAAATGAGTTTTCCCAAGAAAAAGCTTAACTTCAAGTTGAATTTTTTTTTTCCTGCTGTGTGAAACAGAAAAAAAATAAATTCTCATTTACTGGGAAGGGAAAAGCAACCTCTGACTTAGGGTTGTGCAAGTGAGTAAAGTAGTGGGAGATCCTTAATTAAATGTTTTGGGAATTCTCAAAAGTGCTTTTCACTTGGGATAGGGTGAGTTTTGTTCTCAGTAGCTGGTGCAGTGCTGGGTTTTGGATTTAGCAGGAGAATGCTTTTGATACCAAACTGCTGCTGCAGTGCTTGCTCAGTTGTGCTGCCTCTAAATCAAGGAATTTTCCCAGGCAGGAGGTGCAGAAGAAGCTGTGAGGGAGCACGGCCAGGACAGCTGACCATGGCCACAGGGACATCCCATCCTGTAGGAAGTTGTGCCCAGTATTTAAATTGGGGGATTGAGGCACCAATTTCAGGGCAGCAGCTGATGGGAGACCTTGTGTTTATTGTTTTAATTGGGGTTTATTTATCTCTCTCTCCCCCCTCTCTCATTTAATTCTATTATTTCATTTATTAAACTTATCTCAAGCATGATTTTTTTACCTGCCCACAGCTCTCTCCCCATCCTACCAGGGAGAGGGGTGAGCTGGTGACTGTGGGGTATTTGGTGCCTCAGGGGTTAAGCCATGACAAATGGGGACACTTCCTATAGGAAATCCATTTCCTTGTCACCAGATCTCAGTATCAGATCTGAGCTCCATTCCCATGTCCCTGGGAAATGTATTTCACCCTGTGGGCTGTGCCATTTCAACTGAACAAGCAGATATTTCTCTTAAGTACCTAGATTGAAAAAAGGATTACGATGTTATCAGCTGCATCTTCTTCCCTGGCTGTGTCCTGGAAAGCATTCCAGATTTAATCCCAAACAATATCATCTTTGCCATCAGCCTGGGCAGGCAGCAGCCAGACTTTGAGGCAGATTGATAAGAACAATATCACATTTATGTTATAATTTAAACTGGGCAGTGACTCCTCTCCCTGGCCTGACCAATCCCATCTCCTGCTTTCTCTGCCCTGGGAGCAGCAACCACAGGCTCAGGGATGTTGAAAGGATTATTCAGGTATTGATCAAAGGAGATTTGATGCTTGTAGAACAAGCAGGGAATCAGGAGCTGATCTGCATTGCAGTGGCTCTTCCCTGGCTCCCTGCCCCACAGATTATTGCTGCCTTTAATTAATGGAGCTGGGAACAGGGATGGATAAGGGAGAGGCAAGGCTGGAGCCAGGCTTCCCCTTCCAAGGGCAGCCCTCTGTTGCCCCTGAGAAACCCCAGGGCTCTGCAGCTCAGGGATCAAAGGCACAGTGAGCCAACATCCCAGTTATTCCTCAGTTTGTCCAAGGGGAAGGGATTTTGTTGGATAACCTTTCACTTTTGAACTGTGCTTTGCCTGTCTGACACAGAGACAGCCACAAAGTGTCTGCTTCCTCTAAGGCACCTTCTGCTCTCTTTGGGTAAATATTTCCCTTCCATTTCACCTGCTTTACTCCGTTGATTGCATGAGTCCAGGGCGAGCTGGAGGCAGGATGCAGCCCCTCAGTGCCATGAATCCCTGTGTTATCCTGTAAATGCCCTGTGCAAATCTGCAGGATGAGGCACCAGCTCAGGAACTCCTCCAGCTCGCAGAGGTGGGAGAATTTGGCCTCCTGCAAACAGGAAATTACTGCAGTGACTCACTGCATTTATTGGCCAGTAAATCACATCAGAGATTGCTCCTCTTTCTATTCTCCTCAACACTCCAACCCTTATGTTGGGCAGTTTTATCTTCTTGTTTATGACTTGTGATTACATTCACAGTAAAGCAGGAATTGGCCTGGCTGTGGTACAGGTATTGACCCACATTGGTGAGGAATTGGCCTTTCTGTGGCACAGAAAGGACCAAAATGCAATCTTCAGCCACGAGAAGTGGATTTTCAAATCTAGCTACAAAACCCCTTGGAATGTGGACACTACAAGGTCTCCAAGGCTTTGTGTTTGTTTAGCTGGGAATTTTGTGGTTCTGCTTCCAACCTCAACAGGTACCTGACATTTTAAAAGAATCCTTTGTTGCTCTAATTTCGAGCAGCTCTCATGAGTCTTCTTCTGCAAACAGGCACTGCTGGCTATGAGCTGTCCACCTCCAGCCCCATCCCTGGCTGTTCAATAGCCATTTTCAGTTGGACCCTCTAATAATGCTGCATCCAGTCCTCTTTTATCCACCGAGGCAGGGCAGGTTCCAGCTTGCACAGCAAGCACAGGGAGATCCCAAAAATGACTTTCTAGGATTTGTGGATGCTGCTTCAGTCGGTGCCTCCTGACTCCCACAGGAAGTTCCCTATGGACAGAACTATTTCATTTATTACCCAGTGAAACCTGGGCAGGGGAAAGTGGTTTTTACCCAAGAGTGTGGAATATTTTCATTATCTTCCACAGTTTTAGTGATTTTTGCATTTTTTTTAACACACTCTATGCTTCTAGTCCAAGAGAGGGAGAAAATTTCAAGTATTGAAGGTGTAAGAAAAGAGGAGATGATTGGGTGAGGGTCTTCAGTGGCAATCATCTGGGGCAGGGGTGAGGGTCAGGCTGGGTTTGGGCTCAAACAGAGCTGAGCTTTTAGGAAAGACAGGTTTGACCTGTAGCAAAAATCACATCCCAGATTTTTTGTGCTGGGGGGGATTTTTTTTTTTTTCTCCCTTGTACATTCCAGACATCCTGATTAATTCCTGACATCCTGATTAGTTCTTGACATCCTGATGTAGGAATTCAGATTCCTGCTGTAATATTTTCAGCAGAAATAACCACCACCCTCTGAAGTTCTTAGTGAAAAATAAAAAAAACCCTGCAGTGAAGTGATTTGTGATGGGCAGCTCTGCAAAACCTCTCTCCACGTGCACCTTGGGGTTGTGCTGCCCATGGGTTGAGCTCCTTTTCTATCTTTGGATGGAGGGTGAATCCTGTCTCTCTTCCCTTCCTTGTTCCTACACGTTCCCGTGCACACACCCACTTTAACAGCTTTTGCTGGGGTAGGTGTTTGTCTGTCTCTCCCTCTGGATGCCAGCTCTGAACCCACCTGACTGAAAACCCTTTGTTGCAAAAGGTTTCCTTGATTAAAATCCTGTTTTGCATATTGGGAGGGGGTGGGTTTGATTTGCACTGATGGAGAAAGGCAGGAGGAGGCTTTGCAGCGCCTGATGAGGTGACAAACAAAATATCAGGGGAGATTTTAAAGCTCATCTTTGAAGAGAATTGTGCATATCTAAAGGTGAACGTAATCCTGTGTAAATATATCCCGAGCTAAGGGGATGGGGAGTATTTAAAAGGCTGAATAATGAAGATATTTAAAATGAAGAACTAGAGTGGGATCTGGGTGGATTTTCCCCTCGGAGCCTCTCCCCTGGGAAGCAGAGCAGGGTTGTGGAGGCTCCATTTGCATGGGGAGCGCTGCAATTGAGATGTGACAATTCCGGTGCTGGCGGTGGCAGGGGCTTGTGACATCGCTGCTGGGTTTGCCACACGCTTTCGGAGTAAACATCCACCCGATTAATTACCTGATTAATTACCCACGCCAGGACTGGCACGGGGTCACCTGGGGTGGCTGGGGACAGTGTCCTGTGCTGGGTGATGCTTCACAAAGGAACAAAACCTTCACTGGGGGAGCTGAAAATCCCTGCTGAGGGCAGGAGGGCACAGCTGTGACAAATCCCAGGATCGCTGAGGTTGGAAAAACCCTCCAAGGTCACCAAGTCCAACCTGTGACCCATCCCCACCCTGTCCCCAGCCCAGAGCACTCAGTGCCACCTCCAGTCCTTCCCTGGGCACCTCCAGGAATTTTAAATAACTTCATTATTCAGCCTTTTAAATACTCCCCATCCGCTTAGCTCGGGATATATTTACTCAGAATTACGTCCATCTTTAAAGAGAATTGTGCTTCTCTAAATATGAGGTTTTAAATCTTTCCTGATATTTTGTTTGTCACCTCATCAGGCGCTGCAAAGCCTCCTCCTGCCTTTCTCCACGGGGAGAGAAAGGCAAACCTCCTTGGGCAGCTCCTTCCAGTGCCTGGCCACCCTATCCATGGAGAAATTCCTGCTGGTGTCCACCCTGACCCTCCCCTGGTGTAATTTGGGGCTGCTCCCTCTCCTCCTGTCCCTGGGATGAGATCCCAAATCCCCCCTCCTGTCAGGAGCTGTGCAGAGCCACAAGGTCCCTCCTGAGCCTCCTTTTCTCCAGGCTGAGCCCCTCCCCAGCCCCTCCACCCCCAAGGTGACACTGACAATGGCACTGTCCCCTCCTGTGTGATCTCCATTGTTTCATTTCCAAGAATTACCTGCCCCTGACTCATCCCTCTTGGTGCTCCATGGTTACCTCCAAATGTTTTCCTGGGATCCACGGCTCCCTGGCCATGGCAGGGGTGGCATGTTCAGACTATTTTTACCTCCCTGAAATGTTGCACCGTGAGGAAATTCCTCTTGTGTGGGGCTGCTGGCTTGGCTCTGTCCCCTTCAGAGGGGAATCAAGACATTTTCCAGAGTTTTCACCTCTTCAGACCAGGACAAGCAAAGCTCTTCTCCCCTGGGCCATCATTTCCTAATTTTAATGCAGTGATCAGATGCAGTTAATTGTTGATGACTTCTCAGCTGTGTGGTCTTGAATTGCAGGTGATTAAAGGTGAAGAAATTATTTTAATCTGCCCCTTTTGGATGCCTTGAGGCATCTGGGGGATGGGATTTGGTTTGCCCTTGGTGCAGCCCTGAGAATTGCCAGTCTCCAGTGGGAATGATGCAGTTGTGGGCTTGATTTTTGGTGGATTTCTGGAAGGATGAGGAAGGAAAGGAGCTCTGAGCTGCTGTAGGAGGGGTTTGCTGCTGTTCCACATTAAAACTGTGCTGTTCCACCCAAAAATGCCCCGTCTGAGCCGTTCTGTGCAGCAACAGTGACCTCCCCTGGGCAGGAGGAGCTGCAGTGCTGGGTGCTCCTGTTCCATTGAGCCCTCAGATCCCAAAAGGAATTATCACCCCATTCCAAATGGAATTGGTCTCCCAGTCCTAATGGAATTGGTGACCCAATCCCAAAAGGAATTGATCATCTAATCCAGAATGGAATTGGTCACCCAGTCCCAATGGAATTATGACCCCATCCCAAATGGAACTGGTCACCCCATCCCAAATGGAATTATGACCTCATCCCTAATGGAATTGGTCACCCAGTCCCAATGGAATTATGACCCCATCCCAAATGGAACTGGTCACCCCATCCCAAATGGAATTATGACCTCATCCCTAATGGAATTGGTCACCCAGTCCCAAAGGATATGCAGCACTTCCCAGCTTTCCAAATAACTCGGGATCAACCTTTTTATTCATCACTTTTCTGACAGAGATTTCACCGGTCTATGCTGCACAAATATCCAGATAAAAGTTTAAATCTGGAGGCCTGATAAGCATGGAAAGACAAGAGGGATAAATCTTATTGTTACTGGAGCATTTTGATGGCTTTTCCTTTGGGTGCTCCTCACTTTAATCCATTTTTCACTGAGAAAGTTTCTTATTCAGGCAACAAAAAATTTTCAGACATTTCCTTTATTTTGCTGATTTTTTTTTTTTCCTCCTTCTAAAGCAAACCTTTAGGAATCATCTGCTGTGGTTTCAAAGGCAGCCTGTGTGTGTTCCCTCAGCTGATCAGTGCTGGGTTCTGAGCAGAACATGGTTGTTATCTAGAGCACCTAAAATGTGAGATGGAGAGGAAAATTCAGAGGAAAATTCAGCCCTAAATTCAACCCTGCTGTTGGATGCAGCTGATGAAGTCAAACCTGCTGGTGGCTGAACTCTGAGAGGAATAATTTAGATGTTGTGTAGATGGAGGGGCTGAGTTACAGAAATTGCTCTGTATTTGCAGCGTTGTGGATGGTTGGATGTGTTTTCATGATCAGGGAATCCTCTTTCATTTTTCTTGAGCTCTTCCTCCTTCCCCAGCTGAGTCACCCTGGCTGTAGAGGGGGAGATTTCCTCGTTCCTGGAGAGGCAGAGATGATAATTCCATGATAAAACTGCCCTTCCTCCAGTGCTGGAAATGGCACAGTCTGGCTCTCCACACATGTCCTGCCCCTTGGAAATCAGAATATTTTTATTTTTAGCCACAATTATTTTTAGCAACCAAGGGAGGGAACTGAGTGGTTTGTGGAGTTTCATTCTGCCGAGTCCTGGGGCCACGTTCCTGTTAAATTTTAATGGGAATGCTCAGAGTTCCACCTCCCCAGAACAGGGCTCAGGGATGTTTGTTCTTGGCCTTATTTTTCATCCCTTCATCCTGATGCCTCTAGAAACAAAGTGCACTCAGCTCCTGAGCTCAGAAATGAGTGGTGATGGAGGAACAATGTTCTTCTCCCTCAGGCTGGACTGGCTGCATGGAGCAGACAGAAAAAAATGGGAATTAAACCCATGGGGCTTCTTGGGGTTTTGGTCTTGAGATGAAAACCAGACATTTGTACAGAGGAATTGGCCACATCCATTTGTGTGAGCACTGAAGAGATCTGAAATAAATGTTAATATTATATTTGCAAACCCTGAAAGGCACTGATGGTTCATCTTTCAAACAAATAACATTCAGCTGGGGAGTGCTGGCATCAACTGCAGCTCAGGGCACCAGGGTGAAAGGATTTCCAAGCTCAGCACTTTCTATTCCTTCTGAAATGAAGATTTTTTTAGGCTACCTGAAGTGGTTTGGGAATTTCTGTGCTGTTATTTGGGTTGAAGGAGATTGGAGCAGAAAGCACAGAGGGAAATTGCAATAATTAGGTTTGGCTTTTGAGACATGTTGTAAAATATTTTTGTAAAAATGAAACTGAATTTTAATTTGTGACGAGTGAAAAAAAGACAAATCCAGGTCAAGAAAATCGAGAAGGGAGGAAGGTAAAATGCTGGTTTTATATCCCGGGTTGTGTCACTAGATGGTGCTGGGAATCAGACCAAAGGAAACCCTCGGCAGCAAAAAACCCACATCAGATTCCAAACAAGGCCAGCAAAAAGGGAAAGAGAGGAGAGGGAGTGGAAATTTAATGTTGGAACAAATCTGATGTTTGAGGATGATGATGTGTGAGGGCTTCCCCGTGGTTTAAAATGTGCAGAACACGGCAGAAATACCATTTTTAATGCTTTTCCCTCCTTGCAAAGCTGGTGTCTCAAACATTTGTGTTGGTTTCTGACAGCTCCACTGGGAGCTGGGACAAAAAAGGGAATGGAAGGGACAGGGCAGAAAATGGAGCTGGTTTTAGCAAAGCTCAGGTGAGAGCTCAAAGGACTCACAGAAGGTGGGATTTAAATGAGAGAATTGTAGAACACACCAGGGCCACGTGGCACGGGAAATGTCCCCTTTTTGTGTCCCTGCAGCTCACTGGGTAATTTAGATCTAATTTAATTGAGATCCATCCACACCAAAACCAGGTTTGAGCAAAGCTGAGGCCTATTCCTGGTTCAGCAGAAGATAAACTCAAATTTAGGATGCTCAGGGTTAATGTTTTGGGAGCTGAAGCCACAAAACCACATATTTTTTTGGAGTCTGGGTGCTTGAGCGTCTCCATTTACAGTTGGGTGTTTTTAAGGATCATTTATCTGCTTTGTTGCTGCAATACAATGCCGTGGCCTGCAGCCAGGCCAAACAGGCTCCTTCCAGCTCTTGCATAAGAAATGTCTCCCTCACCTTTGAATTCCTGCCCCTGACAGACTCCAGCACTTGGGATCTGCTCTTCTCTTCAGGGCTCAAAGAGCTTTTCTTGCTTCACTGAGTTTTTGCACGTGGACAAAATGGGGAATTTGGGCCCCATTTAAATTTTTCCCATTTAAATTTTTTTTTTTTTGATTGCAATTCTCTCCCTTCATCCATGTCCTGCCCAGGCTGAGGTGGTTGAACAGTGTTTATTAATCAGTTTTCTCTCATTTCTGCCCATCTCAGAGCTGGTGGTGCTGTGGTGGAGAATGTCCCATCAGGACAGGAGGTTCCTCCCTGCCAGATTTTATCCCCTGGCTGCCTCTGGCCTGGCAGGGATTCAGGGAAGCACTTAAATCAGGAATTTCAGGGCTGGCCTGACATTAACCACCAGCTGAGATTAATGCAGTCTGCAGTCTGAGCTGAGGCCCTCACACCTTTTTATTCCTGGGAGTCCCAAATATTCCCAAGTATTCCATGGAATAGTTCCCAAATATTCCACGGAATTCCTTGGTGCAGCAGCTTTGGGAATCGAGCTGGTTTTGAGTTTGCTCTTCAGAGAGATGTGGTGCCTGAAAATCTGAGCTCTGGACAGGGACCCAGGTCTGACAGGAACAAAAAATCTGATTTTTAAATTCTCCAGTGGATCATAACAATGAAATGCAGATCATTTATGTTAAATAGAAGCTATATATTTAAATTATTTAAATTCAATAAATTCAATTCAATTAAATAAATTCAATAATATAATACAAATATAATTTACAAATAAATATTTTATAATATAAACTATACACAATTATATAAATTATATACACTCCAAAGTGCCTGGATTAAACCAGAACTTCCACAGTGAGCTGTGAGGGAAATATTTCAATTAGTCACAATTTTATTTCTGTATAATTCAGTCCCTTGGTGCTGAATTTCTTCTTTGAAGGGGATTTGAACCACTTGTAATAATCACTGGTGGCATTTGCCAGAAACTTTGTTTCTACAGCCAAGCCCTTAGCAAAGCTCTCATCCCAAAGCAAAAATCCATGTAAGCAATGTTCCTAAATACCTTCATGTCTGGGAGTCTGGAGCCTGTTCTTCAGCCAGGGCAGCTGAATAAAACCAGAATTAAGATGGGCCAAATTGCAACTGCTCTGTATTAAGGTTGGCAGCATGAAAATTTGCTTATTTGGGGTTAATAATTAAAGCCATACACAAGTGGGGAGAAGAAAATAAAGGCCCTAAATCCATTTTAGTCCTCTGAAAGTCACAAACAACAATGGGGTTTAATCTGGGGTCAGGTTTCAGAGCCCTTTTCCCATCCACCCAGATTATATTTCACTGCCAGTGGCCTCCATCCAAATTCCTTCAGCATCAGGAAAACAACTCCCACTGAGGTCACTTCATTCAGCCCTACCATGGCTGCAGAAAAATGGGGAGAAATTATTTTATTGAGGCATAAAAATCTGCTTATTCTGTGTGTGGTTGGACACAGGGACAGAAACAAAACACAGAAAATAAGGATTTGGAGATTTGTGGGGAAGAACAGGTGAGGGTTCCCCAAAGCTGCTCCTGCAGGATGGGAAAGGTCAGGACTGTTGTCATTGCTTGGAAAATTATTGCACTTTGCCTGAAAAAGGAGTAAAAACATTGTTATTCTTTATCCTCAACCTCAAACAGTCCCTTGGAATGGATAAATAATTTTGATTTCGAGAGAAACACCAAGCAAACCCAAAAAAATTTTCTGTAGAAATGGAATTTATCGGAATTCTGGCTGGTCTGAGAGGATGCAGCAAAAAAAAAAAAAATCCCTGCTCTTATGGTCAATATTCAAATTAATGATACCCCAAATTAATTCTGAAATTTGATCTTTGCATAATAACTCCGAATAAGAGCAGAACCCTGTAAAACAACCCTGTAAAACTTCCGAGTTTGCTGAGCTATTTGATTTGTTAAATGTTGTGTATTTTATTGCCTTTTTGGTTTTCTTTGGTAATTGTGACAGCTGATATTTACCTCAAAATAAGGAAGTACATCCTGTTAATCATCAAGGCTGAGAAATGCATTCAGAGGCATTAAATTCCTTTGTAGGGGGATAAATGAATCTCCAGGAGTTGTGTGTGCCCAACTCTGCTGTGACAGAATTTTAAAAGCCAGGTCTTTGTTTCATGGAGCTGAGGCACAAAATTTAAGGAGAAACATCTCACCAAAGCCAGATTGCTGCTCTTAAATAGATATATTTTACAGAAATGTGTTGATTTGCCACAGGAGAGATTTCCTTGGGATTATTCTTGCTTTCATTTGCTTGAACCATGAACAAATAAATGATGGCTCTGTCAGCTTTTGAGGATCAGCCTCTCTGCCCAAACCAGTCCAACCTGGGCATTGTTTGGGTTGGTTTCTTGCCACGTGGTTTATTATTATTATTATTATTATTATTTTTATTCTTCTCCAGCACTCAGTTCCCATGAAAGTGCCAACAGCTTCCCCTCCTTGCTGGGAGTTAATATTTCATTAGCATAAATCATTCTGTGTCTTCTGGAGTCTGACCTAATTTCTCCATGGCTACAAAGCTGCATCTCATCCTTCCTTGCTGAGGAAATTCAGCACCACTTCCTTCTGCTAAATCCCTAAAATTCCTGCCCCTAAAAGATTTAACTCTTTAACATCAGAGATTTTACCCTTTTTTAGCAAAATCCTTTTACCTGAGGCACAGAAAAATGGGAACACCCTCCTCAAAACCTGAGGTTTTTAGGGCCATGCTGGCCAGAGGATAGAAATACCCATTTAAAAAAAGTGTGGATGGAAAAAGAGGATGGTGATTAAAAAAAGAGGATGGAAATACCCATAAAATACCCCCCAAATAAAGTTTAATTCTCATAAAAAAGGTTCATAACTCTCACTCCAAACCACAGACTGAGCTGTTAAAATTAGGGAATCACTGATTCCAGCAGGGCTTTGCTGACTGAGCCAATAGATGGAATGAGTGCTGAATTCCTGCAGGAAGCAGCATCTTGTTCCCAAAAAATGACATTTATCATTCAGCTGAGGTGAAAGATGATGCAATTTTCCAGGATATGCAACTGGCAGAGGGTGAGTTTGGGTAGGGAAATGAGAAAAATGCAAAAATGCAGGTGTTGCTTGGAATTTGCTCCTCTTTATCCAGGGTTAAGAGGCTAATGGAAAACACGGCTCACACAAGGGGGATCTTGGCTAAAAAAATAAAAAAGGCAAAGAATTAAATATTTACCCAGTGAGGGAAATGCCAATTGCCAGATTAAATATGCAGGTTCTTTGTTATCATTCCTATGATTCCAAGACAAAAAATCAGAGCTGAAGGAGGAATAAATTCCTGGGACAAAGCCAGAAGGGCCTTGCCCACCTGGAGAGCAGTGACCCCCAGGAACACTGGGATTGTTTCCCAGTCCTTTTCCATCCCTTCCCACCCCAATTTTGGCCTTGTCCACGTCAAGTTTTATATGGGATTTATGCCTAAGAATCACCAAAACCTAAAGGTTTTTTTCCAGCATTCAACATGAGTTCCAGTGAGTGGTGGATGTTATAAATTTTGTGCTGAATGGAATTTTTTGGAGGATATTTTCAGATCTCTGGGTAATTCACAAGCCCTGAATGGGGCAGAACCAGGTGTGGAGAACCCTCTATTTGTTTGGGGTTTTTTTTTCCCTGATTTGTTTTTCCCTAAATCCCCTACTTTTAATGTAGAAATAATTTAAAAAATCTACATCTGGTATCCTTTCTCCCCATCAGATCACGGTGTCCTGGTGCTGGGAGATGTCACCTGAGGGGGTGACAGCTTTTCATGACTCTGCATTCATGTAAATAATCTTTAGAGAGAAACTGCTGCTGTGTGGAACCCCATTTTAATTTGCATTTCCTCTCCATGAACAGAAAGGAAACGATGAAGTCAGCAGAACTCACTGAGGGAGCTGTTCCATTGCTCGTGATCCAAACCTGCCCTGATTTTAAGATTTCAGAGCAGTTTTCCTGTGGCTTTCTAGTGCAGTGCTGGGAGGTTCCATGCTCAGGGAGAATCAGTTCTGCCCATCCCATTCCTTGCAGGACTGGATTTTAAAGAGAGACATGGAAAACAAGGCCAGAATGCCTTGTTAATAATCCCCAATATTTAAAAATCTCCAATCTGATCCTCAATGATTGGCTTGAGATTAGCAGGATTAAATAAACCTCAGTGTTTCTCATATTTGTAGTCTATTCTTAAACCTCAAACACACTCGAGCTCATGTTTGCAAGTCCTTCCCTGCAGCTGAAGTCCCTGGATTTGCCTTTTTCATAAATTAATTACAGAAATACTCTCACCCACTCGATTGCAGGTGCTGCTTCTTGAAGATAAATGTTAAATGTCAAAAATTTGAAAATAAACCAGAACAGTTGGAAAGGGGGGAGAGGAGGAAAAAACTGAAAAATCTTGGCCCCTCAGACCTGGCAATGAAGTAGCACAGAGATATTTCAGTTTTTCACCCACTTCTCTCAGAGAATTGTTAGTTTGCTCCTGATTGAGCAAATCCTACTTTTCCTGCAGGACAAGTGGTGGATTTTTTGGGTGAGTCAGGAGCTGCCCCTGCCCAGAGCCACATCCAAAGGGTCAGAAAAAAGGAATGGTCCCCATAAAACAGGGCCCAGGCAGAAAAATCCCCATAAAACACGTTGTGTCCTGCCTGGCTGAGCCTTGTCAGGCTGAGTTCATTCCCTGCAGGGCTCTCTTCTGTTAACAGGGTGAATGTTTGGGCAAAAGCTCTAAAATTGGATTATTTACTGTGGTCCTGGGAGCTGTGTTAGTATTTCTGGAGGTTTAATTCACTGGTCTCCCTCAGAAAATACAGGGCAGAGCCAAAGTCTCCTTTTATTTGGGAGCTGATGCTGGAGAGGAATTCCAGGTAGAGCTTTGAAATTAAGCTTAATTAATAAATTAACTTCCTCCTGAACAATTCCTAGGGTCCAGCCATGCCTGGTTCTGTCTTTTCCCAAATCTTAGAGAATTTTTCTTTTTAGTTTTCTCCCAAAGCAGCCAAGGCAGGACATCAGCAAGAAACCTCTGTTGGTTACAGAGGATGGGGACCAGGTCTTTGAAGTTTTTGGAGCTAATTTTAATTAGCTCGTTGCCTAATGAGGAGGAGCTTTGTGCCAGGTTTGAGAGGTGGCATCTGGCTGAAGGGTTGCAGGATGGAATTTGTTGGGTTAAAATGCACCAAAAAATTAACTCTGATGGAGGTCTCTGAGGAAGGGAATCATCTCTGTCACAGGAGCAAACTGATTTTAAAACTTCAGGTGTTTTATTGGATATTATTGTTATGTGAGTCAATAATTTTTAATTTCTAATATCTCATAAGGAACTGGTTTTCACAAAAAAGCAGAATTTTTGCTTTCTAAGTCCTGAGATTTTCAGAGAGATGTTAAAATCTATGACAGAATTTTGAAAAGATGCAGATATTCAGCAATATTACAAAGACCATTTTCACCAAGGGTGGGAACAGCAGGAACCTTTCATCCCTGAACCCTGACCTGGATGCTCTGTGAATTGGGTTAGGTTGGCTTTATTTGGTTTATTTGAGTTGTTTGGCTTTTTTCTATTTTTTTTTTTTTTTCTTTTCAGACAGAAAAATCAAAAAGCTCATTCATTTTCTGAGTATTCAGTGGTTTAATGGCAGGGTGGGATTTATTGCTGTGCTTTGGCTCTTTCTGCCTCACTGAAAAATCTGAAATGTTCCATTTGCTGTGGCTGCTGAGAAAATCCATCGAGTGTTGACAAAGCTTGGAAGGGAAACTGAAAAACAACATTTTTCCTTATATGAAAATACTCAGCACCTCAGCTCATTTGTGTATTGGCTCCTAATGTTTCATTTAGAAGTTGCAAAGCCAGAGGAAACATCAGAATAAATGAGTCACAATATTTTTGCAATATCGAGAGGTTTCTCTGGGAAAGTCCACGTTTACCTCGCTTGCAGCAAGTGATGGTTGAAACAGCACAATCTGATTTGTTTTGGTTTGTTTTGTGTGTTTTGGTTGGTTTTTTTTTTTTTTTTTTCCTCTGATGTTATCAGAACAGAAAACTCCATGCAAATTTTGGAGAGCCCTCAGCAGAATGCAGATATCCGTGCCCTGACCTCGCACCTTCCAAAGGCTGCAGATAAATTAATTATTGCTGAAAACAGGCAAAGCTTTTTTTGCTGCCTGTCAGGATTTAGGGAATTTTCCCCTTTTCCATGTGAGGAAAGGCTGCTCTGCTCCATCCTCTCTGCAGGTGAGCACGAGGTGCTGTTTGTCCCAGGGGTGCAGAGGATGACAGGCATGGAAAATTGGTGTTCTACAGCCAAGTGTTTTCCATACTTGGCAAATTCTTCCCAAAAAACCGATGTTTTTTCCCCTGAATTTATCCACCTGGCCACAGCCTGCCTGCACTTGTGATGCACTTGAATCACTGCCTGCAATTGGGGGGGAATAAATTATTTTAACATTGTTTAAGGTGTGATCCAAACACAGGGAGCTCTGACCCCATAGGAAAATTCTGCCCTTCTATAAAGAGAAAAACACCTTAAAATCCCTTTTTTTGGAAGTCACCTGGCCTTGTCTAATAGGAAAAGCAAAAGACTTCATAAAGCAACCACAAATATGCCTTAATACTTGGGTTTAGGTCTTCCAAAATGTGACATTTGCAGTTTCAACCAGTGCTGGTGTAAAATGGACAGGTCACAGCATCACCCAAGGAGAATCTGGGTTCCAGGGGATATCTGGGATTTTCACTGGATGTTGACACTTTCCAGTGACACCAGGGCATGGAATTGCAAGGGGAAAAACCCCTCATTTTTAATGTCTGCAGAATTTATTTCCACTTTTGCCCACGTGCATTGTAATTTCCCCTCATTTTCTGGTATCTCTGTAAATCTGACATGTTGCAGAGCATGGAAAGACAGAAGGGATTCCTGCAATTTGTAGGTTTTTTTCTAGAAATGATGTTTTCTAGTGGGGAAAAAAAAAATCATTTAAACCAGGTTTGTTCCAGTCTTGTTTTATTGGGTTTTTTACTTATTCAGCATTTTGTGTGAAGGGAAATCCCCAAATTCTCCCTGCAGAACTTGTGTATTCCAACAAAAAATCCACCTGAGAGTGCAAATGAGCATTTCACTGTGATAGCCCCAACACCTGAGCTTCCTATACCTCACTCTGAGTGTAATAATTGAATTTAATCTGATTTTTTGGAGATTTGGGTCACCCGGGGTTGCAGGAGTGGCACTGCAGAGGAGAGCAGGAGCTGAATGAATTCTGGCAGCCCCAGCTCACGTTGCAGGTGAGGATTCCTGAGGCCAGACTCCCTGGCAGGGTAAACTTCCCTCATTAGTCTTTCCCTGGCTCAAAGCACCTTCAGAGGTGAAATTGTGTGGAAAATAAATAACTGCAGAGTGTGCAGAGCTGTTGACAGGTGAACAAAGGGGAGAATTAAATGGAAAATTAAATGCCTTCATTGGTTCTTGCAGCAGAATCATCAAGTTCAGTTCTAGCTGGTTTCTCTACCTCGATTAAACACAATTAAAAGTCACCCAGTGAGAGCTCCAGACACTGAGAGTGGGGAATTTTCACAGCTGAGTCTTCCAGAGGGAAAGCCCTTTTTTTTCCCCCTTTATTTTTTATCATTTTTGTGCATCTGGAGTAGAAGAAAACACCCTTATCTCTCTCTGCACTGCAAGAGAGGAGGGAGATTATCTAAAAATCTGTAGAAAAGATGGTTAGGGAGCAATCAGAATTTTAAGTGGGAATGTCTGCTTTGAACATTTTTCTCAAATACATTCTTTGCTGCTGATGTTACTGCCATGATGATGAAACTTTTAAACATCTGCTGTGTTTTATGTCTCCTTTTTTTTTTAAAGAAAAAATTAATTTGGATTAAAGGAAAAAGTTTGCAGGCAGGACTGGCTAACAGAAAATTCATTTCTGCTTTATGGGGTATTTTGTATAATGTGTGATAAATCTGCCTGTGAGTCCTGACCAAAAACCAGAGCAGAATTCTCTGTTTGCCCCAGGAGGCTGCTCTTACATCGCATCTTTCCCGTTGCTGCACTTTCCTTTTTTAAAATCATGATTTACTGGATGGAATGAGGGAAAACGAGGTTGTTCCTGATTTATTTTTTGAGCATTTCCCCGGATTTTATGACTTAATCGGCAGCAGCAGGGAGGGGACCAGCAGGTGGCACCTTCACCCAGGGAATGCACAACTGTTGAGAGAAATAAATTTATATCTAAATGCTGACTGCAAAACGTTTGGGTTTAGCTAAATTATGGCTTTTGCTGGAGCTTTGTTGCGCATTTGGAGTTTGTTATTTGGAGTTTAATTGTTCATGCTGGAGTTTGGGGACAGCGAGGAGGAGGAGGAGGTGGCTCTTGCTGGGGTCACAGGGATGCTCTGGGCTCTGGCTCAGTGCTGGTGAGTGGGTTTGGTGTAGCAGGGATTGTTTGTGGCAGAAAATCGAGTCGGATCGTTCCGATGCTGTTAAACACCTCTCACCCAAGGCTGGGCTGGCTCGGAGCCTTTCTGAGCTGAAGCTTTGCACTGCAGGAGCTGCAGATCACATTTCACCCAGCCCTGCGAGGGAGCTGTGACTTTCTCCTCAGAGCAGGAGCTGTGTTAAACACAAAAATGCCCCTTTACCTCGTGCCCTTCTCTCTCTGACTATTCCAGGGCAGAGAAACAGGTGACTGAACGTGCTGTGGCTGCTCCTTGATGCCAAGAATTTGCTGCTTTGATCAAACACTGCCGCAGTGACAGCAGAAATGGAAAGGAGCACACATGGAGTGAGTAAAACACAAACCTCTTGCTATTTCCCCTCTCCCCCAACTTCCTAATGGAGCCTTAATGGAGTCCTAATGGACTAAGCAGAGAATTCATCTGACAGCAGAGATGAGCTGAGCTCTGGGGTCAGTCCCACGGGCAGAGCTGTCCAACCCCTCACACTCCTCATGTCCTGGGAAAAGTAAACGTCCCGAGCTTTCAGAAGCAGCTGCACCCTCAGGGGGCTTTCCCAGAGGTTTGGAGGAGACCACAGAAAAGTAAATGAAGCAAGGGGAGCTGCTGTGTACACTCCGAGCTCGCTATTGTTCTCTGCATCTCTCTGCCCACTCCCCTGCAGGGATTTGGGGCAAGGCAGGCAGGAGATGCTGCCAAAGCTGCTGGGTCCTGTTCCCCCTCGAAACTCTGGGGGCAAACGTGCTCAGAGAGTGCTCTCAACATGATTGCTTTCCAGAAGGTGCCAGACAAAGGGGACTCGGCTTTGCTTGTGACTCAGTTTGGGTTTGAACTTTTGCCTTGGTGGCAGAGTCAAGGCTCGTGTGCTAAGTGAAGCAGCTTGATTTTCTGACCTGATAGTAAAATATCAAGCACCCTTGGCTTGAAGAAATGCTGGGTGTTGGGTTTTGGCAAGCCTGGGCCAATGTCTGAGTGTGAAAGGAGGTGTTGGAGCCCCTGGATGGCTGTGCTGGGCTGGGCACAGGGCTCAGCTGAATGTGGCTTTTCTAGAAGGGGTTGAGCCGGGTTTGTTCCACTGTGTGAGCTGAGCACACAGAGTGTGAGCTCAAAAACGCCTTCCTAGGACTTGCCTGAGTGTGCATCCACTCAAAAGTGCCGTTCTCAGAAGCTAAATTCATGTCAGCAGTAACAGGAATTTGGAATGAAAGCCTCTTCTGCGAATGGTGAATGTAGGGCGTGAGAAGCAGCCCTGAGCTCGTGTTACACACCTTCCCTGCCCTTCAGTTCTGCTCTGTGAGGAGAAAGAGGCCATTAAAAACCCCTTCAAATCCTGCTGTGCTTTGGCAGACTCGGCAAAGAGGGAGCAAAGTTTTTTGAGCAAAAAAATCTTCGGTGCATTTAGTGCAGGACGGGCAAAATCAGTGAGCCCAGAGGGAACGTGGAACTTTGTGCTGTGTTTATTTCCCACCTGGTGTAAGCCCAGGCTCCCCTGGGGACTCACCCTGGCAGCTCCCAGAGGTGTTTCAGTGATACCCTTAATCCTGTTTTCCCTCCATGAATCATTTGTGAGTGATTTCTGTCGTTTCTGTTTGTTTTGAGGGTGGCTCTGCGCCCGTGATTTCCCAGCAGATCATTTGGGATGGGTGCTCTGAGCTGTGAGTGGTGCTGAGCACAGGCTCTGGAAGCCAGAAAAGCACCAGGGTGATGCTCCTGTAGGTGGGGAAGTTACAGAGATGCTTCCCCTTCTCCTTTCAGCCCAGGTGCTTTAGGAGCCTCTGAGGGAATCACAGAATTCATTGAGACAAAGCCCCGAGGCCGTGCTGGGCTTGGGCTGTGAGAGCAGCAGGGAGGGAGAGAGCTGAGAGGAGGGGGTGTTCACAATAAACAATATTATAAATATTTATATATTCTTAAATATTTTTATGTCCTTAAATCTTTAAGAAGTGCTGGGGTGGTTCTGTGTCCGTCTGGGCTTTTTTGGAGGGGGTGAAGCAGTCACATCTTGGAGCTCAGGAATGGACCAGATCATTTCCTAAGGATTAAAAATCCTGGGAAAAGCTCTCCTAGTACTAGGTGTGTATTAAAAACCCCACAAGTACTTGCTGATGGGAAATTCTCACTTCTCTAAGTGCAGAAAAATATGGTTGAGTTAGATATTTTTTATTTTCTCTTTACTCCAGAACTCAAAATTTTCTTGAGGAGGTTTAGAAATGTCTTCACTCGGGCAGAGCTCTGAAGGGTTTCCCCCTTAAAAATTCATATTATTTCCTTTGTGCCTGATGTAAGGGATAATTTATTGTGTGAAAAGATCCATGTAATAACCCTGGAGGGGATGTGGAATGTGCCAGGATCAGTTCCTGGCTGCCTGTGAGGGCTCTCGTGGTTTATTCTGCCCAGGGACTTCAATTCCAGTGCTGAGCACACACCAGGGCTGCATCATTTGTTCCTTATCAAAGCTGAGGAATGAATCAGAACTCGTTTCAGAGGGCGCAGTGGGAGGTGTGAGGCCGATGTCGATATTAAAAAACGAAAGAAGAAGAAGAAAAAACCCAACAAAACTGAGTTTGTTGCACCACGCTCGTTTCAATGTTAATTATGGGACTGAAAAAAAAGCGTGATGCACTTCTTGGGAAGCACAGGAGCAGCAGGACCTTGCTTACAAGGCTGGCCCCAAAATTTGGCCTCTGCTCCTGGCCCTAGTACAGATTTCTTTGAGCAAAGCACTTTTGCTGTGTGATCACCTCAACAATTCCAGAGCGAGGAGCCTGGTTTAGTCCTGCTCTGAGTCCTGCCAGGAGAGCTGGGGGTGGGATTTGGGTGGCCCAGAGCTCTGGTTGTGCTCAGGGAATTCACCAGGGCACAGCCTGATGTTCCTAAATCAGGGCATGGCATTGACATCAGCTGGCTGGAACACATCCAGCCTCTCTGAGCTCTGCTTCTGGGTGGTTCCCTGCAATATTTTCCCTTTCAATATCAAGCTACCAAGTCAAGACACAGATTGTAGGATTTGTGATCTGCAATAACAAATCTTTCCCAGTCTTATGTCAGATTTTGTTGCCTTAAATGAGACTCAGATTTCCATTTCCTCTATTCTCTCTTGACTAGGAAAGGAGTATGAGAACCTTTTCTAGGCATGGTTGTCCTCTAAACTCGTCCAAAGATCTGCTTATTAATTTAAGTTTTGTGTTCTCAAAGGTAAATGTTTGTGTTTGCAGACCACAAAGCTTTCTGAAATATCAAACTACTCCTTATATATTCCTACCTCTCATAGGGATTGAAATGCTAATATTGACTTGTTTAAAAACAAAGGAAAATAAACCCCACACCCCACAACAGCAACAATACCCAGCACTTCTGTCAACAGCATGAATCCACTTTGGGGAGAAAATTTCTGATTCCCTGGAGCTGGGCTGGTAAGACAACACCAAAGAGATGAGGGAGTGAATTAAAGCTCAGGTTCAGATTGATAGAAAATCATTGGGATGTTTCTACTTGTCACTCGAAATTCTTGCAGGGCTAGACCAGACTGAGCAAGGCCAGCTCTTGGTTTTAGTTCCCCTTAAGAGCAGCATTAGCTTAGATTATAAACACGTTTTTTGCAGAGAGTTTAGCTGCAAGATCACCAAAAATCTGCTTTCTCTCCATCACTTCACCTTTCATCTGCACTGCTGTGCTGAGGAGAAGCAATGGCAGGAGGGATGGGGGGTGGAGGAAGACTTTGCCATGAAAAAAAGGGAAGGATGGATGGTCTGCAACAATTTGAGGCTCCAGACTTATTTATAGACCTAAAGTTGATAGTTTATAATCATTCACATTCACATTTATAATCCTGAATCATGAATTACAGAGTTTTCAGAGGAAGAGGCAAATATGATGGTTTTGATCTTTCTCTCTGCTTTTGTCTCTTCCTTTGCACTTCATAAATAAATGGTCCTTAACTAAACTGCATTTGTAAAGTGCATTAAAGGAGGAAAAATTCATATTTTTACTTTGCTTGGTGTGGGGTGATGTGGCCCTTTATATCTTAATGTATAATTGAAGTTACTTTTTGGAGGGCGATTCTTTGTTAAGCACTTCAAAAGTTAATCTAGAAACCATGTGTAAAATATGGAAATGGATTATTATCAGCCACCAAAACAGTTTTATCTGGGGAAAACATGCCCCTTTTCTGCAACTTCCTCATTTTAGATGCTTATTACAATAAGACTTTATCTGCCTGGCTTCGTATTTTTAAAGTATCGATGTAAAGACCTCAAAACCTGTTTAATCCTGAGTTATTTAATGTTACCCACAGCTTTTCTAAGCTCAATTAAAGCACAGTTAAGGGCAGGATGATAAGCACATATAGATTCTTTTAATATGAGTCTGTATATTTACTTTGGGCTACAAAACAATCTGCCTCCAGCTGCACTCCAGAGCTGCTGTGTACAAACCTCAGCCTGTGCTGCTGCTGCTCTGCAGAGCCCAAGTGTGCACAGAGAATGTTCTCAGGGGGAAAAGCCAGCCCAGAGCCCTGCCTGAGCCCTTGATTTCAGGCTCTGGCCAGCTAGGAGGAAAAGAAAGTGATCTGGTAAATAGCAAAAGCAATAAGTGTACCTCAGAATGAGCCATTCTGTTTGGTCAGATCCTACAAATGGATGATTTCATTGTGCTGCCTAGCAGTGAATATTCCAGGAACAGAAAGCTCAGGGCTGACAAGCATTGTCAATGAGATTCTCCTCCCCACACAGCCCCTCCAACAAGCCCAGACAGTGAAGCACAAAGGATTTCACTGAAAACTTGTAATGCAGCACTACTGCTAGGAACAAGAAAAGCAAAAGGAAACAGGGACAAAGATATTCTTGCATCTGTGGTCAGGTTTCCATCCTGGGCTTTGCTCTGTCTCAGTAGCTCTGTGCTGTCAGAATCCAGGGGTTTCCACAAAAAGACTTCAGCACTTTCCACTTCAAACCCCCCTAAATGCTGCTTTTTCTCCAGCCAAACTCCAGAACTTCCCCCAGTGTTCCCTGGCATGGCCCTGTCCTTCAGGCTTCCAGCAAAGCCAGGGCCCTGGCTTTCAGCTTGAATTTGTCAGGAAGAGATTGTGCTGCTGCATTATCTTAATTCTACACATGTAGAAGGTTTCTGGAACGGAGTTTCATTAGGTTAGGGAGAAATACAACATGGATATCTCACAGATAGGAGAGCCCACGGCTCCTTTGTGCCCTGGAGTGGCTGAAATTCCAGAGAAACCAATCTCAACGCTTTTCCTGGCTTCACTGGGAGCCCAAGCCCAGCCTAGCTGTCTGGTTTTGCAGTATCAGCTGTTACTAAGCACTTCAGCAGCAGGGAGGATGTCCCAGAGTGGGGCTGGTACTCAGCAGTAATTCAGATATGCAAAATGTGGCTGAACAATGCCCTCGTGCCTGAGAGCAGAGGAGGTCGGGCTGGTTTGGAGGGCAGACGTGCACATCCCTTAATTCTTTCCACTCCACTTGCTCTGGGGTTTGCTTCCTTTTTGGTTTTTGGACAAGTCTTTGAAGTAGAGTGAGTACAATTAAGTATTCATCTGATTAATCTGTGTTTCCCCACTAAATGCAGTTTGGTGTGTCGTGGGATGGTTCACAGAATGGATCTGTTCCCAAGAGGTGCCTGAAACACCTGAAAGCATAAAATTCCTTTAGTAGAATTCTGGCCCAAAACCCCACCAGATCCTGCTTTGCTCTTTTTATGGGAAGAAAAATTTGGGAGAGCAAATTTTGGGGGCAATTCAATGATTAAAAACTGAACAGCAACATGGGAATGATGAGATCTTGACCTCACTGTGCCACTCCAACAAATATTTCTCTGGGAATGAAGCTCCTAAGTCGGTGTTTATTGTGAAAATTGATCCCAGGGGTCTGATTTTTAGAGGGAAGAGGGTTGTGTTCATGGTGTGGATGGTAATGGTGCTGTCATTAATGCCAAGAAGTTCTCCAGGCTCCCGTGGCCTTCCTCCAGCTTTGCAGGCTCTTTTGGAAGGGCTGCTTCTCCCTGGGTAGGAAGTGTTGTATTTTGATAAAAACAAAACAGAAAAAAAAAAAAGGGGTTTCTTTTTTAAATGAAGGACGTCCTGGCTTAATGGGGCTTGAAGTGTTTACAGGTGTTTCCTCACAAGTTCAAATTTAGTGGCCCTGGGGAGTTGAGATTCTCATAAGGCAGGAGCAAACACTCAAATTCTGGGTTTTAGAAGGATTGCACATTTAAAGGGCCAGGCTGGCATGGCCTGGGGGCTGCTTTGGCTGTGTGAAGGCAAGAGCTGTGCCATCCACAGCAGCAGAACGTGAGCAAAATTCATCCTTACTGCCACAAGAGGTCAAAATCTTCCTAAAAGGCCCTTTGCTGCTGCCCAGCCTTTTGCCCTGATTTTGCAAATTTGTGGTGAAAATCCCAGGAGAGGCAGGTTCCACCTTTGGCTGTTCAAACCCAACTCGGTGACACCTTTTTTTATGCAGAACATCTCCTCAGAGGAGCTGCTGAGCGTGGGGAAGGAGAAGAAGAAGAAGAAGAAGCAGCAGAGAGCAAAGGGAAAATGTAGAAGTGGCTGTGGTTGGAGGGGTGATGATGTCACCGGGCTCAGCGGGAACACGGCGCTTTTAAAAAGCTGAAAGAAACATCCTGAGCCTCACTTGTCACATCCCCACCCAGGAGCCACACAGACACACACAGAGCCGAGTTATCCTCAGCCAAGAAGCGGGGAAAAAGCTCCATCCCACCACAGAATGCACTGGCAAAAATGTAAGTGAGCTCTGATTTGCTTCTCCTGCCTCTGGTGACAGCTGGGGGCTGTGAGGGATAAGTCAGCAGAGAGTGGCAGGGGAGGGGATGCTCAGGAATGGCTCGAGGGAGGCCAGTGCTGAGGTGTGATGCTCATTTTCCAGCAGGGATATGAGCTCAGGGCTGCTTTGTTGGCTTTCATCACTATGAATCAAGTGGAAGACTATGATTCATAAAAACAATAACAGGATGCAGGTATTATATCAAAGGTTACGGTGGTTACGTAGCTGAAAATTTTCCTTTTGAAAAGTGAAACCTGTGAGAAATCTTATTTCTGTGCCTTTTTTTTTTTTAATATGTACTTCTTTCAGCTAATTAAAAAAGATAAGGAACAAAGCAGTTGAGGGCAATACAGTTATGACTTTACAGGAAATCAGTTTTCTTGTTTTCAAGATAATTTCACTCCTCTGGGCCCACCTTTGCTGGAGTAGTTTACTGATCCTGCTCCAGGTAGGTGTTTGCTTCTTGCAAGGTTTTCATTCTCACTCTTATCACCATCACATCTCACTTGTCATCAGTAGGGGATGCTCATTTTGGCACCTGTGCTGCCACCCTTTGCCTCTCACCCTGCTGTTCCATTAACATAGAATGGTACAACACACCTGAGTGGAAAAATTAATTTCTTAAACCCTTGTAGAGACTTATCTGACATTACTCATCTTTTTATCTCAGCTTGTAGGTTGTTCTACTGCGTGTAGTAAACCAACCCATGTGCCTTTGTGAGCTTTGAAATCTGTTTCCTCTGTTTTTTTTCCTGCCTTCTTTCTTTTCAGCTGAACATTTTGGAAGCTCAAATGCATATTTGGAAGTTTTATTTGTATTTCCCCCTTCACCTTGAGCAGTTTTCAGGAGAAGACATGGAAAAAACTGCAAGATGATTACAACCAAACCCTGATTCTAATCTTCCACCTCAGAAGTCCTTGAATGGTTTATTTGGCTTGGTTTTTTTTTATTCCTGCAGTGACAAAGCAATGGTAGCAACAATGATTTGGGTAGGAGGAAATTGGGAACTGCATTGGTGTTTTTATTTTGCTTCTTGCCTTTGACACTTGCAGGAATTACAAGTCAAATTATGTCAGTCATTCCCTGATGACAATTTGTGGACAACTCCTGGCCAGTGTCCCCTGAGCTTGTTAATCCTTGAACCTCCCTCCTTTCGTAGTTTTGTCAGAATCCCCTTCTCCAGCGTGGAACTGTTGGAAATCTGATTTGTGCTGCTTCTTTTCCAAGCCATTGCAGCGTGCTGGCTTTGAAGGCAGCAGGAGGGGAGAGCCCTGGGTGACCCCTGAGCTCAGGGCAGGCACCCAGGTGCCAGATCCCGCAGGTTTCAGTGGAAGCTGCAGTTCCCAGCAGCTCTGAGAGTCCCCTTTGGTGTCACCTCTGTTTCCTGTCAGTGTGGCCAGCTGGGAGCTCACGTTTCCTGCACCACCTGCTTCAGGCCACCTGGGACCCCACGGCTGTCCCCACCCGTGGCCTTGCTCTGGAACAGAAATCGATGCAGAGGCAGCTCAGGTGACCTGGGAACTTTCCAAACTGAAACCCTGAGATTTGACTCATTTGGTGCTGACAACACCAACATTTTGGGTTCAGTCCCTGTATGGGCCACTCACTTCAGAGTGGATGATCCTGGAGAACATTCTGGGAATCTGTGAAAACCCAGAAGTGACACAAGAACTCCCTGAAGCAGCAGGTGTGACCTCACCTGAGGGCATTTCTCAGGGCACCTCAGGCTGGTTCCTGCTCCTTCAGGGGCATTTCTGGAGGAGCACAAGGAAAGCTGGGACACTTTGCTGTGCAGGAGCCTGGCCTGGCTGGCCCTGCAGGCTGGGAATGTTGCCCAGGTCAGGGCTCAGTGACTCCCCTGGGGACTGGGGCCCTGGGCTTCCGCTCACAACCCCCGAGGGTGGCTCAGCCCGAAAGCCTCCCCTCCCACGGCCCAGGAGAAGTGACTGGTCGGGGCTCCCCAGGATTCTGCTGAACGGGAGCAGCCCCAGCAGCCCCTCAGGGATGGGGAATTCATGGGCAGCACCAGATATTTCCTCAATATTTGCTTTTATTGTCACCTCTGTAGTGAATTTTTTAAAACGACCCCAATGTCCCTGCCATGCCAATGGTTTGTGTTCTGCAAAGCGTGGCCTTGATGATCTCAAAGGTTTTTTCCAACCTCATTAATTCTAATTCTGCAGGAATCTCCTATTTAGGTGCTGGTTTTGCCTGTGTCCAAGTTTTTTGGGTGCTCAGCTCCCGCTGCAGTCACTGGCAGAGATTGAGCTGCTCAGATTCCCTTTACCACCGAGAGATGTGAATTCACACCTCTGCAAATCCCTTCCCAAATGCTTTTAAAGTGAATAAAAAAGCTTTTCTGCCCACAACAGATGTGGGGCTGCACAGAGCCACCCTGAAAGTATCAGCTAATGAGACTGAGAGGTGAAACTGCAACATTCTGCACCTTGTGAGTGATAATTTTGGTAAAACCCCACCAGGAAAGAGGGATAGCACGAAAGTTGAGCCCATCCATGCTTTGCAAAGCAGGTGTCAAACTCTATGAATGACCACAGCAGCAATTAAATGGAAAGCTTGCATTACTAAAATGGAAAGAGTATTATGGGCTAGGAGGAATTAGGACCTGAGGGTGAGACTTAAGGTTAAAGACACTTTCTGTCTATCTCAGCTTCCCCTTTGCACCAGGGCTCCTCTTATTCTGAAACAGAGAATTTTTTGTGGCCCTCACCACTGCATGGCCAAAGCATCCAACTCTCATTTGGCACTTGAAAGTTTTTAGTTTTTTAATTAGAATAATCAAAGCAGCAGGGATTAGCCAGCATTTTGTGTCTCCCCTTGATTTTGGTTTCTATCCAAGTGGGAAAATCTAAAATCCACTCTGTATTTGTTGATCTGCAATATCTTCCTTGTGTGGGAACCAAATGTAGGCTCTGCACAGTGCTCTCCACTCATTTAGATCCTTTTAGGTGTGAAGGAAATAATTTTTAAAGGACAGTTATCAAAAGCATTCCTCAAGAACAGCATGGGGCAATGGATTTGCCTGAATCCAAGGCTAGTTTGATTCCTGGAAAATCTTCCAACACCTGAAAATGAAGATATTGGGCATAAATCCAAAATATTCTTCTGTCAAATTAATATTTCACTGAATTTGGTGGTTATAATGCAGTGTAGGAGACCTGGCCAAACAGGATTCTGAGGTGTTGGTAGCAGGTGAAATATTGAGGCTGTTGAATTATGCCCAGGACCCTCCTGAGTTCATTTCCTTGTGCTGAGCACTCAACCATCACTCAGCCCTTTTTGCCCTTGCCCCGAGCTGGGCTTGTTTTAAAGCAAATTCTCTGCCCAGATGTTTGGTGGGTGCTTTGCATTGGCAAAAATCTTTATTGAATTCCCCACCCACAGTGCATTGAACAGGATAAACGATGAGCTGGGGATGAGATGCTCCCCAAATTGTTCATTTCTGCCACTCCAGCAGCTCTGGCAGAGCTCAGCTTTGTGGAGTTGATGTTTTCATGCAGCACCAGAACTCTTTCTTATTTGCACTCAAATAAATTAATACCAATTAAATTGAAAAAGCAAACCGTGAATAGTATTAATCCTCTCCAGCCTGATTTTCCTTGTGTTCTCTATAACTTCAAGGGAAATTTGGGTTGTGTCAAATGCACAAAAAGCTGCATGTCCAGCCCTTCAAATGGATGTGCAAACCTGGAGCTTTGGGATGTATCCTTTGGGAGTGGAAAGATAATGAAGCAAGAAATGGCCAAATGCAGCTCAGACAAACATTTTCTGAGTTGTTTCATGATTTATTTGGCACTGATGAGTTTATTCACCCTCAGGACCAGCCAGGGAATTATCAGTCAGGTGGATATTAATTAATTTAGATCAGGTGCCAGGGACCTGGTACTCACCAGCCACCCCAGCCTGTGGCCAGCAGCACAACTGGATGGATCCTGGCAGAAAAAACTGGATTTTTCTGTTTCCATGGGCTGGAGTTGCAGGTGGGTCATGTCAGTGTTTCACCTTTAACTGTTGGTTGGATCAATTAAAATATTAATTAAAAGCAGGACATACTCTGAAGGCTGCTGAGGGATGGGGATGGAGTTGAAATGAAGATTTCTGAGTGACTTCCTGTCATGTCACTATCTGGGATTTTGGGCAATTAAATGCATTTTGGTGCTTTGCTCCCCTGCCCTGGACTGACCACAAAGCAGAGATAAAGTTCAGCCTGGATTTTTTTGAGAGAAACTCTGTAATTAGCCAGGAAATAGGGACAGGATCATGACCAATGTTGAGTGCCTTGCAATGGGCATGGATGTAAAAAGGTTTTGATTTGACTCTAAGCATACAAGCCTATGAAACGAAGCCTCTTTCTTCTTTTTATTAGCCAAAGTTCATTCTGTCTGATAAAAATGTGATTTGGTCTCCAATATCCAAGCCATTAACTCAGGGCTTTGCTAATTGAAATCTAAATTTTCCTTGTTATTTGCAGTCAGCGATTGCTTTTCGGCGTTACTGCAAACAAGAGAAACTATTGTGCTTCTTTTCAATTATTTATTACACTGGAGGGTGAAAGGAGAAAAAAAAAAAAAAAGGGAAACCTATTTGCAATGTTAACACTGATCAATTGATAATTTTATTGTGTGTCAGCACCGAAATCTCCTGCGAGAGGGAGCGGTGTGACACTTGCTGCTGCAGGCAGGGGCTGGGGCAGGGTTTTTCAAAGTGAAATCTGCCTGCTGGGAAATTGCTGTGCCTTGGCTGGGAGGCTGAAGGCGAGCTGCAGCTCGTGTGTGTGTGTCTGTGTGTCTGTGTGTGTGTGTGTGTGAGAAGGGCAGCGCTGCTGGGGTGAAGTTCAGCGATCTGGAACTCGCCGCGCCTCGCTGCCCGCGCCCTTCCAGCAGCTGCTGTGCCGCTCTCTTCCCTCCCGTTTCAGCAATGCTTCAGCCAAAATGCAGGGGAGGACAGAGTTTGAGTTTTTGGTGATGTCTTGGCGTGCTTTCCCTGCCTGGCCTTTTGCTCAGATCTGGGGTAATCACAGATCCTCTGAGCAGAGAGACATGGCTCCCCCAGGATTTTCCTGTGAGAAAGCTCAGAGAAAGAATTCAAACAATTATTATCTCTTTCTGTGACTGTTGTTTATAGATCTGGTTCTCCAGAGTGTGCTATTCATAGTTCACCAACAGGTGAGAGAAGATTCCTAAAGGCCAGTCAGGTCTTAGGTCCACCATTGTTTCTACAGGAACTGTAGATTTCTAATAATAAAGTGCCTTTTTTAATGCCTTCTGATGGTGGAGTCTCTGTATCACCTTTGGCTGTCCCTGATACCCCTTTGGTGATACAGATCAATATTTTTGAGATATTTATGCAGTCTGTGCCTGTATAAACTGAGGGTGACAGATCTCCTGGAACCTTTTTGGACGCTTCCAGGCTGAGCTGCAGCGTGGTCTGGGATCCAGCATCTTCCTGCTGCTGTCACTTGATGTTTGGAGCCATTTGGTGCTCTAAACCACATGTAGGGGAGGATAGAGTTTGAATTTTTGGTGATGCCTTGACATGCTTTCTCTGCCTGGCCTTTTACTCAGATCAATATTTTTGAGATATTTATGCAGTCTGTGCCTGTATAAACTGAGGGTGACAGATCTCCTGGAACCTTTTTTGGGGCAGTTTGGATGCTTCCAGGCTGAGCTGCAGCATGGTCTGGAATCCAACATCTTCCTGCTGATGTCACTTGATGTTTGGAGCCATTTGGTGCCTTTCCAGCAGCTCTGGTGTTCAGCAGCCACTTTTAAAGATTGCTTACAAGTCTTCAAGGCTTTTGTGGACTTCTAGCAAATACTTCAGGTGATAACATTGATGGAGGGAGCCTGGGGCTGAGCACACACCAGGGCTGGGGAGGCAGCCTGGCCAAAGCATTGAAGTGGGCCCAAGTGAAATGTGGAAACCATTGCAAAGTGGAAGGATTTGGATTCCTTCTCTTCTTCCTCGACTGGAGATGTTTCAAACTTCACAAAGCAGGTGCAAATCAAAATGTGCCTGCAGCATGTGGGTGTTCTGTGGTCCTGGAATTGCAGGAGACCAACCAGGACACTACTGCTATTCCTTTATCTCCTTTAGTTCCATTTTATTGAATGGAACTTGGGATCTCATGACTAAAATGAAAATAAAATGGAATCTTGGTCCAAGACAGCTTCATAGTTTGTTAAAACCTTTATATAAGGATAACTAAATCTAGGCTTTTCATTGACGAAGATATTTTAATTGTCATTATTCCTCCAAATGCTGATATCTGTAGATGGCCATGAATCTTTAGCTCGATGAGGAATTGCACCCTGAAGCCCCAAAGCCATTTTGCTGTGGTCTGTCTGTGATGCTCAGACCCCACAGGCCCCTGAGCAGTGGAAAAGCAGCTGTGCTCACATTATTTTTATTTCTGGAGGTCAGCTTGGGGGAACCGAAATATGATCTGCAGACTTTGGTTTTTAAAATTTTTTTTTCTCTTTATTTTTTTTTTCTTTTTTGGTTACTCTGCTTACTTACACCGGAAACTCTGAATAGGTATATTTGTCAGCTTTTACAGTAAATTTCTTCTTTCCCATCCCCCAAACCTGGAGCCAGAAACCACCATCCTTCCCCACCCTAATTCTGCAGGGAGGCCCTTTGATGAGCTGGGGATGAGATACTCCCCAAAATGTTCATTTCTGCCACTCCAGCAGCTCTGGCAGAGCTCAGATTTGTGGAGTTGATGTTTTCACGCAGCACCAAGAACACCAGAACTCTTTATTATTTGCACTCAAATAAATTAATACCAATTAAATTGAATAAGCAAAACATGAATTGTATTAAAAGCTCCTGTGGACGTTTGTATGGAGACTTGAAGAACCTTTATTCTCTTTTAAAATTTCATTTTGAAAGCCAAAGGATTCACAGGAATGCAAGAAACCTGATTTAAAGAGCCTCAAAGGATGTCCATAGAAAGCAAAGGTACATCAGGCAAAGGCTGGAAAATCATCTTTGCTTCAACTGCTGTTTAAAAGTAAAATATTTCCTTAATGTGCATAACAAAGGCAACAGTTCAGTGCATAAATGGAGTTCTGTCTGGTCCTAAAAGGATTTATCGTGGCCAATCAAGATTTCATAATTAAATTATGTATATGAGTTAATAGAGGAGCCAAGCTGAAGGGAACAAAGTATTTTTGAAAAGAAATTAGAGCAGAAATGTTTATTCTGTTAAGTAATTTTTGTGGTGGATTTATGATCTCTGTATTTAGAACTCCATTCTTCTCCTCCTAGGAAGGTGAAAAACAGCAACATCTCAGTGTGCTCAGAATTAAATGTAGCTGGGAGGGAAGATCTGAGGTGAAATGATTCATTCCTGTAGGATGTGAATCTAAATAAATGCTCCTGGGGTGGAATAATAGTTTAAAATCCAGACTGGAGCTGGAGACCCACCTGTACCTCAAAACCAAAGGCCAGTTCCAATCGTTAAAAATGGAAAACTTATCAATTTATGTATTTACACATCAAAGTGCAGTAGAAGGGGCAGGCAGCCACCTCTGTTATCGGTGGCTTTACAAACACCAGGCTTTGATATCCCCTGCTTTCCTTCTGCTATCAATTCCCTCCAAACACTCCACATAAAATATGAGTTGTTAATTCTGGCTCTGGCAGAAATGTGCTTGCCCTGCTTTCACTGCTCACATGGCTTGGGGAGAGGCTTTGGGAGCTGCCTGTAAACTTAATTCTTCAAAATGGAGCAGAATTTATGGGTGGGAGCTGGGAGGTTTTGGGGTGTAAGATCTGTGATGTGTTGTCTCCCATTTATCAACCTCCTGGCCAGGCTATGAGCAAAATTTGTTCAGAACTGAAATACAGCTCTGGTCTAGTTGGGACTTCAGCACCTGCCTGATCTCAAAATGAGATATTTAAGTCCAGCTAATGATGTTTAAATGGTTTTTCAAGTGAGGATGTTTTCCTGATTTGGGTTGCTTGTATACCTTCTGCCTTAACAGTGAATATATTTATTTTAAATATATAATCTCTGCTTTTTTTATGTCCCTGCCTGGCCAGCAATTCTGCTGTGTCACCTTTTGGGTATCTTTGGTCTGAATTTCCTTTGGGGAGTGTGTAAAGCTGCTCTGCAGGTCAGTGCCACTGAGGGACACAGAGGAAAGGAAGAACAAAATAAATGTGTTCCTGGTACAGCCACCAGGCTGCTGTGGGGGTTTGGGGTCCTTGAAAGGAAAATAAATTAAAAATAAATTTTGGATTTCTTTTTTTTTTGCTCAGCTTCTGCCCCAGACCAGCAGCCACAGCCTCGCCCCTACCAAGGTGTCCGAGTGAAGGAGCCCGTGAAGGAGCTGCTGAAGAGGAAAAGGGGAAATGTCCATAATTCCAGTGCAACTGCAGCTACAACGGTAGGGGAAAAACAAACAGGAGCAAAATTTTCCCTCAGAAGCTCAGTGATTGCCCAGCCCCAGCACTACTGTGCTGATGAAAGAAACCTTTTGCATCTTGAAGGGCCTGCAGCCTGGTGTTCCCTGGAAATGCCATTAATATCTCTTTAGCTGGGGTGCTTTTAGTGTGCTGAGCACCTTCCACTGCTTAATGGAAAGGGGAAGTGCTTTGCACTTGGCAGGATCTGATTGCTAGGCACTGAAAGTGGCTTGGAAGGGAGGCAGCTCGTTCAGGAGTCTGAAAGAGACAATCCTGAGCCATCCCTGGCTGTTTGCTGCTTCTTTTCAGCCTGAGTTTGCCCTCCCAGCAGGCAGCAGCTTGGCTGGCTCCTCTCCGGAGGAGAATTCTCTCTGCTACACAAAATCTAAGCACACTTTAAGGTCCCCTTGAGCTGAGGGGACATTGTGGCTATTTAGGGTGGTGTGTCCTGGCTGCCAGGTTCAGCTCTTCTGGCCCTTGTGTGGGGTGGCAGAGTTCAGACCCTGACACTGATAATCAGCTGATAATGCCTGGTATGCTCTGTGCTTCTCCAAGGGATTGAGTTTAATGCTGATGGGCTTCACCTCTGATTTTTATTTTTCCTTCTCTCTTCCAGGTTGCTCTGCCCCATCAGCCAGTCCCTTCCTACTCACCCATGGGTAATGTATCCCTGACTCTCTGGGACTCTCCAGGGAAGGCTGTGCTGAGCTGGGCTTTAATCCTGTCCTGTTTTCCAGGCCAGCCTTGCATTGACATGGATGCTGCTGCCCCTGCTCTGCCTGGCCCAGAGGAAGGAGCTCTGGCCTCTGGCTGGATCCCCCAGCCCTCTGGCCCCCCCCTGCAGCCCCTGGCTCAGTGGAGCCCTTACCCTGACTACGTGTCCCACGAGGCTGGCAGCTGTCCCTACACAGCAGATATGTATGTCCAGCCCATGTGTCCCAGCTACACCCTGGTGGGACCCTCCTCTGTCCTCACTTACGCTTCCCAGCCTCTCATCACCAATTTTGCAGTAAGTCAAAAACACCAAGCTGGAAATGATGTTAATTCCCACTTTCTAGCAAGAGCTATGGCATGTAGTTAAGCTAATTTATTTAATTACTGTAATCTTGTGTGTCTTTGCATCCATGCCATGTAGTTCCCAGGACAGTAATATGGTTTGAGCAGGGCAAAAAATTGCTTGGAATCAGGCAAAATTCACAACCTTTTCCCCAGCTCTCTTCACTCTTCCAGACTGAGCAGGGATTTTCACTCTTTATTTCCAAGTTTAAAATTAAAAAAAAAAAAAAGTCAGTGGGGTTCCAGGAAACATATTGATCAGGTGAAGCAGCAAGGATGACTTAGCAATAACTTTCTCAGAAGTGGCTGTTAAAGCATAAAACAGCAAGGTCAAAATATGTAAAGGTAACAAAATATTTGGCTTCAGGCCAGACTAAATCTACTTGGCTGACACAAGATGCTGTGGTCCCCTTTGGAGGGGAAGGGCAGAGAGCTCTGTTCCAATGGACCTCAGGAGCTGCTTTTCCTTCCCCTGGTGCAGTTTGGCTGCTCAGGCAGACCCATCCAATCCCCCCAAGGCCATTTCTGTGTCCTGGTGGCCCCTGGTGCTGAGGAAGGGCCAAACAACAGGCGCAGCAAATAGTGATAAGAATTGTTTTCTCTTCTTTCTCTGAGCTTTCTCACTGCCTACCCCAGGAGAAACCCTGGGAGAGGGAATATGTCTCTGTCTGTTCAGAGAAAGATGTGAATGCCCCCCTGCTTGTCTCATTTTGCTCCATTTCTGTCCCCAGCCCCGCAGCAGCACCCCGGCCGTGGTGCCACCGCTGGAGGTGACGGAGCAGCAGCCGCCCCTGTCCTACTTCCCGTGGGCACAGCCCCTGTCTGCCCTGCCAGCCTCCACCCTGCAGTACCCTGCAGCCTCCTCCTCCTTCCCCGGGCCCCAGCTGGTGCCCGTGCCCATCTCCATCCCCGAGCCAGCCCCGCAGGAGCTGGAGGAGGCCCGGCGAGCCATCGGCGCCCTGCCCATCGAGAAGCTGCTGCTGGAAGATGAAGACAATGATACGTATGTGTTAAGCCATGCTCTCTCTGTTGAAGGGCTTTAGGGTCCTGCTCCAGCACCTCCGTGGGTTTTGAGTAGGGAGGAGAAACAGGCAGGGTGGGGTGGGAGTTTTAGCACACTGATTTGTGTGGTGAGGGAAATTTGCTTTGTGCTGGCGCTCAGCACAAGATTCCTCCGCTGGTGCAGCTCCTGCTGCCTCTCCCAGGCAGGTTTGGATGCTGCACACTTGTGCTCAGCACCACCACAAGGTGATTTTCACCCTCATGGCCTCAAAATGACAGATTCCAGTGTAGCCAAGGCCAGCTGTAGCATTTGGTGAGGGTACAATTGCCTCTAAATATTGCCCAACCCAACTCTATAGGGTTGCTTTTGTGTAAATGCCTTGTTTGTGTGTCTTTGACTCATCCAGGGAGGGCCTCTCACCAGATTTAGGCCACTAGAAAATGTGGGGGGGGTGCTAAATTGACATTTTTCTCTCCTAAATTTTACTATTCCTTTGGAAATCAGGAAAACATAAAGTGTAGCTTTGTTCTGCTGGTGCAGGTAGGTGCAGTAGAGTGAAAATAAAGCTGAGCTAAATGCCAGAGCAGCCAGAGATCCCTGTTTGCAGAGCAGCAGAGGTTTAACTGGAAGCTCTCCCCTTTCCTGCCCCTGAGCCAGCCCTGCAGGTGTGGAGCAGAGGGTTGGGGTCGTGTTCTTTTAGCTGCAGAGGGGTTTGGGGCTCTGAAATATCCGAATTTGAGGTGTGGGGTTGATTTAGTGGCTGGCTGGTAACACTGCCAGTGGACAGATCCTGTCCCACTGAAGTCTCTGGGAGTTCTGTCTGAGTCAGGACTGCAATTCATGGCCCTAGATCAGGAGATCATTGAAAAAACCAGGGATTTTCCAGAACCTGGACTGCAGCCCAACAAGGACTCCATGGCATTACTGTTATCTGGCAATATTTCTGCTTTTCTGTAGTGTTTGAGTGGGATGTGCTGAGCCAGGGAACTTTAGTGACCTCTCCTTGGAAAGCTCCCCAGGCCCAGAGGTGCACACGATTCCTTTATGGCTTTCTGATTTCCTTTCCTGGAGAATGAGTAGCTTCACTTTTCCCTCCCATGCAAGTGTAAATATTTTGGTTGAGGTTTAGGAGTGCCATGGCACAGGTAAATATATTGATATATTTCAGGAGATCCATCCCCTTCGAACCCTGTTTATTGTTTTCTTGACAAACGAGAGGCTCTTGGCTGGTGAACACAATTTCTCTGGGTTTTTCTGCTTTCTAAAGCCCAGGATTGTTAAATGATTTTGTTATTTGCAAGATTAACTGCAAAATAATTTCTTGTACTCTTTATTACCTGGAGTCCAGTTGCCACCCAGGCAATATTTCAAGTGGCCTTACAGTTCATGCCTGAGTGAGGTTTGAAAACCCAGGTTGAAAGTCTTAAAGGCTCTCCAAGAGTATTTTTTTGTTGAATATTGACAAATGTGGAAGACATGAGCACTAGATCATGTAAGTGATCATAAAGTTGTTGGAAAAGAGCAGTAGTTGAGGTTTGCATTGAAATTAGTGGCTTATATTTGCAGAAAAACCCAGCAAAGAAATTAATTCAAAGGAGCTTAATTCACCACTGCTTTCTCCAGTTTTATGAAATTCAGAGATATTCCCCAGGTAAAACTGGGATAAAGCAGTTGTGAACCAAGCCTGTGGTTGTTCTGATTGCTTTTCAATTCCTTTCACTCAGTGTATGTAAATTCTGTGTGTGAACATAAAACAAAGATGAAACTGTTTCATCATTTCTTTCTGGGTTGTTCTGGTTAGAAAAAAAGACAAATTCTCTTTTTTTTTTTTTTTTTTTTCCAATAAAGATCTACAGTAACCCTGCTATGCCTAGAGTGTTTTATTTCCTATCCACAAGCGTTGGTTTAGCAATCAATTAGTTCAATAATATATGTACAGGCTAGAACCAGAGATCAGCTGTCAGACTTTGTGCTAATTTTACACATTCAGCTGACTAAGAAGGAATTCCTTGATCCAGCTGTGGCCTGGAGGCATTTCCTGCAGCAGTCCTTGCTCCTGCAGTTCAGCTTCACTCACTATTATCCTCTCCTGGCACCCTTGGGGATGTGTGGGTGTGCAGCCACAGCTAATGCTGAGCTTGACTGAAAATCAGATTAGCCAGAAAATTGTATTTCCACTTCCTGAGATTGCGAGGGGTGGCTCTGGGGTACAAAACTACCCGAGGAGAGAAACAACTCCCACCACCTTCTGCCTGAAAAGCATCACATATTTCTGTCTGGAGCAGAATGAGCCAGGGGTTGGTGTGACTGTACATGGAGTGGGCTCCTCCTGTTTCAGAGGGTTGGATTTTCCTTCAAGTAGGACCTGGGGGAATGGGAGTGGCTCCAGCCAGAGCCAGATGACCAAAGTGAAGCAGAGAAGTGTTCTCCCCATCACTAAGGGCCACCAGCCACTCCCATGGGCTGTGCCAGCTCTTTGTCTTGTGCAAAATATAAGGACTGTGTCCCTCTCACCAGGAGTTTTGATAGAAATTAGAGTTTAACAGGTTGATATATTACAAATATATCAATTAGGGAGTTTAACAGGTTGGTATATTACAAATACATCAATTAGGGAGTGGTTGTTACCCCTGATGGTGAGGTTTCACCAGCACACCCAGAGCTGTATCACCCCAAAAAGTGATTTATACATGCAATTCCCCAAACTGGGAATGGTGGAGGACTTTGACACCTCCCAGTGGCGAATCTCAGCTGCAAGAAGGTGCTGAAGTGGGAAGGAGGCAGCAGGCAAAGCTCAGGAGTGCTGAGGGCTCTTGGACACTGCAGCTGCTCGAGGTACGAAGCCCTTCCCGTGGAAATGGGAACTTCTGGGGTTCATGGCACGCATTTGTGGAACCCGGGGTGCAAAACCCCAAAAGTGGCAGTGCTACCCTGTAAAACTGTTTGCTCCCAGCGTGGTCCACGGCCCATCAGTGATCAGTGTCTTTATTTATTTACTGTCTTAGAATTCTGCATATTTATGCAGCTAAAGGCCTGCGGGCCCACACGCTGGCAGCTGCAGAGCGCATGAAAGCCCTGAGGAGACTCGATGCCAAGGAGCACAGAGGAAAGGTAAAAAGGGGCCACTTTCTCCTGCAGACAGCAGGCTTTGGGATGGGAGCAGGCTTGGCATGACTGACAGCAAGGTACCCTAAAAAAATCCAGCTCTGCCCCTCTGCTCCTGCAAGGAAGGCTTGGCACTGATGGGCCTCACTTGGGGGCAGGATTGTAAAATTCAGGGGCGTGATTGTAAAATTCAGTGGCACGGTCATAAATCAGATGGGATGAGAATGAGCCCATTCATTTTCAGCCCATAAGTGATGTGAGAAAACACTGGTCCAGCAAAATATTTGTGTGTTGGCATCAGTCTCCGAGGCTGAAGGGTTTACAGCCAACTGACTTGTTCAGTACCTGACGCAATCGGGGTTTAAAAAATGCTGGGTTTGGGTTGCCATCAAATGAAGGGCTGAAGAACACCAGAGGGAGTCCAGCAAGAGCTGGAAATCCCCATCTCATGTGGGATTCCAAACCATCCTGTGAGCTATGCTCATTCCTGGCACCACAATCCTTGGGATTTCAGCCAGCACTTTCCCCACTCCTTGTTTTACACCCGCAGCTGCTGCTGCTGCCTTAGGATTTCAGCTTTTGTATCTTTCATATATTTATAATCCTGCAATTCTTTAGTGTATAAGTCTAAAGCTCCATAGCCTGTCAGCTATTGTTCTCCCATTTTATTCATACAAAACAATTCCCCTGTAGGCCTGGAACTCAAGGACACCTCACTGTCTCAGCCCCTAAAAAGTATAAACAAAAGTGAGTTGTGGGGGAAGCAAACTGGGGGTAAATTACTCCATTACCTGAAGCTGTAATTGGAGGATTAACCCCTGATATGTAAATGGACATAAGTTTATGTCCAAACTTATAATTGTGTGAAAAACTCGTGACCATCTTGGGTGTAGCCTCTGGGAGGCTTTGGCTGCCCAAGGTTGATCTATTGAAGGGCTTTAATAAATACCCACTTTTATTCTCTTCACCTTGTTAAGAGAATTCACTGTCTAGCCTCTGTTTTAGGTAGCCACTCCAAGGCATCCCTGCCGGGCTCTGGAGCTGGTCTGAGCTCTCACAGCTGTCTGTGCTGCTGTTGCAGACTCCCCTGCTGGTGGCTGTCACTGCCAGGCAGGCAGCCATCGTCCACGACCTCCTCCAGGCAGGAGCAGATGTCAACGCCGTGGACAACAAGGGGCAGTCAGCTTTACACCTTGCTGCAACATATGGCTACACCCAAGTCCTGCAGGTAGGGGAAGCTGGATGGGTTTAATTGCTGGCAGTATAAAACTACAATAAAATGTTGATATTGGTGTCTTTAAATAAAGGCAAGACCTCAGTGAAAGATGGAGGCTGAGCAAAGGCTCCTTGTGTCAGGGATTGACTTCCCGGGGTGGGTTTTATCTCTTTTTTAGGACTGTGCTTGCAGCCTGCTGTTACAGAGGAAAATTCTTTAGGGGCTCTGTGGGGGGGAAGAAATTATTTCTGCAGATCACAGCTCTAAATGTGCTGGTGGCAGTCCCCAGCATGGTTGGAGGACGTTCCCCAGCCATGAGGTGTGAGGAGAGGGAGCTCTAAAACCAGGGTGAAACCCCCTCCCTGAGGTCACTGTCCTCCACACAGGGGAAAAAAATTGTGTCCAGACTCAAGCCAGCAGAAGAGAGATGAGATGTGACCCTGCAGACAGGCACAGCCTTCAAAATGAGGCACATTTTTCAGATTTTCCTTCAAAACCTGACTTATATGAGCAAATCTTTTCTTCCCTGTTGCTTCATGGATTTCTCTGCAGTCAGGGCCTGCCCCTGAGCTCTGTGCCAGCCCTGAACAGCAAATAAACCCTTTACAACAGGCCCTGTGGGCATTTTAGGAGGGGATTCCACAGCAGGGATTAGCCCCCTGTGAGTCTGAAATGCTTCACTATTGGCCAGAAAATAAAATTAATAAAAAAATCCCTGCCTTGAGCCGTGTCAGGGCTGGGCACAGGCAGAGTTTGGTGGCCCTGCTGAGCTCCCTGAGGGCAGGGGACAGGGCTGGGGTGCCAGGGGGTGCCTGTGGTGCTGGCACCACGTCCAGCATTCGTTAGCTGTGCCCGCACGTGCCCCGGGCAGAGCCCTGAGCGGGCAGTTAATGTGTAACACAGCCAGTTCTCTGGAAAACAGGTGTTTCCTTAAGTAGGAAAAAGGGGTTTAATCCAGATGATGCCAACAAAGCCTCGCAGAGTGCCTTGTGATGGTTTGGATTGCAAGGTTCCTTTGTTTGGTTTTTTCTTTTGCGGGTTTCTTTGTTGGTTTTTGGGGTTTTTTTTTTTTGCCTTGACATAAAAAGGGACAACGGGCAGAGACTCGCTGCTCGATGTGGTCAGAGCCATGAAAGGCTTTATGGTTTGTTTGTTTATTTTATTGGGGATTTTTTTCCTAATGGATTAACTATCTAATCTCTAATAAGCACCTCAGAGCTAGCTGTCAATATTTGAGCTGTACATATTTTATTTTTGTTAGAAGAAGATAAGTCAAGCCCTAACCGTTCTGGGTGATCTTTCAGTAGGAGGATTCTGTCCTGAGCCTTGTCTGACTTGACACAGATGAGTCACTGTAAAAATTCTCAGCCATTAATGTGAACAACTGGCTTTATTCAATCAAAAACAAAAAAAAAAAATTCTCTGTAATAACATAGACAAGGAGCTACTTAACTCCATCACGTTAAATCTATAATTTTCTTCTATTAAAGAGTTTTACAGTTTTGATTCTCTGCTAAACCCAAGAAATTCTCATCTCCAGATCACAATTCCTGGTGTTTCTGTACCCTCATTGCCACAAGCTGAGGCTTTAACTTCACACACTGCTGCACAGTGAAAACAAAAAGTAAATAAATCCAGCCTGAGAATTGTCAGTGTTGGCAAACTTTTAGGCCATAAACTTTGGCTACACCTGTCAAGGAGAGATTTTCATTTGTCCTTGTCAAGGATCACTCAGAATAAACATGTCCTGGTGTTACTGCTGGCTTTGCCTAATCCAGGGTGAAAGTGAGGAGTCTGGCACTCCTGAGCTGGGGGCAGAGACTGAATTTTACTGTCCTGAACTGAGAATCTGAAAGGGTTATTAGGTGGGAGTTATGAAACCAGGGAATGTGATCACTTTGAATGTCCCTGTTGGGAACATTCACAGCACTGGAATCTTGTGTCAAATAATGGCATGGTTTGAAGTTAAATTATCATTATCTGATGTTGTTTGATTTTACATTTTGTTAGTTTTGGCTTGCACAGTGTTCTGCTGAACTAAAATTCTGCATTTCTCTGTTGCCTCCAGGTTATCCTGTCACTGGGTTTCCCTCTGGATTTGGAAATGAAGGATTTTGAAGGTAAAAACCTTTGCACAAGTGGTGTGAGAACCTGTATTGGATATTTCATTGCCTGATGCTCGTTGGGTTTTGTGGCTTTGCTGGGAGGCCAGAGCAGGCTCAGAAAATGCCTGGGGGAGAGAGAGTTGAGTCTGTGAACTCAAATGCCACAAAATTCAAAGGTGCTGATGGCTCAGGGGGGATTCAGTTAGAGTTAAAAACATGATGGAATGCCCCAAAAAGTGTCCATAGAGCCAGAGGAGAAACCTGGGAAGGACTTGTGCCTCAACAACAGCTGCACAGATTGAATGAATGATTGAATAAATTATTAAATGAATGATTGGATAAATGATTGAGTGAATGATTGAATAAATGATTGAATGAATGATTGAATGAATGATTGATTGAATGAATGCTCTCTGTGCCAGCCCTGCCTTCTCTGCACATCAGTATTTTCCTGGCACTGTCCTCACCTCCATCCCATGTTTCTTTTCCAGGCCATACCCCTCTCCACTGTGCTGTCCTAGCCCACAACACCCTGCTGAGGGACCAGGGCAGGCAGGCACTGACAGAGGAGCAGCACAGGGAGCTCCAGCAGCAGAGCAGGGAGCTGGAATTCTGCATCCATCTCCTGGTGCACACCGGAGCCTCCATCTACAGCCGGGTGAGGAGGGGCTCGGTTATCCCTGGGTTTGTCTGGGAATTCTCCCCCATTTGGTGCTCAAAACACAGGATTGGAGAAGGAATGAGCTGCTGGAACAAGGGCCAAGCCTGTTCTCCTTCCAAGGGGCTGCTGGCAGGGTCAGGTGCTGCTTTTTGGAGTTCCTGAAGCAGACACTGGACACTCGGAGGGTCACTGGAGGGAAGGAGATGCTCCCCATCAGCTGCACAGCTGGTCTGGGTTTCCTCTGATGGGTTTATGGGATCTCTCCAGCTTGTCCTGCAGAATATTTCTTATTTGCCTTGGGTTTTTTTATATTCCTCTTCTCTGTTTTTAAATAGGATGTGAAAAGCAACAAGACAGTTCTTCATTACACAGTCCAGGATGGGAATGTCTCCCTGCTCAGGTACTTCCTGGAGCTGAACGCTTTCAAGTCCAAGGATTTTGTCAACAGCAAGGTAATTTTTGTCAACAACAGAGTTTTTGTACAGAGGGAAAGGGCAAAAGTTGCTAATCTGAACTTCTGTTCAACCCCAAACTGCATTTTCCAGTTAACAGACAACTCACAGGAAAGCAGCACCTGGCTTAAACTCTGTCATGAAAAGCAGGGCCCTGTCCCAGCAGGAGATGAGAGAATGAGAAGGAGATAAGCAGGGAGGAGGAAGAACATGGGAAGTGATTGCTTGAGGAGGAACATGAACTTTAGATTAGGCTGAGGATTGAGCAAACAGCCCTGCAGTGCAGATGCAAGCTTTGACAGCAGCATAACACTGAGAGGTGGCACTTCAGGGCAGCCAGGTATCGATTCATCTCTGCTGTCAGATGAGGCACCACAGGAAGGACAAAGTCCCTGTTTCTGTCAAGGGACATGGGCATTCTTTCTGCCTTAAACATTACTTGCAGATTTTCTGGCACAGCCATCCCTAGGATGGGTAAAGCAAGCTGGAAACCTCCCCAGTGCTGCCCCACAGCTCACCTCGGGGCAGATCCTGAGCAGTGATCATCTCACACGGGCAGCAGCTCCACCCTCCTCCCAAACAAAAATCCTGACACTCCTGGGAGCCTCAGCTGAGCCATCACTGCCCACCAGCCAGAGCTTTGGGACAGGCTGCCCCTCTCAGCAGGGCTCAGGGGTGATTCTGGCTGCTTCCCCCTCTGTCCTCCTCCTTTGAGGAAGGGGACGAGGCTGGGGGTCCCTGGTTTCATTTCAGCACCTGCAGTCTCAGCCTTGCTCCCCAGAGTTTGTGTCCCTCAGGAAGGAACTGAATTTCTCTGTCAGCTCCATTGCTCACTGAGGCAGACAAAGGGCAGCTTCACTTTTTTTTACCCCTCCAGATTTCTGTTGGACTGGAGAAAACCTATTTTGGGTTGTGTTTGTGGGTAATGGCGCCGAGCTGGTGTTTTTCTGTCCACTGAAGGGCTTTTCACTGCATTCCATCTGTATCTTTAAAGACCCTTCAGGCAGGTGAGAGCCTGTCCATGGGAGTCTCTGTTGTCTCTTGATCACAATCCTGGGAGAGCTTCCTCCTGTGATAGGATCACTTGGAGTCTTCAGTCTTGTTGCTGAGCTGGGGCAGGGAGAAATCCTGGCTGTCTTAGCTCTTCAAATTGTGAAGAAGACAGGAAACTGCCATGTTTAGGTTTCCCTGGCTCACCCACTGCTTGTGCTTGTCTCACTCCAAATCTGTTTCCATGGCATTTTCACAATGAGAAAAATATTGAAGCCTTGGAGGTGTTTTTCATCTGGAGGAATCCTGGAGCCCACTTTGTCTCAAATGAGACCTATTAAACTCAGCCTGAGGCTTCAAGGTCAGGCCTTGTCAGATTGCCTCATTATCTTAGCCCATGCCTGGATTTGGAAGCTCTCAAGTGCAGATCTTTCCATTTTAACAAGAAATCCTGTAAAGAGCTTGTAACCATCCCTTGACTTTCTGGGATAATAAACTTGACAAGGATCTGCTTGTTCAGGGCTTGTAAAACATGCCTTGTCTGAGAAAAACTTAATTTTTTGCAATTTTATTTTCTGCTTCAGTTCTCCCTGATGTCTCAGTGGTTAACAGGACCTGAAAATCACATTTTTCATTTCACATTTGTACAACTGGAATATTAACACAGGCTGCAATTTGTGCCCAACCATTCCAATGCCGTGATGAACCCATGATTGTTTCTGAGAGAAAAAAAAAAAAAAACAAGCAGCTGCCTCAATGAGACTCTTGCAGACTAAAAATATCTCACCTTGTGCTTTTGTTTATCAGCTTTTTCTCATTTGCAACCGTTACCAGTCATACCTGACCAGACAGGGCACAGATTTCTACACGGTCTGGTGGCACCAGAGCTTCTGCAGCACCCTCCATCCATGCCTGGCTTCACAGCCAGCTCTGTCCTTCCTGTGCCAATCCTGTCACTGGAGCCAAGCCATGCCTGACTTTGGGAATTTGAATCTTCCTGGCACTTGGAAGTGTTGGAAAAGGGGGTTGTGGGGAGCACAAATGGGTCTGGTGGTGTGGAGCTTTGTGTGGTGGGCAGCAGCGTGATGTGTTTGGTGTCTATAATCCAATTTAATACTTCCCAGTGAAATGTTTCCATGCCTGTTACACCCTTCTCTTTTTCCTGTAACTCCCCAGGTCCCTGATTCCATGAGGGTATGATTTAAGGGGTGATTTCAGGGCAGTTTTAGGGGGATTTCAGAGCAATCATACATGATGCTATGATTGAGAGACTGATTTCAGAGCAGTTTTAGGGGGATTTCAGAGCAATCATACATGATGCTATGATTGAGAGACTGATTTCAGAGCAGTTTTAGGGGGATTTCAGAGCAACCAGGCTATGATTTAGGGGGAATTTCAGCAACCAGGGAATGTTCCTGTTAAAGGGCTATTTATCACCTACACCCAAAGCATCAAAGCCCCCCAATTTGTGGTGCTCTAGCAAAGAAAAAAACCTGAATCCACAAACCTCCTGCCTGGGAGAAACAGCAGAGATCCTCCCTCACCTCCTGATGACAAATCCCATGAGGATTCTTCTCTGCTTTCACATCTCCCTTTCCAGGATGATTCTGGGGAGATGGCACAGCTCACCAGGGGGTTTATCTGGGTTTTTTACTCCTGTTTTTCCCCTTCCCCCTGCTTTAGGCCCATGGCAACACCGCCCTGCACATGGCAGCTGCTTTGCCTGGTGACAAGAACCAGGAGGAAATCATCCAGCTGCTCCTGGAGCACGGGGCAGACCCCAGCATCAGGAATTTGGATAATGACCAGCCAATCCACATGGCCCCTGCTGGAAAAGCTGGGGATCAGGTATGGGATCCACACTGCTGCTCTCCCCTAACACCCCTGCACGCTCCAGGAGTGGCTGGGTTTTGTGCTTGCAGGTATAAAAATATTCCTGATGTGTTTGGATGTTTATTTAGTTGCACATGTTCATGTAAATAATTGTGTGTGTGAGTGTTTTGGGTGGCTCAGATGGTGCTTCCTGAAATTCCACATTTTTTGGCAGGTCAGGCACTTGCTGAAGAAAGGGAAAGTCACACCTGCATTCAACTCCTGCCACAGAAATGCCAGATCCTGAGTTATCTGCAATTTATGGAACAGCTTCAACTCCAGCTTTTGCCTCCTATAAAACCTGTGAGGGTGGTTCTGCAGCACATCCCTGCTCCTGCAGGCTTCAGCCAGGGTGGGGTGAGAGTTTCTCAACCTGTGGCCACGAGCAGCACGTCAGACAGCAAAAGATGAGCTTTCAAATGCTTGAAAACTCAATTTTGGTAACAGAGAATGTGAATAAACCTCCAGCAAGGAGGTGAGCAAATCAAGTAGCTGCTACATTGATAAGTAAATATTCCAAATAAGTTCAAAGCACAGCAAAGCTTTGAAACCCTTGAGGTTGACAGAGCACAAGGTGACAGTTTGGCTGTAAAAGGTTGAGAAATGCTGCTCTGAGACACCCCCAAACTGTGCCTCTGGCTGGGTCTGTACACAGGGGCTGCTGGAAATGCTGCAGCCTCTGGGATGTGCAGCTCCCACTGACCCTGCTGCCCTGGGAATGCAGGATCCTGAGGGGGGAAAGCCTGGATGGAGAACTTGAGCCAGGCCTGGCGGATTTCACCCGAGGGGATGGACATCCGAAGCCAAGGGCCCCACAGGAAGGTCCTGCAAGCTGGAATTCCCTTTCTCAGCACTTTGGAGGGCTCTGGAGCAGCTCCTCATGGCCAGCCCAAGGAGAGAAACAGCTGCTGTAAGAACAGGGACATGGGGCAGGTTTGTGTGGCTCCTGAGGGGAGACTTCCAATCCAATCCAGTCCAATCCAATCCCATCCACTCCCATCCCATCCAATCCCATCCAATCCAGTCCAATCCAATCCAGTCCAATCCAATCCCATCCAATCCCATCCAATCCCATCCAATCCCATCCAATCCAATCCAATCCAATCCAATCCCATCCAATTCCATCCAATCCAATCCAATCCAATCCAATCCCATCCCATCCCATCCCATCCCATCCCATCCAATCCCATCCAGTCCAATCCAACCCAACCCAACCCAATCCAGTCCAATTGATTCTCCAGCTCTGGTGGCACAGAACAGCTCTGGAAGCCCCTCAGGTGGGGAGCTCACCTCACCTGTGTGGGAGACAGAGAATTCCTTTGGGTCTCCAAGAGCTTTTAGGGCAGCAAACCGCTGTGGGTGTGTGCACAGCGTGGCCAGGGTGCAGGGGGTGAGGGCTCTCCTGCTCCCATCCCCACCTGAGAGGGGTTTAGCAGGTTCTTTTTAGTGTTTCTGTGAAATGATTTGTGGATTGCTGTGCAATCAGTGGCTCTGCAAGGCCGTGTTTTGGCAGAGGCTGGCCCATCCTAGGGCTCACTCTGAGCTGTAATTTTGTATTTTGCTGGCTCCTCGGTGTGCACAGGTGCTGTTCTCCAGCAGGATGAACAGAGAGATGAAGGGCAGAGCTCTTAAATCACTGCAACCACTTCCTTGAGCACCCACTGGCTGCCTCGGTGGGATTTCCTGAGGCACTGGCAGGCCTGGAGTGTTTAAACAACTGACACCAACAAAAGCTCTTAAGAAATGCAGAGATCTCGATTTTCCAGCCCTCCTCTCTGCTGTTGGGCCATTGCCTCTCACTACACGTATCTGCAATCCTGCTGACAGAGAAGCAGACGTGTATTTGCATGTGTTTGCATAAATTTTCATGTATCTGAGCACAGGCCAGCAAAAGCCTGTGCTGTCCCACTTGGAAGGATGATACAACGAGTCCTGAATGGAGTGAGGACTGTATCAGGGAGGTAGCACTGTGTGTCAAGGCAAAATGATGGATAAAATATCAATTTCTGCAACCTGCCAGCAGCAGAACTGTCAAACTGTGAGCAGCACATGGCACGTGAAAATGTAAAAAGCTTTTTGCCACCTAGAAATGTCTGTGAGGTGACTGAAGTCCTTTGGCAGTGAAAAAATACAGGAGCTTTTTTTCCTCGCGTGGCTTTTCTCTTTATTATGTCATCTCTTGGGTGTTTCATACAAAGCAGTGTCAATGGGAGTCTGGAATCATCACCAGCTCCAGAATATCAGGGAAAATTTCCTTTTAGGGGAGGAATGGGGCTCCATTAAGGCATCACCTTGGCAGCTGGTGCTGCGGGGAGCTGCTGGATGAGGTCTGCAGTGGGGAGAGCCCATGACAGCCCCAGGATTCCTTCTCTCTGTGCTCAGCTTCCCAAAGCTCAGCCAGCAGAGGCCTGCTCTGAAAGCAGCCACAATCCACAAGCTGCTCCTGTTGGCTTTGGACTGGAGCCACCAGACTGTTGGAAGCTGCTGCTTCCCCCTGTGTGTAAAACAATTTTCCCTTTCCCAATTCCTGGCCTGGCTGTGAAGAAAATCCCTTTAAAATCTCAAACCTGTGCTGAGTGTCTTCACTACTGGGGTGAATTTCACTGATTTAAGTAGTTCACAGCTCACCCCTCCATTTTTTATTGCTGTTTCAGGGGAAATGTAACTTCTGTAAGCTCAGCCTCGCTGGCAGTGTGTGATATCCCTTTATTTGCACAGTTTATCTCTTCCTACCTGTGGCTTAGGATAAGTTGCTAATAACAAAGGCTCGTTATCACCAAACAAACGTTCTGAAGTGGCACCATAGAAAAGCTGTCAGTCGGTTGGCAAGTGAAACTTTCAGATCAAATTCTCTGGTGGAGAAGCTGAAAATAAGAACCTTTTCTTTTCTCTGTAACTGTGGGTGACTTCTGGAGTTATTCATGGCTTTGTAAGCACGAGATGATCCTCGGGTTTGTGTTTATAAAGGCAGTCAGGGCTTCACCTGGCAGGGACTGATGAAATGCCAGCCTTTCAGTAGAGTCAGCTCTGCTTTAGGTATTTCCTTTAACTCCTTTTTATTTTTGGGAGGGATAAAGGAGGGAAATAATACATTTCTCACAGCCAGAAAATGCACGATCAACCTTTGAATGGCTCCTCTGTTGTGTTTTTTCCCTTTCTTGTGTCAACAAGGCCTTGTGTCAACAGCCAGCAAGCTTCTGCTTGTCCTGAGTGTGTCCCTGGGGCTGTTGACAGGGAGGTGGGGACAGCATCTCAAACGTGTTTCCAGTCTGGCACTGGGGGGATTGCAAAACCACTGGAGAAGGAGCAGCAGGGAAAGAGGAAGAAGCTGCAAAGGATGGAAACTGTGCTGCTTATGTGATGGAAGCTGATACAACCTGGAGGTTTTGGTGTGTAGGAACATTTTGCTGGAAATATCTTCGTCTCCACCACTGAGGAGGGTTTTTTCTTGCTTGATCAGGCATCATCCAAGGATAAGGATGGGATTTAGGGTGGTTTTACTGCTGACATTGCTACGTGGCTGTGCCCAGCAGCAGGATCAGGGATGGGACAGAGCAGTCCTGGGGAGGATCCACACCACAAGATATTGATAAGTGTGCAAGCTGCCAATAACCTGTCAGAATTACACATCCACCTCAGCTGGAGGTCAGATCTCTTGTCAGACTCCAGCACTTGTCCTCCTTGCTGTGCACAGTTAGGCTGCTACTGTGAGATGTGTTACTGAGTGTTCTAAAACCCTTATTTATCATTTCAAGGTCCCCTTTTACTCCCTGAGAGCATCTCCCTGGCTCTGCTGAGCTCAGGCCAACCTTGCCAAGCCATGGGGAGGATGTGGGCACCCCATTTCCTCTAGAAGCCTCCAGTTTCTTGCCTCAGCCTTATCTTCTGGCTTTTTCTTGTTGCTGATAAGGGGCTCTGATGTGTGGCTCGAGGTGTGCCCACTCCTGAGGCAGCAGGCAGGAGTAGCTGGCACTGGGCGAGCTCTGGGGCAGAATTTCAGCCATTCCATGCCCCAAAATATCACTCAGGAGCTGAAGCAGCTGCCAGCACTACTGAAATGAGACTTGGTGGGGTGTCCCTGCACAGGGGTGATCACAGCTTTAACTGCTGCAAAGTTACAGCTCTCTATAATTTATATAATAATAATATATATATTTTGCTGTGGCCTCATGAATTTATCACTTGGGTCAATGCTGAGATTAATCAGGGGAGAGGGGGAGATATTATTTGAAGGTGTCAAAATGTTTTTAAAGTGTGTTTTGGGAAAAAAAAAACCTAAACAGTACCTTACTTAAGGTAAAGGGACTGGAAAGGTTTTCAGTTTGGCGTGGAAGTGTCTGGATGAGGTGAGCAAACAGCTGGATAGAATTCGTATTTCTCTTCACAGGTGTAGTTATTTGCTCTTTTTTGTGGAATTTAATATGGAGAGATGCTTCTTTCTTTCTTTTCAGTTTGCCTCACCAAGAGGAGGCCAGACAAAATGTTAGGAAGGTCTGGGTTCAGGCAAGAAGCAGGAAATCCTCAGGTATTACAACTTTCCTATTATCTACTTTTAAAAAATTAAATAATTTAGCTCCTGTTCAGCTGATTATGCTGAAAACCTTTTATCAACAGCCCAAACTTGGCCAAGGGCTGCCAAGTAACATCAGCCTCTCACTGAGACTCTGCCTCCACAGGGAAGCTGGTGCTGAGCAGCAGCCAGAGAAGTTTGGCTCTGGATTTTACCTCTGAGGGGCCAAGGGCTAAACTCTGGTGGGGCAAACAGCTTTTCTTTTCTGCCAGAACCACTGGGAAATGCCACCAGGGCAACAGAGGGTGAGGAGCTGCAGATCCAGCTCAGAGCTGGGCGATGCACAGGGTTCTCTGGGAAAAGCTGGATGCTGGATTAAATAAGGACCTTTTATCTGCTGGAAAGGGTGAGTGAGAGCTTTCATGGCACTGAATAGGCTGCTCAAAATCTCATCCTCACCTCTGTGAGAGCAGGGTCAGCAGCCTGGATCAGCAGCAGAAGAGAAAAGCACTGACCTTTAGCACGTGAAAAATGACCAGGCTTCAGCATTTGCACCAAATGATTTATTTGTATCAAAAAGAGCTGGTTTAATGACAAGTGTTTGATAAGGCAGCTTCAGACTTATTTCAAAAAACAGCAACAATGAAAAAAAAACAGGGAAAAAACCCCACCAAACCACCACACCAACAACAAAACACCCCTGACCATAGATCAATGTAGTGACAGCATCGTGTAAAAAATGAGTAAGTAGTGAAGAATAAACTGGACTGTGTTAGGCAGCACAACTTTGCATAGTTCATGGGCAATTTAATCTGATTTGGATAGAGTGGATGTGTGAGAGCACAGTCCCCATTAGCTGTAGCAAATGTCACAGCTCCTGTCCCTCCTGAAGAAGTCCTCTGGCACGGCCAGGGGTGGCAGGAATTCCATGCAGTCCGTGCTGGGGCAGGGGAAGCACTGCTGGCCCCTGCTGTCCCTGCTCTGTGAGCCACAGGCTGTGCAGCAGCAGGCAGGGCTGGGCAGGGGACACGGGGGGTGGCAGGGCCACTCCTCCATAGGGCAGCTGTAGGGTGGGCTGGGGGTCAGCGGGGTGAGGGGAGACAGCTGAGGGGGAGAGCAGCTGGAGTTCCAGGGGCTGGGCAGGTCGGCTGAGCTGGGCGAGCTGGCAGCCTGGAGTTTGAGAGAGAGAGAGAAAAAAGGAAAAAAAATTGAGATTTCAGGGAAATGTGGCCAGCAGCCAGAATTCCTGTGCTGTTGCCTTTCTCACCTGGCTGCCCAGGGAGATCCTGAAGGCCTAAACCCAAAGGCAGTTTCTGTTAGTAGGGACAATCTCTGCCCAGGGAGATCTTGGAAATATAAACCCAGTTTCTGTTAGCAGGGATAATCCCTGCCCAGGGAGATCCTGGAGGTTCTAAACCCAGTTTTTGTAAGTAGGGACAATCCCTGCCCAGGGAGATCCTGGGGGTCTAAACCCAAACTGGTCTAAACCCAGTTTCTTTTAGCAGGGACAATCCCTGCCCAGGGAGATCCTGGAGGTTCTAAACCCAGTTTCTGTTAGCAGGGATAATCCCTGCCCAGGGAGATCCTGGAGACCTAAACCCAAGGCAATTTCTGTTAGTAGGGACAACCCCTTGAGGAACTGTGCTGCAATTTGCACACAATCTACAGGACCTCTAGAAGGGACATTCCCCATCCTGCAGCCTCTCCCAGTTTATTTGGGGCTCCCCACAGGAAAGCATTCAGAGCCCATGAGCATCCCAGGCTCCTAAAAGCAGGCAGATTCCCACATTGCTGCTGTTCTGCCCCAGGAGCTGACTCCTTTCCCCTTGGGGACAGCTGTGGCTGCTCCCCTGCACCCCAAAGCTCACCAGGCCCTGGTTGAAGCAGAGCTGGACTGGCTGGAAGGTGTCTGGGGTGTAGTGTGAGGAGGGCTGGAAGGCACTGAAGGCTGGATCAGAGGGTGCATCCGGCTGCAGGCAGGAATCTATCAGCTGCTCCAGGTATCCAGGGCTTTCCTCACAGGAGAGGCAGCTGGAAAACTGCCAGGACGGGCAGCAGCTGGGCACAGGAGGGATGGCTTCTGCTTCAAAAGGTTCTAGCAGAGAAAGGAAAGCAGACAGCAGCAAATTCATCAGAGTCTGTCTTCACAAAGGGCAGGTTTCAGTGCTCTCCTATGCTCAGTCAATTTAGACTTTAAACAAGCCTTTCAAGGGCAAGGTGGATTTTGTAGGAAAGCAGAAACCAGGAGGGAGATGCTCAAAAGGATGTGAATAACTCAGGGAATGCAGCCCCCTCAGCTATAAAGCTCTTTAAACACTGGAAACTCTTCTGGCCCCAGGCATTTTGGACAGGGATCCAGCTGGAAATCCCTCAGACTCTTGACCCTCTGGCCTCCCTTCTGTGCCCTGTTTGCAGCCCCAGAAGTGCTGCCAGGCAGTGCCAGGCAGTGATTTGTGCTTCCCAGCCTGGCAGATGTGCCTTTGCCTCATCTTCAGAGCCGGGGCAGCTACACCTGCAGGAAAAAGGGGATAACAGGAGGATAATTTGCTTTTTAATCCTCCAAACAGCCAGACAGGAGCCAAACTTCTGAGCAGAACAAATGGAGCAAGGCAGGGCTGATGTGGCATTGTGACCACGTAGTGTTGCTGGCCAAAGGGTGAGTTCCTGGAAAGCTCACAGCAGATCTGGCTTTTCAGAATTATTATCTTTTCACACCGAGTTCAAACATGGTTTAAGCCCTGTCCACGTGAAGGGCACAGGTCTGAAATGCACATTTCAGGGTCAAAGGTGGCAATGTTTAGCTGGCTGTGGAGAGTGAAACACCCAAAATACATAAACTGATGGAGACTTTCCAGCCTGAAAAGGCTTTGGCATGTCAGCTTTGGCGTGTCTCACGTTTCTTTATTAACATAAGCAAATGGATTCCCAGCTATAGATGATTTAACAATTTCCTTGTCCATGCAATGTGTGCACTCACACCTGCCCAGCCTTTCCTCCGTGCTTTGGCTGGGGATAATTGAAGGATCTGCGAGCCCAAAGTGCCCCTCCCCTCACCCCTTCCCCCTTTTCCTTGGATATTCGCAGGCAGGAGGAGGAAACTCTTGGTGGTGTTGAAAATCTGGTATTTCTCTCACTCCTGTGGATGCTGGCAGGAGAGGGAGGAGGGAACAGAACCCAGCCAGGGGCTCCAGGCCACTCTGAGCCTCGGTGGCCCCCACAGCCTGGGGAAGGCGATGCTGTTCCCTCGGGATGAGCATCCCTTCCCAAAGGGGATGCAACTCCCTGCTGTGGGAAGGATAACCTCAGAAAGGAGAGCACTCTGAGCTCCTCATCTGCATCCCACCCCTTGCAGGTGCTGATTGGCCTCAAACAAGGGCTGGGAAGGCCCAGGGCTGTGGGAAAAATTGGGAATGGGGCGGGAAGGGCGGTGTGGATGGGCTTTGTACCGACCTGGGTGAGGCGGAGACACGGACTCTGCAAACTGGATGCTGCTGCTGCTGCTGTTGCTGTCCCAAGGAACCTGAGCAAAGAGAAGGGAAGGAGAGGAGCTGCAGCACAGAGCAAGGTGAGTCTGGATTTCAGAGAAAACTCTTTAAATAAACCTTATTTCCCTCCTAGCTGTGGCTGGGAACACCTCCCCGGCATTGACAGGGCATTAGATGAATGTGCATAACAGGAATTTTCCTGGTGACAGCACTGGGAACCACAGCACCCACCCGGGGTGAAGCCCTGAACCAGCTCCGTGCTGAGGGGCTCTTTTTGCTGCATTCCCGATTCTACAGAGCTGCCTCTGAAACTAATGTGTGTTAATTTCCAGGAGCGTGAATTCCACAGTGGAGGGAATCCCAAGGAATTCGTAGGGATGGATATTACTGGGAATGAGTAATTAACTAAAGACCACCACAGCTATCCCGTCAGACTGGATTGGTGCCGTTTGAGAACCAGCTCTGGCAGTGCTCCTTGAAAAGGAACAGTTTAATTTTTTAAGGAATGCTGGAAGCTGAAGCAACACAGATCAACCACTTCTAGGAACCTGACCTGCTGGAAGGAAGAAATCACCCCAAAAGCAACGGGAGTTTTGCTCCTTGGGGGCCAGGATTTTACTCTACAAGTACAAATACTGGTGGGGTTTTTCCCCTCAGATTTAATTCATACAGCCCTCCACTTCATTTCCTTTATTCAAGATGCTCTCGATTGAGCAGCTCATTTCCCTGGCAACAACTTCCTGGCACATCCCGTGCTTTTAATTCCTTAAACAGTGGTTCTTTTGGGCTGAGGGTGCCCTTTTTTTGCCCCTGGTGCAGACGTGACAAGGCAGAGATGGATTCCCCAGGCTGAGCTGTTCTCAGCGCACATCCTGCCAGCCCAAAGCCTCGGGGCTTTTGGGGCGGGCCACACCTTGTGCAGGTCACCGAGGTGACTTCCCTCACCGCCACTTTTCACTTTTTCCTGTGTGGGCACCACAGGGCTTGTGTGAGGTGCTGGTGGGAAGTGAAAACCGGTTCCACGCAGCCCTGGGACACCTGGCTGTGATGAAGAGGCTGCTGCTGTTGGGGCTGCAGGGGAGGAGTGACCCAGCGTTTCCAAAACCTGACAATTCTCTTCACCCAGACCTCTCTGCCCCTGGATCTCAGGCTGATTTTTGTGCAATCAGCTGCAACGAAGTGCAGAAGCTGAAATCTGAAAGGCTCCAAGAGCTGCAATGTCATGAACCAGGAAGAAATAATGATTTGCCAAACTCTTTATGCAAATCCCTGGAGTGGCTGGAGCTGGAGGAATCCTACAAAGGCTGGAAGAGGGAATGAGAGGGAATGTGCACGTGTGTGTGCACACAGAGCTCCAGCCCCTCCTCCAGAAGGGATGGGGCTGCCCAGGTGAGCCTCCCATCCCGGAGGGAGTGACTTTTCTGGAGCAGCAGCTCTGCTTTCTCCCTGTATTCCTCAGATTCTCACTCCTTTAGGTCACTGCTGCAGCTACTCTGACTGAATGTTCCTTCCCCCCATCCTCACCAGCCTGTTACACTCAGATTTTGGCCCAGAGATTACAGTCCTGGCAGAAAAAAAACCCAAACCAAAACAACCAAACAAACAAACGAAAAAAAATCCCAAAAACATTAAAAGAGAAGGTACAAAGCAAACACCACAATATTTTTACTCACTGCTGAACCAGTGGCTGCTTGTCGTGCTCTCCTCTGCTGCAGCAGCTCCTTGACTGTGATCTTCACCCTCACACCTTGGTACACCTTGGGCTTTCCTGGAAGAATTTGTGGAAAAACACTTGGCAAGGAGGGAGAATCTCCCAGCAAACAGCAAATCCAGCAGGTTTTCAGGTGTGCTCTATGTGGAGAACAGTTTTAGATTTAACATGTCTAATTTTTTAGTCTCTGTTTGCAGTCACACTGACAGCCCTCTTTAACACCTGCTATTCCAGCTTGGGACAAGCAGACACACATGAAAATCTTGCTGTTGATAGTATTTAACAACCGCATGTTTTATTCTTCTCTATCTCCTTCTTCCCCTGCCCTGCTTCCAGCTTTCCCAATACCAAGCTCCATCTGGTGCTGCTGTTGGTTTCATTTAAATTCCTGACATATTTGCCTCTCTCAGGACCTGAAAATAAATGTGGGAAGTGTTTCATCTGGCAGATGAAGCCCAGGAATAAAACAATGGAAATATGTGGGTGGTTATTCAGAGAGCTCAACAAAACACCAATAAAATGACTGCTTTCTTGCAAAGCTTACATTATCTCTTTATTCTGGTCATGTACAGCCCCTATTTATTTCAAACAAGAATTTAGGGTGTGTTTAATCCAGCCAAAACCAGCCAGCAATCACCAGTCCCTACCTAATGAGGGATTTTTAGGACAGGAAATGATAAAGAATTTACTTCTTCTGAAAAACCACTTTCACTTGTTGTACTCATGGTAAAACACTCAGATCCTCTGGCAGTTGTTTCTGTCCTAACTTTCTGCTGCTGTTTTAATTGAAAGCACACAATAAAAGGAAACACACCCAGATTGGTCTCTACACTCAAAAAATGCCAGAGCAGGGACAGACAGCCCTGAAGGAGGCACCAAAAATAAACTCCCAGCAGGAGAAGAGCAGTGCCAGGCTAAACCCAGCCTCCCAGTGCCACCTCTGGGCACGGAACACCTTCTCCAAGGCAGGGCAGGTGGGAGAGGAGATCCTGGCACAGCAACAACACTGGGTTTGCAGGTTCTGCCCACACAGCCAGGGAATCCTGCACTGCAGGCACTGTCCTCTGTGCTGTAACCTCTGCCAGCCCTCCCTGTGCCCCCGGGGTGCTCTGGGCAGGACAGGCTGGGACAGGCACCAGGGGCTGCCTTCAGGGCGCTTTGCTGAGCCGGGCTCAGCTGGGGATTATTCATCTCGTGTTTTGGTGTTTTGTTTCTGCTCAACAAACTAAAGCTGGGGAAAATGAGGGGAGGGAAGGGTGGGATTTAAGGAGAAGCCAGAGTTACCGGAGCTCCCTGCAACCAGGGAGGGCTCTGAGGTAGCAGGGCCAAGGGCAGGGTGGCAAGGGTGGGCACAGGGTGGGCAGGGCAGGTGGGAGATCACGAGCAGGGTGACCAGGACAGGCTGGGTGGGGTTGGGGTCCAGAGCAGGGTGGTGAGGGTGGGCTGGGGGTCAAGGGCAGGGTGATGGATTTGGGAGTCAGGGGCAAGGTGATGGACAGGGGGTCAGGGAGGAGAGTGATGGGGCTGGGGCCCCAGGGGCACAGTGATGATGCTGGGCATCGAGGCAAAGGCAGCTGAGGGTGGGCTGGGAGCAGGGTGACAAGGACAGGGGGTG
>VZRH01006789.1:424772-438351 GCA_013397555.1 Urocynchramus pylzowi
CGCTCGGTGCCCGGCGGTGCCCGCGGAGCCCCGTCCCGGGGCGGCAGCGCTGGCACCCGGCGGGCAGCAGCCGATCCTTCCGTGCCTCCTCCCTCCCTCCTCCCCGCCCTCCCCGCTCCCTCCTGCCTTGGCAGGCGGCATCGCCTCGCTGGCGAAGTGACCCCGGCGAACCCCGAAACGGCCCCAAAGCGGGGTGTGGGGGCCGGGGGGGGACAGAGCGGGGCTTACCGGACATCCCGAGCCGGAGCGGGCAGCACCTCGCCAGGTGCCCGGTGCAGCAGCAGAGGTGGCCCCGGCCCCGGCCCCACAAGCTGGCCAAGGGGGCAAGAGGAGTCAGCCTTGAAATTTGGGGGTGAAGGGACCTGTCTGCCTGGTGGCAATGGCAGGTGGATCCCGACAATATTATTGTTTTATCCCTACGGGTATAAGTTTGAGTTTTTCTCTCCTAATGCCAAGTATTTAAAACCTCTAGAAACCAATGATTTGACAATCAATGATTGCGCGATACTTTCAATTTGAATATTCAAAGGCTCCACAAAATGGGCTATCTTTTTGTGAAACCGAGCACATCCCCATCTAGCAGAGGGTCTGGGGGAATAGGATTTGGTGGGGTCACCCTCCCCACCCTTTGCTTTTGGGACATTTGCAGGGTTTTATCCATCTTTCCCTGAATGAAGCAGATGCCTCCAAAGCAGCTCAGTGTTTTCCCCTCAGATGCACAGGCTGGGCTCCAGCCCTCTCATATTTCATTTGCTACCTGCAGTGAGCACTCTGCAAGGCACTGACTTGCTTTTTGCTCATTTTTTCACATTTTAAGGCTAAATTCTGAGGTTTTAGGGCCAAAATGGCAGCGGGCAGGCGTGGCCTAACAAAGAGGCTGCCCTGGGCACCCGGGTGGCTGAAGTTACCTGAGCCCCACTTCTCCCCACAGCATTCCCTCCCTCTGCCTGGATGCTGGGCTCACACTGGAGTTTCTTTGTGCTTTCCCCCACTTCAGGCTGTTTGCCTGTGCTGCACAAATCGGCCTTTTCCTCCCAAGCCTCAGTGCTGGCCCGCCCTGGGAGCTGCAGCTGTGGGGTTCAGCGTGTGGCTCAGAGTTTTGGGATGATCATCCCTTCCCAGCACTGCTGGAACTGGGTTTTTAGGCTGCCTTTAAGCTTTTCCCTGGGGACCAGAGCCTCTGCCACGGGCAGGGAGTGAGGCAGAGAGCAGGCCAGGCTGTTAATCATCTACCAGCAGCTCAGGCTGGCTGTCGTCACGGCCGAATCTTTTTTTTTTTTCTCCTTTAAGTTGAACAAATAACACTTGATTTCTGTGGGGAGTGAGGCCATTCCTGGCTCTGAAATGTGCCCCTGCAGCTCCTGGTAGGCCAAGCCTTGCCTGGGACAGCTTTATAGGGACACATCCCACCAGGAGAGGAGCCCACCTGCCCCGGAGCACAAAGGAATGTGCTCTGCAGGGAGGGGAGGGGCTCTCACTGAGGAATTTGGGATCTGAAACCTTCCCTTAGTGGGGCTGCTCCCTCCTGGAGCTGCTGCGGGTGGCTGCAGGCTGCAGGGAGCTGGGATGATGATTGTTTAGCCCTGAAAGCAGAGAGCAGAGCCTGCAGGCTGCCCAGCTCCAGCCCTGGGAGAGCTGGATGCCCTCAGGAACCACGAGGCAGCAGAGCTCTGGCTGCTCCTGCAGGGCCTGGCCTGCAGAGCCTTTCCAGGCTCCTGAAAACCCTGCCTGGGCTGGGAGCTGAGTGCTTGAGTGGTCAAACCCCTCAAAGACAGCTCAAAACCCTGTCCCTGCTCCTCCCCCAGGGCCTGAGGGCAGCACAGCCACCCTGGCCTGGTGGCCACCCTGGCCTGGTGGCCCTGCTGACAGCAGCCCCTGGCAGAAGGAACAGCTCAGATGGTCACTGGGGCTCAGCCCAGCAGTGACACCTCCACAGGTGCCAAATTCAACATTTTCCAGCCACTAGCACGCTGCAAGCTGAGAGCTGAGCAGGATGGAAGGCCAGCTCTGGCTGCTCCTGCAGGGCCTGGCCTGCAGAGCCTTTCCAGGCTGATGAAAACCCTGCCTGGGCTGGGAGCTGAATGCCTGAGTGGGTCAAACCCCTCAAAGACAGCTCAAAACCTTCTCCCCCAGGGCCTGAGGGCCTGAGGGTTGGTGGCCTGGTGGCCACCCTGGCCTGGTGGCCCCACTGGCAGAAGGAACAGCTGAGGTGGTCACTGGGGCTCAGCCCAGCAGTGGTGTCAGCTGTGGAGTGGAAAAGGCTCGAGCTGGGCTCAGGATTGGGGCAGCAGGGCTGGGTGTGGGGCCAGGAGAGCTGCACACACCCTGAGGTGATGGGGAGCAGCTCTGGCTGGGCAGGGGCAGCCCTGGAGGCTCCACAGCTGCCACTCTGGGAGTGGAAGGTGCTGGGGAGGCTTCAAATGCCGCAGGATTTGAGGAGGAAAGGCGAGGAGGGATTTAAAGCGCCTCATCCCCACACATTCCCTGCGGCTGGAACGCTCCAGAGCCGCCCCCTGCTGCTGCTGGGGGTGCCAGGCTCGGGGGCGAGCTGGGCCAAGGGGGTGCCCTCCTGCGTGGGCCAGAGCAGCCGGGGTGTGCCGCTCGGGGAGGGCTCGTGTTCGTGGGTGCAGAGCTACCTCTAGTGGCCACGGGCCCCGCAGAGCCCCCGGGCTGGCTGCCGGTGCCATTGGCACTGCCAGCCCCCCTGGATGCCCCCGGGCTGGCTGCCGGTGCCATTGGCACTGCCAGCCCCCCTGGATGCCCCCGGGCTGGCTACCGGTGCCATTGGCACTGCCAGCCCACCTGGATGCCCTCGGGGCTGGCTGCTGGTGCCATTCCCACTGCCAGCCCCCCTGGATGCCCCCGGAGCAGCCCACCAGGTGGGTGTGGATCTGCTGTGGGCTCGTTCAGGGTAAAAGGGGTGTCGGGGAGGGGGCGTTTGGTGCCCTGCAGGTGGCAGGGGTGGCGAGGCTTCCTCGGGCACGGGTCAGCAGGCAGGGCAGTGCCCCCACCCTACAGAGCCTCCGAACCATTAAGGCTGGAAAAGCCCTCTGAGGAGGGATCCTTGTTGGGAGGGAAATCCTGCAGGGCACAGAGGTTTTTCAGGCTGAGTATTTTACTTGTGGGGCTGGGAGAAATTCCTTTCTCGAGGCCCTGGAAGGCACCACCCTGAGCTAAATGTGATGTGTCCAATGATTGTATTTCTACCCAGAGCACAAAGCATCGCGTTTGAAGGAGCACTTTTAGGAAGGAATGTAAAATTGGCTTTATAACGGTCTGTTTTTCTTTCCTCCAGCTCTTCTCTCTCCTCAATAAGTTCTCCTGCCTTCATAAGTCCCCCAGAGGGCACTTCCATCCTCTTTGGCCCAGGCAGAGTGCTCAGGGAGGTGTGGTGGCTCCGAGGGCTGCTCGGGGCACGGGTGGCTCATCCTGGAGGGCTCGCTGGCCACGGCCATGAACGGGGACCAGCTGTAGGGCGAGGTGGCCACGTAGCTGGGGGAGTAGTGGACATCTTCAAGGGGGTGCAGAGGGTAGGGCTGGGCTCCAGGGAGAGCTGGGCTCCAACCTGAGCCTCGGAACGGGGAAGCAGCTCCGGGTTCGGGCAGGGAGAGGCAGCTGGAGGCGGCAGGGAGCGCCTGCAGAGGCTCTGAGCACGCACTGTCAGGCTGGCCAAGGCTCTCGGGTGAGGGCTGCTCCCAGGGCTCTCTCTGCAGGAAACAGAGAGAAAAGGCAAGGAAAAAGCTTAGGAACAAAAGCCTGTCCTGGAGGTAATGGAATATCTATCCCTGGGGATGCCCAAAGGGTTTCTGTGGCTCTGGAGCTGTGTTTGGTGTTTTAACTGAGAAATATCCATCCTGTCAGCAGTGTTTGGTGTTTTAACTGTGAAATATCCATCCTGTCAGCAGTGTTTGGTGTTTTAACTGTGAAAGGAAACATCCATCCTGTCAGCAGGGCCTGCAGCAGGGTTCCAGGAGTTCTGACCAGCCCTGATCCTACAGGATCCAGGAGCTCTGTGGTGGGGCTGTGAGTGGAGCTGGGATAGGGAGCCTGGAGTCACCAAGGGCTGTTTGTAGAAACTCAAGGAGGGAGGGTTTCATAAAATCATCGAATCACAGAGTTATCCTGAGTTGGAAAGGACCCACCAGGATCATCAAATCCTGCTCCTGGCCCTGCCACAGCAATCCCACCCTGGTCCTGGGAGCAGTGTCCAGCTCAGAGCAGGATGGGATGTCTGCAGGGATGTCCCCAGCAGGAACAGGGGACAATCAGATGGAACCAAAGAGAAGAACCTTCCCCCAGAGCCCTGCCCCACCTGCCATGGCTGCTCCTGTAACAGCCACATCCTTCCCCCACGAGCTCCCCTGACTGAACCCCGCATTTAAAGGGGGTGACCTTGCCCTGGGGGGCAGAAGCATCGAGGCACTCACGAGCAGGAGGTGCCCCGTGTCGGTGGGGAAGGATGGCAGGAGAGGGGGCACGGCCGGAGCGCTGAAGAAGGAGCTGCTGGCAGCTGGGAGAGGAGGAGCACGGTGGTCCCCGAGCTGCTCGCTGAGATAGGGCTCCAGGAGGGCTGGGTAGCCCTGGGGGGCAGAGGAGTCACAGGAGAAGGGCTTGGAGCCCAGAGGGGAGGGGAAGGCATCGCTGACAAACTGCTTGGTGCCGTGGAAATCCAGCTCGGCCGGGAAGGATCTGCGGACGCCGTAGTAACCGGGCGTGGGGGGTGAGCCTGGGGGCAGAAAAAAGGGTGGGGAAGTGTCAAGAAAATCCTAACAGCTGCCACAGAATGAGGGAGGCCTCTGTGGGTCCCTTTGCTCTGCAGCATCACCCAGGAGCCCACCCTGCCTTGGCACAGGTGTGTGAGCCCAGAGGTGCCATTGGTTGCACCTGGTGACCTCCAGCTGCAGCAGAGCAGAAGTTTTGGGGAAGCTTTAAATAGGGGGGCAGGGAGATGGAGGGCAGCTCAGCCAGGCTGTGCTTTCTCCTTGCTCTGCTACAGCCCCTGGGGAGGAGGTTCCAGCCTCACTCTGCTTTCCCTGCCCGAGAGCTCAAGGGGTAAAACAGGTCAGCTCCTGATTTTGTGCTTTCTCTCTCCAGCTCCTGGGAAAATGGGAAAACACAGGAGGAAAGGGAGGGATTCTGTATGGCTCCTCTGCTAAAGGAGGTGGGAACTGCTTTAATTATTCTGTTTGAGGATTTTATACAAATTATTGCTGTTCTTTTTTTGGTTCTTCTAATTACTTTCCTCCTGGGCTCCCTCGGAGGGGTGGCCCTGCTCTGGGGCTCGTTTCACATCCTCTGGAGGAGAAGAGAAGGGCTGTGCCAGCCCTCCCACCTGCATGGAAGGTGTTTAGCAGTGCAGGGAATACCTCACCTGGCATTTGGCCAAAGGGTGACTGGGCTGTGCTGGTGCTGCCCTGCAAAAGATAAAGAGATGTTTGAAAATTGACTTTTCAAAGCAAGGCAGCTCTCTGAGTGGAATTCACATGCATTATTTGAGCCTGGGTGCTGTGAAGGGTTTAACTCCATGATTTCCTCACAGCTATTAACAGATGTAGGCTAAGCAGAGATTTTGAACTCTTGAGCAGAGCTGATAAAAGGAGGAGTATCAAGATAACTGGCTTCTTCCTCCTGTCCCACAGGGTCCCTCACAGCAGGCAGAATGCTGAGGAGTCCTTTGGGTGTTGGCACAAACCAGGCAAGGTGAGATCTGAGCCCCTGAGTGGCCAAAATGGGCAGATTCCAGCCCATGTTCCAGCTCAGCTGTGCTGGGCCAGCTGGCCCTTCCTGGCAGCACAAGCAGGCTGGGTGGAAAGAGAGCTCCTAGATCCTATTTGGGTCCTACAGCAAGGGCTATGGTAATAATAATGATATTATTAATCATCATCCTCTCCTCTTGGTCCCCAGGTAAAGGAGAATTACCCCTGGTGCTCCCAGTGCCTAATTCCTTACAGAGCACCCTGGCTGAGGTGTCTGCTCCTCTGGAATCCCACTGAGCTCTGGTTTTGGGAGCTCCAGGCCCCCAGCTGCCCTGCTGTCCCTCTGCTGTCCCTGGCCAGTGCTGGTGGCACGCTCTGTCCAGTTTGCATAGTGCAAACAGGAGGTTCCTGCCATAGCAGGCAACCAAATTTCGAGGTTTAGATTTGAATTAAATTTGCCAGCACTGAGGACTTCCTTCTACTGCTGAGGGAAGGTTTGCAGCTGCTCCCTGCTCCACCATGGAAATGAGATCTGAGCCTGCACAGGCCACACGGGCTGCAGAGGTGACAGGAGGTGTCAGGAAGGAGCCCCTGGGCTTGTGGACAGAGGAGTGTTCTTGTCACACGGGCAGGGCTTGCACCTGTCCCCAGCTGAAGCCATCACATGCAAATCCAGGTCCCTTCTAGAGGAAAAAGCTGAGCTGGGAGGTTCAGGCAGCAGAGATGCTGCCCAGAGGACAAGGGGCTGCAGGGATGGGAGTGGGATGCTCTGCCCAGCTCCCTGGGCACGGCTGGCAGCCTCCAGCAGGGATCTTTTCCAGTCACCAGAGCATTTAATCTTTGATCCTGTCTGTTCAACAGCCACTGGAACAGCCTGGCTGTGTGTACACACCTGTGTGGAGAGTCCCAGAGGTGCCAGGAGCTACCAGGGCTTTACCTGCCTGAATTCAATGCAGGAGCCTCTGCTGCAGCCTATCCTTGGCCTCATCAGAGCAGAGCCCTGCATTTCATTCTCCTCCTTGCTCCTTACTGGCCTTAATTGAGACCCATTAGTTCATTTCCTCCCTGCACTGCTTCCTTTCCCTGCCATGGGAATGGGGAGCCTGGATCTCCTGCAGCTCTGCTCAGCCTCCCTGGGGCCCAGAGCGTGTCCAGCTGTTGATAAGCTGGGCTCAGCCTGCCCTGCCCATGGCCAGGCACAGATCCTGCCTGGGATCTCTCCAGAGAGCTCTGCTGCTTCCCTGCCTCCTAACTCACCTAAAAATCTGCATAAATTTAAGGATCCAGCTCCAAAAAATGACCTGGCCCTGCCCTTCGGCAATGCTTTGGCTCCAGGCTATCCCCTCTCTGGGCCCAGTCTGAAGTGGAGCAGCTGAAGGAATAAAAATTCTCCAAAAAGCAGAGCTGAGCCTGGGCAGGGCAGTGCTGGCTGCTCTGGGGGTGCTGCTGGGCACTCAGCAATGAATCCTCTTTAAACCACAGCACTGCACTGCTTCACCTGTGCAGGTACCCACTCCCACACCTCCGAGGAGACAGGAATCCTTTCACCCTGCAGAGGACAACTGCAGGTTCACACCTATGCAAAGGAAAAGCCAGAGCTTCCCTAAAGCCCAAGAAACCCCCACAAAATCAGGGTTCTGCACCAACTGCAGAGCCCTGATTTTGTGTGGGTTTCCTCCCAGCACACCCTGATTTCCATCACTCCACGTGTGCAGGGCCTGGCTGCCAGGAAATTGTTGAAACCTCATCCCAAAGCTGTGCTCTGCTGAGCCCTGACCTGCCCAGCTCAGCACAGCCTCCTCCAGAGCCTCGCACCCACAACGGCCGAGGGATGGCTTCTTTCTGGAGCAAAGATCACCTCAAACAAAAGATGCAGCCAAATTACCCTGCATCACCAACAGCCAGAGGGGTGTTCAGTTACCTGCCCCTGGCTTTGGTTCTGGGTTGTTGTCTGGGTTATATTCTGCCAGACAAACAGAGCTGAGCTTCCAGCTGCTCTTTTCACGATACGTCCGAGCAAATACGGATGTTTGCCCTGCACAATCATTTTTTGTCTCTCGCAGGGAATGGGCAGCAGGGCTGGTTTTGCATCAAGATAGGCCCACACAACTGCTGGGCTCTGCAGCACAAAGCCAAGGGCAATAAAGCAAGGAGGATTTTACAGTTCCAGGGCGTTTCCATTGTGGCTGTTGAAGCTGCCGCCTCCAGAGAGGGAGCGGGGCAATGGTGATATCACCAACAGGAGCTGTTTTCTCAGCTGCTCTCCAAGAATTCCTAATTATCTGCCTGCTGGGAGTGTGTCCTCCCCATGGCTCAGGGGGCTTCTGCCTCCCTGCAGCAGCTGGAGCCTGTGGGGATGGGTGTGTGGCTGGATTTTGCTGTGTTTGGTGATGCCCAATCCTGGTTTTTTGTTTTTCCTGCCTCTTTTGTTGCACAGAGTTAATGGGCCTGAAAGTCACGGCAAGTAAGTTCCTGTGAGGCCTCTTCAGCATAAAAAAAGCACCAGAGGTGAATGGTTTTGGGGGAAAAAGGATCAGAACTGCCAATTTCTGTGTTCTGCTGCCAGTGATCCGGGGCTCTGCCCCCTCTCTCTCCTTGCAGGACCCAGCTCTGCTCCCCCTCCTCTGCCAGTGTCCCAGAGCTCCCTGCCAGCTGGAAGTGAGGAGCTGCTGCCCAGCAAAGGTGAGTCCCAGGAGCACCCAGGGAAGGGTTCCTCGTGCCCCTGGATGCCACCACGTCCTGGCATCACAAAATTGTGTCCCCTTCAGGGCACAGCCTCGCTCTTCTGGCTGGCAGTTGAGAAATAAAAACCAAGTAGTGCAGCAGGACTTGGGTTTCCTGTTGCCATAGAAGCACTTTAGGAGGAAATCATCTCTTCCAAGCTGATGCTTGGCTTCTTTCCAGCCCATCACATCCCTGCAGCTCCCCTGGCACTCCGAGAGGAGCTGGAAGGAGCTCAGCATTCAGGGAAGAACAGATATTTTTGGGGCACTGACTTGTCCAAGTGTAGCTGGTGGAAAAGGAAGTTGACTCGGGAAGGTGTCACACGTAGGATGGGAAAGGAAAGAGGAAGTTAACAGCACTGCCATGCTTGAAAAGGAAAAAAAACAGGGCTTTGAGGCATTTAAGGCTGCCAGATATGAAAATTAATGATGTTTATGAACAATTTAATAATAATAAAAACAATTTAATAATCAATTTTCAGATATGAAAATTAAGTGATGTTTTGGGGCACGCATTATATGAATTATACTAATATTGGCAGTGTCTTTGAAGCAGAGGGTGGGAGGACGTGACTTTATGGGGTTAAAAAAGGGGGTGGGGGCCGGGCCGGGCCGGGCCGGGACTCACACTGAAGCGGGAGCCGCTGCTCTGCCGGGATCGCTTCTCAGCCAGCAGGTCCTTGACCGTGTGCTTCACTCGCACTCCTTGGTACACCCGTTTGCCGAAATCTGCAGGGACTGAGGGAATGCAGAGGTCAGGGGAAGCACGGAGCAGCTGGGAGAAGCGAATTCATCGCCTCTGTGCATCGGGTTGGGAGGGGAAAATATAAACCTGCAGTTATTAGATCTAGAAATAAAGAAGTAATTGTAATCTAGAAATAGATATATTTCTAGATATAGAAATTATACATATAGAATATATTTCTATATATAGAAATGATGCATATATAATATATTTCTATATATAGAAATGATNTATTTATTATATATTATAGATATATGTTAAATATATTAAAATATATAAAATATATAGAAATATTTCAATCTAGAAAATCATCCCTTAGGACCCAACAGTGAGAGCAGAGGAAACACTGCTGTGTCCTGCCCTTTCCATGCAGATCCCTCTCTGCCTGCTGCTTTTGGGCTTTTGTTTTTCCAAAGGGAGCCCCTCATCTCCCCTTTGGTTCAGTTTATTTAACTGATATTCCAGCACAGGGGCCGTGGATCAGAGCTGGGGAGCTGCTGGCTGCCAGTACAGCTCTGATGCCACGGGAATGCCCTGGATGGAGGCACTGGCTCCTCGGAGCCTCCAGAGGAGGGAGGAGAAAAGAGAAAAGGAGGAGGAAGGAGAAAAGAGAGAGGTGGGAAGAAGGAGGAAGGAGGAAAGAAGGAGAAATGAGAGAGGAAGGAGAAAAGAAGGAGGGAGGAAGGAGAAAAGGAGGAGAAAGGAGAAAAGAAGGAGGAAGGAGGGAGGAAGGAGAAAAGAAGGAAGAAGGGAGGAAGGAGAAAGGAAGGAGAAAATAGAAAAGGAGGAAGGAGAGAAGAGAAAAGAAGGAATGAGGGAGGAAGGAGAAAAGAAGGAGGAAGGAGGGAGAAAGGAGCTGCCTGCCCAGCCTGTTTAGTGCCCACAGCAAACCCAGCAGCTGCTGGGGGCTCTGCTTTCATCCAGGTTCCTGGGAAGGCACAAAGGGTCCCTGCCCTGGCACCTGCAGGGTCTGGACCTGGTTTTTTGTCCTGCACAGCCTAAACCAGCTCTGGGTGGCTTTGGCACGAGACATCTGCCCTCCCCCCGTGCCTGAACTTTGGAATTTGAATTTTGGACTGAACTTTGGACTGAATTTTGGGATTTGCACGCTGTGCACGGAGGTTGTGGCTCTCACAGGTGAGAGCTGAGGGACAATGCAGGGACAGCTCTTTCATCCTGCCTGAACACAGCTCACACCTGTGGGGCCAGGGAGGAATTTCCATGAGGGCTTTTATTGAATTATCCCGGAAAAAACCTCCCTGGCTTTGAAGCTAATCCCTTGGAAAACACCCAGCCACGCTCCTCTGAGGGAGATCAAACTGCCAGTGCACAGCTGATGTGTTTGATCTCCAGGATTTAGCATTTGGCTCTTCTGCCCCTCAGGATGTGTCCCTTGGCTCCTTTTCTGGTGGCATTGTGGCCCCAGGTGCACACACACGCCAGGGGAGGTGAGAGGGTTTAAACAACACAGTTGAAAATATAATAATAATAATAATAATGTTATTAATCATCATCCTTTACTCTTGGTCCCCAGGTAAAGGAGAATTAAGGCCAAGCCAAGTGCTGGCTTGGCCTTGCCCCAGGTGGGTTTTTTTTTTTATTTTTGGGGTCATGGCAGCTGCAAATTTGGGCAAGTGGAATTTTATTTTGGTGTTTGAGTGCTGAGCAGAGAGCTTCAGCCAAGGCCAGGCACAAAGCAAACACAAAGCAAGGGACAGATTGCCAAAAATGAGGTGAAGATGAGAGTACCAAAAAGAAAAAAAGCAACAAAAGTGGCCAGAAATGGACATCAGCTCTCACAGGGAGAGGAATTCCAGCAGGTCTGGTGCTCTGCAGGTTTCCTGACACCTCTGCTGTGCTCTGAAGGCATTAGAAAATCCCTTCCACAGCCCTCTGCTGTTCTGGGCTCCTGGGCTCACTTCACTCACATCCTCACTTATTCCTCTGCCCAAATTGTTTAATTTAGCAGCACTCAGCCCTCTGACCTGGGCTGAAGCTGCCACACAGCTGAACCTGTGGCTGTCACTGGGTTATCCAGAGGCACCTGGTGCTGAGCTGTCAGAACTTCAGATAGCTCTGCCACTGGGGAAGAAAATGCTAATTCAGGCACTGGGGAAGAAAATGCTAATTCAGGCCTGAGTTTCTATCCTTTCCAAGCAAACTGAATCCAATTTCACATCACTTTGATCTAACTGCCTTTTGAAAAAAAATAATAATAATGAAGCGTTGCACTGTGAAGGAATATGAATTCAGTCTGGAGAAGGCAGAATATTAATTGATACTATTAAATTCTTGGGCCATTTAGGATGTCACATGTCTATTCTAGACAAATTTTTGTGGGTTTTTTTTTTCAATAGGAGCCCAAGGACAGCACAGTTTGTTCCTTCCCTGACATTGCCATGAAGGTGCCTCAGCCTGAGAAGATCTGAGCTGCTGGAACTCACCTGTTTCCATTGTTGGTGCTGCTGCTGCTGAGTCCCAGCTCCCAGATCCTGCAGGAATTTGGGGAAGATGTGTCCCTCATCAGCTTCCCAGAGCAGAGTGAAGCCTGTGCTCATCATTCCCTGGGAAAGTTCCAGCTGAGCCTGGCGGAAATGGGTTTTCTGGAATTGAGGGATGTCTCCAGCACCATACCTCGTTTGGGATTTGCTTAAATGCAAATCCCTGGATCTGTGTTTCGCTCCACTTTGCATGGTCAGTGTGGGTCCTTCCCCAGGAGCCTCCTTCCTGTCTGAGCTGACATTTCAGGGGTGAAAACCAGAGGCTTATGGGCAGAAAAACCTGGAGGAAAAAGGAAAGGAAAAAGGAAAGGGGAAAGGAAAAAGGAAAGGAAAGGAAAAAGCAGTTATATTTATTGAAGGGCCTTCAGGTACATTTAGGGCAGATGAAGCCAGTCATTGAATACATTCAAAAATGGACAACTGTTCACGTTGTTTTCACACTTTTATAAGGGTTTTTTTATAAGGGTTTTCACACTTTTATAAGGGTTTTTTTTATAAGGGTTTTCACACTTTTATAAGTTTGGTCCATTTGCATTTTAGGGGTCAATCTCCCAATTCCAGCTTCAGCTAATGCAGTCATTGACCCCAAGTTTGCTCCCCCAGCTCCCTTTTGTTCCCATCTCTCAGGCCTGAGGCAGTGAGGTGTCCTTGATTGCCAGGCCTGGAGAGGAATTGTTGTGTCTGCCCAGAATGGGGAAGCAGCAGCTCCCACTGTGTGTGGAGTTTAGTTCTACACTAAAGAACTGCAGGATTAAAACTGATGAAAAATATAAAAATCCTAAGGCATCAATCCCACCCAAGGAATTAAAGCCTTCAAACCCTTTTCCCCCACTCAGGCCTGCTTGGAGCCCTCCCCAGATTTGCTGTTTGCCTTTCCCTGCAGCGGGGCTGGCCCGGAGGAGCTCTGGTGGCCAGCAGAGATCAAACTGCCAGTGCACAGCTGATGTGTTTGATGCTCCGTGCAGCATCCCCCCGGGGCAGGAGCAGCTCCTGATTCCGCCTCCCTCCTGCTGGAGTCTGCTGCCAGCTCCTGGGGCCATCGGGTAAAATCCTCTTCGCTGGTTTTTTCTGTTCAAAAATCAGCACACCCACGTTTTCTGGGTAGTTTGGTGGAGTTGGGCACGTGTTTTCCATTCACACCGGGGCAGAGCTGGGGCTGTGGTGGGATTTGCAGAAGCTGTTGTCTGCTGGCACGACACGCTCTGGGCACGTTTTGTACAACCCTTTCAAAAAGGGATTTAAACCCTTTAAAATCCTTTTTTAAAGGGGTTTAAACCCTTAAAAACCCTTTTAAAAAGGCATTTACCTGTGGCTAAGCGAAGTTCAGGAATTGTGCCGCTGCTTTGTGTAACAAAGAGCCCGGGGCAGCAGATGGGGCAGTCAACGTGTGTTTAATTCCATCTGGCTGCTGATGAAGGAGCAGAGGGAATTTGTTGCCAAAGAGCTGCAGAACTGATGGGGTTTGCGCTCAGCGTTGGATGAATCAATCCAGGGATGGATTTTCAGAGTGAGAACGCTTTTTTAAGCCCGGAACTCTTCCGGAAGCACCAAAAATTAACTTGGACTCATGGAATGGTTTGGGTTGGAAGGAGCCTTGAAGCTCATCCCGTTCCGCCTCTGCCATGGGCAAGGATGCTTTCCACTGTCCCAGGCTGCTCCAATCCCCGCCCAACTCCTTGAACACCCCCAGGGACGGGCAGCCAGAGGCTCTTTGGCAGTGCAGAGCGCTCCCGGCTCGGGGGCCCGGCCTTTTCCCGACCCCGGCCGGGAACCAACGCTGCCATTCCCCGCGGCCCTGCAGAGCCTGGGAACCCTTCTGGCGCGGCGCTGCTTCCCGGCGGGGCCGCGCGCAGGCAGCGCGTTCCTGCGCGGTGATTGGCGGGCGGCGGGCGCGGTGATTGGCGGGCGGGCGGG
>VZRH01006789.1:451072-463764 GCA_013397555.1 Urocynchramus pylzowi
CGATCTCAGGGGCCGCGCTGTGCGCTGCAGCCGCAGCGAGCCCTGCCCACAGCCCCGCTGAATGTAGGTTAGCCAGGCGGTGGGACCCCAGACTGGGAGGCGAGGCGGGCGCAGGGCACAGCCCGAGCTCCTTTTCCTGCTGCCGGGGGGGTCCCCGACCCCCTGGCGGGCTCTGAGAGCCGGCNCGGCCCCGGCTCAGCGCTGGCCTGGCCGCCGAGGCTGTGCTCGAAGAGCCCGGAAGGTGAAATGATGAGCCGAGGAAGGCAGGGAAGGAATGGCACCAGCAGGGCCCCCTCCCTGTTGGGTTAAGGCTCTCCCGGCCAGCCCAGGGGGACCCAGGCACTGTCTGAGGGTCTGGTGGACCCAGGACGGCTCTGCCCCGGGAGCGTGGCCTGCTTTGTCCAGGAAACCAGCTGGAATCATCTGCTTGTTTAGGATTTCATACCTGTGCTCCCCAAGGCCAGGGCAGGGCTGGCTCCCGGCGAGTCCTTGGGGACATCCAGGCATAGGCAGGACATCGGCCCTGCCACCGCCCATCCCGCACCCACCGGCACAGATGGGACTGGGGCAGGGCGCCCCGGGGCTGGGGGAGCTGAGCCGGACCGAGCTGCAGGAGGGGCATGAATTATCGACTGTGGAGCTGAACAAAATCCTGCTGTTCCGGCCCTGAGCCCCTCGGCGCAGGCTCGGCCGGCTCCATCCTCCAGCCAGATGTGGGTGCTGGCCACAGCTGGGCGGAGGGGACAGCGGGGCCCGGAGCCAGCAGGAGAAGCAGAGACGGGACTCGCTGCGGGCTGGTCCCTGCAGTGCCTGGGAGAGGGAGCCCGCTGCGAGCCCGTCCCCGTGCGCTCCCCACAGGATGGCGGAGAAGGGCATGGATCCCGCCTGCGTCTCCATCGCCCTGGAGGACACGGTGTGCCACGCCGGCCCTCCCGACGCCCCGCTGCTCACCACCCACTTGAAGAAGGTGGAGAACCACATCACAGAGGCCCAGAGGTTTTCCCACCTCCCGAAACGCTCTGCTGTCAACATCGAGTTCATCGACCTATCCTACTCCGTGCGGGAGGGATCCTGGTGGAGGAAGAGAGGTAGGAGCTGGGGGTGGGGAAGGGCAGGGAGGGGAGGGGACCTGCCGGGCTCTCACACCCCGTTCTCGTTCTGTTCTGCATGCCAGGACCTCACCCTGCTCTGTCTCGAGTGCCAGGGGCTCTTTGGGGCCGGTTGTTTGTTCTGGGTGCCCCTGGGAGGAGGAGGCAAGGCTGTGCCCCGCAGCAGCTGCTGCGTGCCGGTGCTGGCCAATGCCAGGGGAAGGCAGAGCGCATTCCAGGGAAACCTCTGGCCCGGGCAGATATCCCTGGGCCAGCCGGGAGGGGTGGGAGGGGATGGGGTGGGTTCGGGGTGTGATGGATGGGGTGGGTTTCCCCAGCGCTGCCGTTCGGGGTGTGATGGCTGTGTGGGATGCAGCAGGACACCCCAGGGGTGGCCCAGCTCCCAGCCTGGCAAGGAGAAGGTGTGGTTTGTGGGGGATTTCCTCTCCCTGCGCAGCCGAGGCCGTGGCCCCTTCCCCGTGTGCGACTCCGGCCGAGAGCTCAGGGAGGGGAGAGGGGAGGCAGATGGCGGCTGGTGGGTGGCAGTCTGCTTTAATTAGCGCTCTCAGTTAATGGGATGCCAATCAGGCAGCCCGATAAGATGGAGGGTGAGCTGATCTGCAGAAGCTGAAGGCGGGCGGGGACGAGCGGGGACCGAGGTCACCGGGCTCGGTGAGGGGCTCTGCCAGCCAGGAGTGCCCGATGGGGCTCTGTGCTGTCCCCAGGCCGCGCAGCTCGGGAAACCGAGGCGCTGAAACACCCTGGGAGCAGCCCCGGCATCTGCCGNGAGAAGGTGTGGTTTGTGGGGGATTTCCTCTCCCTGCGCAGCCGAGGCCGTGGCCCCTTCCCCGTGTGCGACTCCGGCCGAGAGCTCAGGGAGGGGAGAGGGGAGGCAGATGGCGGCTGGTGGGTGGCAGTCTGCTTTAATTAGCGCTCTCAGTTAATGGGATGCCAATCAGGCAGCCCGATAAGATGGAGGGTGAGCTGATCTGCAGAAGCTGAAGGCGGGCGGGGACGAGCGGGGACCGAGGTCACCGGGCTCGGTGAGGGGCTCTGCCAGCCAGGAGTGCCCGATGGGGCTCTGTGCTGTCCCCAGGCCGCGCAGCTCGGGAAACCGAGGCGCTGAAACACCCTGGGAGCAGCCCCGGCATCTGCCGGGAGGACGCCTCCCTGTTTATCCGGGATGCTGAGGAAGCATCCCAGAAGGATCCACGGCACAGCCGCGGGTTCGCCAGGGCGGATTGCGCTGTAGCACCCAGCAGGGAACCGGCTGCTTGCCAGCGGGCCAGTGCCCTGCAGGGAGGGAGTGGGGAAGGCTCGGGCAGCTGGACCGGGTGGGGGCAAGCCGAGGGGTCGCGGGGTCCCTGAGATGGCGGCGGGAGGGGCGCTTTTCTCCCCCCGTTCAGGCGGGGCTGGCGGGGGTCTGTGGCCACAGCCCCCAGCCCCCCGGCCCGCCGTGCTGAGCGGGAGGTTACTGGCAGTCAATGAACGTGAGTAACCGCTGCGCAAGCTGCAGTGGCGCCGACGTGAGCAGCATGCGCGGTGCGGAGCCGTGCGGGCTGCCGGGGGGGGCTGCCGGCCCCGCTAGCCCCTGGCCACCCTGCACAGCCCCCCCGGCCGCCCCTCTGCCCGCCGGACCCCCTCCTGCTGCGGAGATCCTGACCCGAGGGGCGCAGAGGAGGAACGGGGGGCTGGCGGTGCTGGACGATGGGGATGGAGGAGCCTCAGGGCTCCCCAGCGAGGTGGGACTGTCAGTGCTCTGTCCCTGGGCTCGCCCCACCTTGGGTTTGCTGGCCTTGCCCCACAGCGGCTGTCCCCGTGGGGCACAGAGGGACACAATTCCATTAGAGGGATGCTCAGGCTCCCTCCATGGGGTTATCACCCCCTGTCCCATTGCTGTCCAGCCAGGGCTGCATTTCAGGGGCAGCTCCTGAGAGCCTGAGGCTGTGCTTGTTCCTTACTCCCGACACATCGTGTTCCTTCTGCCAGAAAATGCTAATCAGCCGCGTTTAAAGCAGAGATAATTCCAGGTCTGATTAGCAGTGGCTGCTGCCGGGTGCCACAGCGTGAATGCCAATGAAGGCAGCAGCCGGACCGGGAATTGTGCCGGCCCCCTGCTGCCCTGCTCCGCGCTGGCCCTCCCCCCCGGCCGAGGGATCAGCGCCTGAAGACATGCCCAGGACCGGTGTCGCAGCCTGGTAATCTCCCTTAGCAGCTCCGTGACCCGACCCGGGGATTTCCCTGGTCTTTGCTGTGATCCAGGTCAGGAGCTTCTTCAGCGCTGGGAGTCGGTGGGATCAGCCAAGGAGCAGGGCCAGGGATCGTGCTGGAGGTGACAGCTGCAGTGGCCACAGCCCTGGGGACGCTGATGGAGCAGGCACAGCCCCCGGCATGGCACACGGGGCTCCTGAGGTGCCCCAGGCGCCGGGGTGGCACTGCAATCCCTGCAGCACAGCTGCCCTGGGAAGCCAAGCCCCTGCTGCTCTCTCCCTGCAGGGTACAAGACCCTCCTGAAATGCCTGTCAGGGAAGTTCTGCCAGCGGGAGCTCATTGGGATCATGGGCCCCTCGGGAGCTGGGAAATCCACACTAATGAACATCCTGGCTGGCTACAGGTGAGGCTGGGGGTGCCAGCGGGGCTGGGGTGCAGGGCCCTGCTGCATTCCCCACGGCTGCTTCCTGCAGGGAGACTGGCATGAAGGGGCAGATCCTGGTGAACGGGCGGCCGCGGGACCTGCGCACCTTCCGCAAGATGTCCTGCTACATCATGCAGGATGACATGCTGCTGCCACACCTCACCGTGCTCGAGGCCATGATGGTGAGCTCTGGGGACAGCCTGTGGGCTGTCTCCTTGTGGGCACTGAGCCCACACGGACATCAGGCATTTCCTGGCATGTGGGAACGAAATCCTGCTGTCCCTTCATGCTGAGCAGGCAGGGCTGGCACCGTGCTGCAGCCAGTTCTGTTCCCTACATCCCCCTGGCCGTCCTCTCCCTGCAGGTCTCTGCTAACCTGAAGCTGAGCGAGAAGCAGGAGGTGAAGAAGGAGCTGGTAGGTGCAGAGGAGGGTGGGCCCAGACCCCTCAGCTCTCCCAGGATGGGGACAGCGGGAGCAGGGGATGGCAAGGGCGAAGGGAGGTGGCAGGGATGGGGTGAAAGTCCACGCAAACCCTTGGCTGTGTGACAGGTGAATGAGATCCTGACGGCCCTGGGGCTGCTGGAGTGCTCCTACACCCGCACCAGCTCCCTGTCGGGGGGGCAGCGCAAGCGCCTGGCCATCGCCCTGGAGCTGGTCAACAACCCCCCCGTCATGTTCTTCGACGAGCCCACCAGGTGAGGCCACAGGGGCTCCCTGCACTGCCTGCCCAGCTGGGCTGCCCCTGCTGGCGTGGCCAGTGCCCTCTGGTGCCACCTGAGCACGGGATGGGACTGTGCCCCCGGGGCTGGTGCTGTTCTGCATGGATCTGAGGGGACGGTGCCAGCAGGGGGGGGCATCTTTAGGATGTTCTTCTCCCCCTCTCAACTCCCCCCTTCTGTCTCTGCTGTCTCTTTCTCCTCCTCGCCATCCTGGTGGCCCCAGCGGCCTGGACAGTGCCTCCTGCTTCCAGGTGGTGTCCCTGATGCGCTCCCTGGCTCAGGGAGGGCGCACCATCATCTGCACCATCCACCAGCCCAGCGCCAAGCTCTTCGAGATGTTCGACAAGGTTTGGCCAGGGACAGCTCCCTCTGGCCCCAAGACCCAGGGGAGGGCTGGGCTGCAGGCATTTGACCTGGGGCTCGTGTGGCTGGGGTCTGGCAAGGCTGGCCTGTGTCACCCTGGGCCAGGGAGGTGGCAGGAGCGGGTGACAATGGCCTGGCTGCCCTGCACCTGCCACATCCCGACTTTCTCCTGCAGCTCTACATCCTGAGCCAGGGCCAGTGCATCTTCAAGGGCGTCGTGACCAACCTCATCCCCTACCTGAAGGGCCTCGGCCTGCACTGCCCCACTTACCACAACCCCGCTGACTTCAGTGAGTGTCCCCACCCCAGCCGAGGGTGGCGAGCTCCAAACCCCGTGCCCAAGCCCTGGGGGCTGCCCACCCTGCCCCCAGGTTGCCCAAGGGAGATGCCTGTGCCCTTCCTGCTAGGTGCTGGTGGCTCAGCACCTCTCAGGGGTCCTGTCCTCCTCCACAGTCATCGAGGTGGCCTCGGGGGAGTACGGGGACCTCAACCCCGTGCTGTTCCGCGCTGTCCAGAACGGGATGTGCACCATGGCTGAGAAGAAGAGCAGCCCTGACAAGGCAGACTCATCGTGCCCAACGTGTGGGACGGTGAGTGGGGCTCAGAGGAGCCTCCTGTGCCAGCAGGGGCCCCGAGGTGTGAACCTGTCCCTGTGCTCTTGCAGGATGTGGATCACATCGAGAGCCACACGTTTGCCACCAGCACCTCGACTCAGTTCTGCATCCTCTTCAAGAGAACCTTCATCTGCATCCTAAGGGACACGGTGAGGCCAGGGGAGGCCGGGCCAGGGCTCGGGGCTGGGCTCTTTGGGGGCTGGCAGTGCCAAGGAGCTCTGTGGGCTGTCCTCTGCTCCCTTGGGATGTTTTTGGGGTGCAGCCCTGTGGCCGCAGCTCTCTTCACAGAGAGCAGCAAGCACAACTTTCCCAGGATTTTCCTGGGGAAGGCTGTGAGAAAGCTCAGAGGAAGAAGAAAAACAATTCTTCTCTTCACTTGCTACATCTGCTGTTTGGCACATGTAGAATGTGTTATGGAGATTGTTTACCAAAAGGGATTTCTTAATTAGACCCTAGTGATGGGTGTTTTAATTAATTTTGACCAATTAGAGCCACGTGTACATCAAACCATCTAGCAAGGACGTTAAGTTTTCCTTTAGTATAGTAACAATATAGTATAATAATGTAGTATAGTTTAGCTCAATAAAACATTTACTCAACCTTCTACAACCGTGGGGTCAATACACGTTATTCCCCACGCTGGAAACCCCTTCCTACAGCACAGCCCCTCCTTGCTGAGCCCCCCTGTGCCCGCAGGTGCTGACCCACCTGCGCTTCATGTCCCACATCTGCATCGGGGTGCTCATCGGGCTGCTCTACCTGCACATCGGCAACGACGCGGGCAAGGTCTTCAACAACACCGGCTTCCTCTTCTTCTCCATGCTCTTCCTCATGTTCGCCGCCCTCATGCCCACCATCCTCACCTGTAAGGAGCTCCTGCCCCGAAATGCCCTCGCTGCTCCCAGCTGTTGGGGTGCTCCAGCTGCGTGGCAGTGTGGGTGTGGGGAGCCAGAGGGATCCGGGAGAAAAGGGGGGAAATAGGAGAGGAGAGGAGAAAAAACCTAAAGAACAGGGGGAAGCTCTCTGTTTGCCTGTATTGCAGTTTTGCCCTTTATTTGGCTATAACCTGGCTATTTGACCCTTGTTGGCTCAAAGCAGAATGCTGGAATTTTAATGTTTTATTTATTTAATCTGAGAAAATGTGTGTAAATCTGTAAAAAGCCCCACCCAAGCTGACTTTCCCACGTGGAAATTTCCCATATCAGTCACTGATTTATTTTTTTTCCCAATGAAGGTTTGAGCACCCTCTCATGATGCAGGTGGGGGTTACCTGGTGCATCCCACCTGCCTGCAGCAGGGTGGGTGTGAGAGGGGCTGGAGCACCCCGGGGCAGGGAGCTGCTGGCTGCTCACTCCTTGTGTCCCTGCAGTCCCCCAGGAGATGACAGTATTCCTGAGGGAGCACTTGAACTACTGGTACAGCCTCAAAGCCTATTACCTGGCAAAGACCATGGCAGATGTGCCCTTCCAGGTGAGCTTTCCGTGCTTTTGGCCACCACCCTGATGCTGATGTGCCACCCTTGGCACAGCCAGCTCCCACCCGGCGGCCCAGGCTGGCTGTGTGGGGTGGGGACGGCCGTGGGGCCCAGCAGGGTGGTGTCACTGTCCCCTGCAGGTGATCTGCCCCATCGCCTACTGCAGCATCGTGTACTGGATGACGGGCCAGCCCCCCGAGGCCACGCGCTTCCTGCTCTTCTCCGCCCTGGCCACCGCCACCGCCCTGGTGGCCCAGTCCCTCGGGCTTCTCATCGGAGCTGCTTCCACTTCCCTGCAGGTCTGGCGGGGCTCTGCCTCTTCTGTGGGGAGCTGCAAGGGGCCCTGTGACAATCTGGGGTGAAGTGCTGCCAGGGGTGGGCAGGGGCGTGACCCCCAGTGGCCTCTGCCCCCCAGGTGGCCACCTTTGTGGGACCCGTCACTGCCATCCCCGTGCTGCTCTTCTCGGGCTTCTTCGTCAGCTTCAAGACCATCCCCACCTACCTGCAGTGGAGCTCCTACGTCTCCTACGTCAGGTGGGCCCCAGCTCTGGCCAGAGCTCCCTGTCCTGGGCTCCCCTGGGCCCTGGTGACCCTCGGGTGTGCTCTGCCCCAGGTACGGCTTCGAGGGGGTCATCCTCACCATCTACGCCATGGAGCGCGAGGACCTGGAGTGCCTCGAGGACTTCTGCCCCTTCCAAAAGCCCATCAAGATCCTGCAGGAGCTGGACGTGGAGGAGGCCAAGCTCTACCTGGACTTCCTCATCCTGGGCATCTTCTTCGTCATCCTGCGGCTCCTGGCTTACCTGGTCCTCAGGTACAAGGTCAAATCTGAGAGATAAAGGGGCCGTGGGGCCCCGGTGCCGTTCCCGGGCCTGGCCTGCTGTGAGAGATGTTCTGCAGATGGACACGGTGCTCCTGCAGGTCCCGGACCGTGGCGGAGGCACTGGGAGGTGCCAGCCAGGCCTGGCTCAGTCGAGAAGGGTTTTGAGACATCTCGGAACTGTTTTAACCTTTCCACACACTCTTCATTGCAAAACGTTTTGTACAGCCCTGGCATGTGCCACTCTCCCCCCCCAGGACTGACGAGCCCCACAGAGCTTGGCTCCCCTCTCGTTGTCCCCAGGAGCTGCCCTGGGGACACCGGGGACACCAGGGACACCAGGGACACCAGGGACACCAGGCACAGCCCAGCCCGGGTGGTTTGTGCCGAGCACAGCTTGGAGGATCCTGCTCTGTGCAGGGGGAGCAGCAGCTGGGGCTGGGCTGCGAGGAGAGAGCTGCAGAGGTGGAAGCACAGCTGGTGGCCCCGTTCCTCGTCCTGGCCAGCAGCTGAGAAGAGCCCAAAGATGCCATAGGTGAAGTTGCACAAGGCTTTAGAGTTTCCTGTCGCCGTAGCCACAGAGATTGCTGCATCCCCCTTTCCTTTCTGGGCAAATCCTCCTTCTTTTTTTTCCCCATTTTTCTTTATTTTCTTTCTTTCCCCACTGCATCCCAGTATTCATGGAAGGGAAAGGGAGCCAGCAGGCAGAGAAGGACTTGGGGCTCTGTCTCAGACTTCTGCTGGGACACCATCCTCAGAGATGGGATCTTCAAACCAGGCTCTGTGGGAGCAGGGCAGTGTTCTCAGACCTTAGGGAGTCTCACATTCAGTCCCTGTTGTCTCTGGGGTCTGAGACAAGAGGGTCTGAACCAATTCAGCCAATATGGAGAGAAGTGACTGGTCCCTTGCATGGAGCAAGGAGGATTTGGGTTCCCACACCCTGCCCATGCCAGGAGGATGGAAAACAGGGCTGGGCTCAGCTGTGTCATCACTGGAGGCTCTGCTGCAGGAGGAGAGCTGGCCCTGAGCCCTTCCCCTGCAACCTCTCCCCCAGCTCCCCTGGGGCTGTCTCAGCAGGACAGGGCGGACGAGCCTCGCTCAGCACCGACCGTGCACGGAGGGGACACCAAGGACACCCGGCCTGTCACAGCGCCACCCCCCCAGGGTGACACTGTGCAGAAGGGGGTCCCAGCAGAGCCTGAACTGGAAACCAGGTGAGATCCCAGACTGGTTTGTTTGCAGCGGGCGACCCGGACTCTGGCAAGGCCTTGGCACTCAGTGACTGGTACCAGGAGAAGGTCCCTTTTGGCACCTGGTGTCTCTGGTGGCTGCTCCAAAGTCACACACCTTGCCGAGGGCAGGCAATTCAGCACCTTGCTGGCTCTCCAGAGGAACTGAGCTGAGCCCAGAGCTGCTGGGGCATCTGCACATGCTGGGAGCACAGCACCCTGCTCACCTGCCCAGCACAGGCTCCGTGGGTGTGCTGGCACCGCTGGCACCGCTGGCACCGGGCTGCACGTGTCACCCACAGAGGTGGGAACCCGCGGGATTTTGGCAAGCATGGAGGTGGGGGAGGCAGCCCTGCCCCACCCTGGCAGGCTGGCCCTGGCTCAGGTCAGCCTGGGCATCCTGCTCCTGGCACTCTGAGCAGCCAGGGATTGCAGGGCAAACGCCAGATTCCAGCAGAATCCTGGAGACTGATCTTTGGCTTGGGTTGGGGCTGACACTGCAGCAGGGTGTGGCTGGCTGACACTGCTGCTGGGCACTCAGCAAAGCTGAGTTTGCCCTGCCTGGAGGGCATTGAGGAATGTTTGGCCATGGGGGTCTCCTCCAGGAGGGTCTGGAAGCAGGACACGCCCTGCTGCCCTTTCCACGCTGAGCATCGGGGTTTGCCCCAGGGGCTGTTCTCTGACTTTTCACCGTCCCTCACAAAATTTCACTCTGCTCCTGGATCTCCCTTCAGTGCCGTGCTCTGCAGCGGGGCTGTGCCAGCTGGAGGGCTGCAGTGCTGCCAGCCACGGCCACAGGGGCACGGAGGAGGAGTGGGGCACAGTCCCTGTGCCTGCTGTGTCACGAGGTGCAGGGGTGGGCAGGGAGCTGGGGGATGTGGGGCTGTCACCCCTGTCCATCTCCTTGTCCCTGGAGCTGATGGGACTGATGCTCTGCTTCTGTCCTGCTCTTGGGCTGGGACCAGCCCGTGCTCTGCTGGGCTGAGGGTTTTTGGATCCTGGGATGCAGGAGGTGTCAGTGGGGCAGCTTTGCACAGCTCCTGCTTCCCCCCTGGCATTTGGGGCTCCCTGGGGGTGCTGCTGTCCCCAGCGCTGTGTCCTGCACCCAGCACACCTGGACACCCCTGTGCCATCACAGCCAGGGCCACTGCTGCTCCCAGGAGGACCAGGACAAGATGGACCAGTGTGTGGAGCAAAGGGGCTACCAGCAGGCACTGGTGACTGCCACTGGCCGTGTCCCCCACGCCCAGGGAAGGCTTTGTTGACCAGGCTCTGCTGCTTGCAGAGAAACCCCGTGGAACAGGCTTCCCCAGCTCGGAGCAGCACTGCCAGGGCAGGGGGCTCCCACAGCAGGGCCCAGCCTGCCCGGGGTGGGCAGCTGGCAGCACCCCAGCATGGCCAGCAGGGCTCAGCACAGCCTGTGCCCGCGAGCCGCAGTGTCCCAGCTCACCAGGTATGTGGCCACTGCGGGGCAGAGGGCCAGGACAAAGCCTGGAGCTGCAGGATGGCTGTCCTCGAGCCGGGCAAGGGCTCTGGGGAGGGGGGGTGAGGGGCAGGCCGCTCGTGCCCGGGCAGCAGGACACACGTGAATGTGTTGGTGGGAAGGGGCTGATGAGGGAGGGGTGTGGCATAGGGCAAAGGCACCCTCGGTGCTGCCTGAGGAGCTGAGCCAAGGTGCCACTGTCCTTTCCCTCTCTTCAAGGACAGTCCCAGAGGTGGTGGAAGGTGCAGGGAAAGGTGAGGAGGAGAAGCACGTTTGCACTGAGCCCCCAGGCTGCTGTGGCTGGGCTGAGCACCGCGGGGTTCATTGCCTGGGTGGTCCCTGCCCTGCAGGAGAGGGGCAGGAGGGGTTTTCTGTGCCCAGGCATGGCAGAGGGATGGGGCACAGCCATCCTGCTCCAGGGGACCCGTAGGGAAGCAGCAAGGATGCACTTTATCAGAGCAGGGAGGCAGAGCCGTGAGTGCTCCTGGTGGCAGGAATGCCGCGGCAGAACGCGTCTGGATAATCACGAGGAGTGTGATGGAGGAAAGCAGGCTTCTTCCCCCACACCTCCTCCCCTCTCCTGCCCCTGCCTTCCCTTGTGATGCACTTTGAGTGGATGAGGGTGGGGTTCAAGCTGTGGCTCTGGCTCTGGGAACACCAGCTGAGCCTCAACCCACCAAAAATTGCTTCAGCCCCTTTGGCCCATGGCTGCATCAGGTTCTGCCTCTCACGGGTGCTCTGATGGCAGGCAGGCAGGCAGGGGCATGGCCACTCACCTCCATGCATGTCCAGGCCACCTTTGTCACACGCACAAGAAGAGCAAATGCTTCATCACCTGGCTGGGGCTTGCTGGAGGGGAGACTGGGCTAGTGCAGGGAGGGGATGGGGCTTCTCCCAGGGTTTCACCCCTCTCCCAAATCAGGCAATAAAACAGTGTTTCCTTCTCACTGTGTGTGGACACATTTGTCCTGTCCCTCTGCCACGGGCGGCCTGTGCCTGCCTGGGCTCTCTGTGTGTCCCTGCCACGCCGGGCCCTGTGGTTTTCCAGCCTTTGCCATGTCAGGACACGAGGCTGGGCACTGGGGGCACCTGTGACCAGCACACACGCTCTGTGACCGGCACAGAGAAGTGCAGGCATTGAAACTCACATTTCCACACGACCACAGGTGTGTGAGCTGCTTTCTCCCTGGGACAGCTTGCCAAAATAAGACACAGGGCACAGCTCAAAGGCCGGGGAGCCTGCTGGCACAGCTCTGTTGTGGCAGCTGCTCCAGGGGACATTTGCCCAGGTCTTTCTGCCTTGCTGGGAGGAGGCTGTGAGCGGGACCAGGGCACTGCTGCCCACAGCTGCAGCCTGGCAGGAACCAGGCAGGGTGGAGGTGAGGCCCTGGGCTCTCCAGGCTGGGCTGCACAGGTAAGTGCCCCGCAGGGACGGGGTGCCAGGTGCCAGCTTGGTGCTCACCAGTGCCCAGAGGGGCCCGGGAGCTGTTGGGCAGGAGGAGATGTTGCAGTTTGTGTCGGTGTTTCTGAGATGCCAGCTGTACTTGTTGGATTTCACACATCAATAAAACTTATATTTATAGTGTACTGCCTGGAGGTGTCCCTTTCCTGAGAGCCTCGAGGGCACAGTGTGATGGGGGTGTGGAATTCGGGGTGCAAACACGCAGGTGTGACCCCAGCACCCCTGGGTGGGCTGGCACCTCCTGGGACAGCATCCAGGGACGGAGAGGAGTGCGTGTGGCAAATGCTTCATCACCTGGCTGGGGTTTGCCGAAGGGGAGACTGGGCTAGAAAGGGAGGGGATGTTGAATTTGGGGTGCAAACATGCAGGCGTGACCCCTCAGTCCCAGCACCCCTGGGTGGGCTGGCACTCCCAGGCCATCATCCAGGGACTGAGAGGAGTGCGTGTGGCCCCAGTGACACAGCTGTCCCCTGCTGGGTGGCCGGAGCGGATCTGCCGGCAGCGAGAGGGCAGGTACAGGTGTGCGCGTTTGCGTGTGTTCAACAGGCACAGCCTCCCGCAGCTCCTTCCCCGTGGGGAGGGATTCCCTCCGGAGCAGAACGCGTCCTTGCAGGCTCCGGTTGCACAGCCGGGCAGCAGCTGGGGATGCAGAGCCGCCAGATGTGCCGGAGCACATCCCCGCCTTGCAGCACATCTGGTAAGAGCGCAGCTCCCGCCATCCTGCGCGTTTGGGAGCCCGGGGGGGGGTGCGGGTGTTCCTCCAGCCGCTCTCCATCCTGCCCGGGAGCTGGCAGCGCCAGATCG
>VZRH01006789.1:463806-476096 GCA_013397555.1 Urocynchramus pylzowi
CCTCCAGCCGCTCTCCCATCCCGCTCGGGAGCTGGCAGCGCTGGATGCGAGGGTTCCTCCAGCCGCTCTCCCATCCTGCCGGGGGAGCTGGCAGCGCCGGCTGCGGGGCGGGACAGGGCAGGATGGCGTTGCAGGAAGTTCTGCCTGCAAAGCAGCCGCCTCCGCAGCGGAGCCGTGCCCGGGACAGGCACGGCAGGCGGCGGATGGGCAGCTCCGGGCTGCGCTCCGAGAGCCCGGCAGGTCGGGAGCGGGCAGCTCGGCGGTCCCGGCTGGAATCCCGCTGGACGAGGTAACCCCGGCGCCGCTGTCGCCTCGCTCGGTGCCAGCCCCGCCGCTGTCCCTGCACCGCCACGGCCTCGCCATGGAGCGGGGAGCCGGGAGGGCACAGGGACGAGGGCACGTCTGCCACCAGTGCCACGGGGGTCCCGAGAGGGGTCCCTGGAAGAGCTCGGCAGCAGGACGGCAGCTCAGGGCCCTGGGCTCGGCAGAGGGGCTGGGGAGGGGCTGGAAGCGGGGCATGGGACAGCGTGGGGTTTGTTTTCTTGCAGAGGCACCGAGGTCGGGACAGCTGTGTTCAAGGTCAGCTCCTCTGCCCCCACCCCTGTGCCTCAATTTCTCCACCTGGATCACATATAAGGGACTGTAAACAGCGTGGCTTGTGGGAGGTGTGAGCGAGCGAGCGAGCTGTCACCCTGCTCGTCCCTTCCTCTCGGCTGCGGTTTGCTTACATCTTTCTCCCCCCGTGCCTCAGTTTCCCGGGATGTTGGGGGCTGTGAGCACCGCCCTGGCTCCTGAAGGATCGCCCTGCTGAGCCCTGCCGGGGCGGGAGCCTGAGTCAGCGCCAGCACAGCCGGTTCTGCCGGACTGGACCGCGCTGGGGCAGGTAAGGCTGGGCAGGGCTCTGCTGCACCACATCCCGCAGCCCGCTGGGCTCTGCTGAGCCCCCGGAGCCCCTCACCCACCTCCCTGTGTTGCAGGTGCACGATGTCCCGGGCCATGCAGTGCCAGAGCTGCCTGCCCTGGGGCAGCTGGGCACAGCTGCCACGGTCCCTGGCAGGGAGCAGGGGGAGCCGCGGCGTGTCCGTGTGTGCTGCTGCCGTGCCAGGTGAGCTGGGCTCTGTGCCCCTGCCCCCAGGGAAGCCCGTCCCTGGTGGACATCCCTCCCCAGCTGTGCAGGGGTGTGGGGCACCCAGCAAGGTGTGAAGCTGGGTGGGGTTGGCGCTGCTGGGCTGGAGAGGGCCGTCCCTGACCACGTGCATTCTTCTCCCCACCAGGTGGTGCAGGCAGGTGTTTCCTCAGGAGGATCCTTGGCACAGGCAGCATCTCCCTCCCCAGGTAGAGTCAGTGTCACACGGCTGGGGGGCTCTTTGTCACAGCACCTGGGTGGCTGAGCTGGCTGCCTTTGAGGGACACTGCTTTGCTTCCACCTAGACAAGCACCCAGAGCCACCTCCCTGCCTGCTCTGACTCCAGCCCACCTCCTCTGCCTCTCCACGGGTTTTCTGGGAATGCACAGCCCATGGCTTGCTGACCTGCCTTCACCTCCCAGCCGTGCCCCTACCCTGGCCCTGTGCTCTCCCGTGGTGTGGGGGATGGAAGGGGTGAGCTGGCTCCTCTCAGCACTTCCCACAGCCTGCTTGTCACCTGCCCACCCTGCCCCCGGGGGGTTTGGAGCTGCTCCCCGTGACACCCTCCCTCCTCCTGCAGGGGCTGTGTTCACTTCCAGGGAGACTCCCAGGAGAGCTCTGCCCAGCCCAGCTCCTCTCGCCATGCTCAGTCCCAGCTGAGGAACGTGGCCTTTTCTGGTGAGTTTGCAGCTCTGCTCTGGAGGGAGGGTCCTACACAGCGGGGTGGGGGCAGCTGCTGTTACGGGCACTGTGAGGGGTCCCCATAACGGGGTGCTGCCCCCTCTCTGCAGTGGCTTGGGGCAGGCAGCTTCCCCAGTGCACAGCCCTTGTCATGTCCAACCTTCCTCCTTCCAGGTGCCATCAAGAAGCACCAGAAGAGCCTGTCTGCGTGGTTCAGCCACCAGCCCAATGAGGAGAGGCAGTTCGGCCCTTCCTTCTCTCTGGATGCCGTCCACGTGGACCCAGTGATCCGGGAGAGCTCCCTGGAGGAGATTCTGAAGCCCTCCCCTGATTTAACCATCCAGAACCAGCTCCAGCAGCCCTGTAGAAAGGTTATCAGCCTCCACAACCTCTTTGACGTGGACGCCTGCGGGCGGCAGGTGAAGAACGTGGTGCTCTACGGCACCGTGGGCACGGGCAAGAGCACCCTCATCAAGAAGATGGTGGTGGACTGGTGCCACGGCCGCCTGCCCCGCTTCCAGCTGGTCATCCCCTTCTCCTGCGAGGACCTGTCCCACAGCCACGCCCACGTGTCCCTGCGCCGCCTCATCACCAAGAAGTACCAGCACCTCCGGGACGTGGTGCCGGTGCTGGAAGCTTCCAACCTCAGCGTGCTCTTCATCCTCAACGGCCTGGAGCGCCTCAACCTGGACTTCCGCCTGGCTGGCACGGAGCTGTGCTGTGACCCCAACGAGCCCGTGCCTCCCTCTGCCATCGTGGTCAACCTGCTGCGGAAATACCTCCTGCCCGAGGTGGGTGTTGCCCTGCTTTGTGCTGGGAGAAGGTTGGGGGTGAGCCCTGAGGCATCCCAGGGCTCTTGTGATGATTATCTGCAGTCCAGCTTGGCTGGGAGGAAGCAGGCAGCCTCTGTTCCTGGAGGGACTTGCTAAGGTGGCCTCATGTCGCTGGTGGGATCTCTGGTGGGGCCTGGTAAGGTGATGAAGGCTGTGATCTTCCAGACTTTATTTATGTCTAGGAGGGAATGGGAAAATTCTTCTGTCCCCTCTGCCTGGGCCAGGTTTGACCCAGTGCCCTTTGTGCAGCAGCTTTGTGAACCCCACCCTGTGGATGGGGTGATCCCTGTGCAGCTCTCAGCACAGGGTTATGCCCTGCTGAGCAGCCCCAGACTCATCCTCCCGTGTCCCCAGGCCAGCATCATCGTCACCACGCGCCCGTCGGCCGTGCGCCGCATCCCCGGCAAGTACGTGGGGCGCTACGCCGAGATCTGCGGCTTCTCCGACACCAACCTGCAGAAGCTCTACTTCCAGATGCGCCTCAGCCAGCCTGGCTGCTCCGGAGAGGAAAGCCAGCATCGCCGCTCGGCGGAGCAGGAGAACCTGGTGGAGATGTTGTCGAGGAACTTGGAGCGCCACAACCAAATAACGGCCGCCTGCTTCTTGCCCTCCTACTGCTGGCTGGTGTGCACCACCCTGCACTTCCTCTACTTCACCAGGACGGTTCCTCCCAGCCAGACCCTGACTGGCATCTACACCAGCTTCCTGAGGCTCAACTTCAGCGGGGAGGTGCTGGACAGCACCGACCCCACCCACATCTCCATGATGAAGTACGTGGCCAAGACAGTGGGCAAGCTGGCCTACGAGGGGGTGATGTCCCGCAAGACCTGCTTCTCAGAGGAAGACCTGCGGCAGTGCTTCGAGGTGGAGATGAAGACTGAAAGCGAGCTCAACCTCCTGGAGGTTTTCCGCAGCGACGTCTTCCGCTTCTTCCTCAGCCCGTGCGTGCAGCCGGGCAAGGAGCACACCTTTGTCTTCACCATCCCCGCCATGCAGGAGTACCTGGCAGCCCTGTACGTGGTGCTGGGCGAGAAGAAGACCCTGGCCCAGAGAGTGGGGAAGGAGCTGTCAGAGGTCCTCGGGAAGGTGAGCGAAGACGTGGCTGTGGTTGTGAACATCATCTCCAAGGTGCTGCCCCTGCGCTTCCTCCCCGTGCTCTTCAACCTGCTCAAGATCTTCCCTCGCTACTTCTCCCGGGTGGGCGGCAAGGACAAGGATGCCATCGCCCACACCATGGCAGAGGAGCTGTTCAAAGAGGAGGACTACTACAACGACGACGTCTTGGACCAGATCAACTCCAGCATCCTGGGCGTGGAGGGCCCCATGCGCCACCCCGACGAGGCCCCTGATGATGAGGTCTTCGAGCTCTTCCCCATTTTCATGGGTGGGATCCTGTCCCGCCGCAACCGCGCCATCCTGGAGCAGCTGGGCTGCTCCATCAAGAACCTGGCAGCCTTCGAGATCGCCAAGGCCATGAAGAAGACGGTGATCAGGAAGGGCCGCAGGGGCCTGCCCCCCTCGGAGCTCATGGACTACCTGTTCTTCCTGCACGAGTTCCAGAACGAGCGCTTCACGGCCGAGGCCATCCGCTCCCTCCGCGCTGTCAACCTCTCCTCTGTCAAGATGACCCCTCTCAAGTGCTCTGTGCTGGCATCTGTCATGAGCACCACGTGTCACGAGGTGGAGGAGCTGAACCTGACCTCCTGCAACCTGGACAGCGGCAGCTTGAGGACCCTCTTTCCTGTCCTGCTGCGATGCAAAGCTCTCCAGTGAGTATCACCTCTTCCTGCCCTTGGGCACTGCTCAAAAATGGGATTTTTCTCACCTCTGCCCATCACAGGGATGCTTTAGGAGCCCAGGCATGGAAAACTCAGGAAAGGGCGTGTTTATCCTCAGTGCAACCTAGGGAACTACAGCTTCCAACATGCAACACTCCTTGAGCAGCCTTTCTAGGGCACTGCATGCTGGGATTTGCAGTCCCAGCTCACCCTCCCGCAGGAATTTTTGGGAAGTTCCCTGCAGCTGGTACAGGCTGGGCGGGCTGCCAGCTGTCGTGGCAGACCCGAGTCCCTCCGGGAAGTTACCCGGCATCCCCGTGTCGTTAGCTCTGTGAGGAGTTTGCGGTCCCAAAGGTGGGAGTCTGGGCTGTGCAGATGTTCCCACGAGCGTTCCAGAACGCTGGTGGAGCTGCAGGTCTTCCTGCCGCCCAGGTGGTGGCGAGACGTGCTCAGCACAGATGGATCGGGCTGTGCAGCTGGGCTGTGCCGCACTTCCTTCCTCCAGATGCTCAGGAGGGCTTGATGGAACCCCGATCCGTCCTCTGACCTTCACCCACCTCCTGAAGACTCCGCCATCCCCTTCCCCTTGCCCTGCTCCTGCTGGCACTGGCTCTGCTGGCTCATGCTCCGGTGCGGTGTCACTGTGCTCCCTTTGGGAGAGGAAACCTGGAGTGGCCTAGTTTGGGGAGCCCAGGGAGGATGGTGATGGGCAAAATGGAGCGGGCAGGGCTGCCAGGCTCACAGGTAACAGCCATTTTGTTCCTGTCACCCCCGTGTCTTGCTCTGCGCCAGTCTGCAGCTCAACAGCCTGGGCTCCGACGCCTGCAAGGAAATTCGTGACCTGCTCCTCCATGACAAGTGTGTGGTGAGCAGCCTGCGGTGAGTACGGCCCCCGCCCTGCATGACACTGCCACAGCTGCCCACCTTGTGCCCGGGCACTCCCTGAGCTCCCGTGTCCCACAGGCTGACCAATAACCCCGTGGGCGAGCAGGGCGCTCGGCTCCTGGCCGAGGCGCTGGCCGGCAACCGCTCGCTGACGCAGCTGTCCCTGCTGCACACCGCGCTGGGGGACCCCGGCGCCGAGGCCATCGCCCAGCAGCTGGCCCAGAACCAGCACCTGCGGGAGCTCAACCTGGGCTACAACTCCCTGACGGACACGGCGGCCCTGCGCGTGGTGGAGGTGGCCAAAAGGCACGAGACGCTGGACAAAGTGCAGTGAGTCCGCTCCGCCACATCCCCGCCCTTCTGCCCTGGGTGCCTCTGTCCCTCCCCTCAGCCCTCACCAGGGTCTCCTGCTGCTTTCCCAGTCTCTACTTCAACGACATCAGCGAGGATGGCAAGAGGGCGCTTGACAGCCTGCGCATGGACCGGGACGGCGTCAGGGCTCTGGTTTTCCTCACGGCGGGCACCGACGTCTCCGACTACTGGTCCCACATCCTGAACGTGGTGCAGAGGAACCTGCCCTTCTGGGACCGCGAGCGGGTCCGGCAGCACCTCGCCCTCCTCCTGCAGGACCTGGAGAGCAGCCGCAGCCAGACTGCCAATCCCTGGAGGAAAGCCAAATTCCTGCGAGTCGAGAGCGAGGTCAAGAAAATGCTGGGGAAACTGCAGGATGGGAGCCTCTAACCTGCTGCCCATCCACCAGCCAGGGGTGGGGCAGTGGAGTGTGCCCAGCAGCACATTCCCTGCGCCCTTACACACCTGGAGATGCTGGGTGGATGGTGCTGTCAAAGGTGCTGGGTGTGTGGGGCTCAGCCTCATCTGCAGGTGAGGCTGAAGTGTGGGAATGGGACAGAAACCAGGCCAGGAGCAAATGGGACTTTTCTTCTGGGCTTGTGGAAAGCCAACCCCTGCAGCCTGGCCAGAGCTCTGGCAGGGAGCAGGACTGGGGCTTGTCTGTGAATCTTTTGGGAGCATTAAAGTGCACCTCTTCACTTGCACTGAAGCACACTAGTACCAAGACTTGATCTCCCCTTCGGGCCCTTCCTGGGGGGAATGTGGAGCCTCCCCTCCAGCAGCTGGAGGGGAGGGTTCTGCCTTTCCCCATCTCACAGCACTGGCACGGAGCAGCCCACCTCTGCTCCAGAGCTGAACCAGTCATTCTCCCCTCACTGTGTGTCCCCCTGGGAGCCACCAGGAGCTGTCCCCAAGCTGGCTGTCCCAGGGTGCTGGGCCCTGCTCCCAGCTCTGGCTGGCAGTGCCCTGGGGCTGGGAGGGCAGGCGAGACTCGGGGCTGTTTAACCATTAAACCTGGGGCGTCTTGGAGAGGCGGGGACACTTCCCTGCCACTTCACCCTGTACCTTGCTCCCTCTGGCAATCCCTGCACCATGAAGCAAACAAAAGGTATGTGCCGGGGAATCCTCTGGAGACCCTTCCCCACACACACAGGCCCTGCTGCCAGTGGAGCAAAACAATGTCAGAGCCCAGACAGCCTGTGGAAAGGAGCCAGAGGCATGCAGGAAAATGTCTCCTTGTGGGGATGCTGAGGAGGCATCCCCTCTCCCTGAGTTTGGGGTTCCTTGTGCCCAAAGAGCTGTGGAGGGGTTTTATTGGGGGGTTGTGTGCCAGGAAAGGTCTCTGTTTCCTTCTCCTGGCTCCAGCAGCTCTCTGGGGTCCTGGTGAACCTTCTCAGCCCCCACTGAAGAGCCCTGTGAACCCTCAGGACTGACCCCATCTGCTTGGCCCTGCTGTGCCTCCTCAGTGAGTGCCCATGGGACCTGAGCAGCAGGTCCTGCTGTTGGGAATGCAGGAGGACAGTGGTGACAGGGCCAAGGAACAACCTGTGCTGAGAGACAGAGGGGCTTGGGGGCTGTGTGGGCTTGGCAAACCCCCTCACCTGGCATGGCAGGCTCAGCCTGCAAGGGGACCAGCCCTGAGTGCTCAAGAGGAGAGAGTGGGGTCTGCTCCCAGCCCACCACCTCTTGTGCTCACCCTCCTCTCCCCCTGCAGGGCTCGAGGGAGACAAGATGTCCATCATGTAAGTGCTGATCTCCCCTTGACCAGGGGCTTTCTGGGGCTCAGGAGAGATGTGGGGAATGGTCCAAGAGGGAAATCCCCTCTGGCTTTCCCCAAGGAAAAGGAGGCACAGGCCCCAGTTGGCCCTTTCTGGGAGGAACAAGCTCCTCAAGGCTGGGGGAGGCAGGGGCAAGGCCGTCCTGCACTAACACGGCCTCTCCTGCCCTTTATCATTTCAGAAAATTTGAATTTAACCCCAAAGTTGGGATCGACAACCCAGCCTTGACACTGACTGAGGACACGGGTAAATACACGGCCTCATCTCCCAGGGTGTCCCTGTGGCTGCACGGGGCTCTGGCACCTGGGTGTCCTTGTGGCTGCATGGGGCTCTGGCACCTGGGCACTGCTGGGGTCCTGAGCTCTCTGTCACTCTGGGGGCCTGTGGGAGGTGAACACAGAAGGGATGAGCAAATCCCCAGCCCAGGATGGGGTGGAGAACTTGTGTGAGGATCCCTGCGGGGCCCTGCTCACGGGCTGTGCCCCCACACAGATGGAGAGGGCGTGGGGGAGCCCCGCTTCTACCTCCTGAGCAAGGACAGCACAGAGACCTTCGGCTTCTGCCTGCACGAGGAGCTGGGCTGCCAGGGCCACGTCATCCGGCAGATTGAGCAGGGGGGGGTGGCCCAGCGCAGGGGGCTGCAGGACGGGGACCGGCTGCTCCAGGTCAATGGCCACTTCGTGGACCACATGGACCACCTCAGGGTAAGCTGGGAGCATCCCATGGGAACGCCTGGCTCCTCCCCAGCCAGGGGCACAGAGGATGCATGACCCCTGCTGACCCCAGGGACCCCGCTCCCACCCCATCAGAGGGTGCCTGCCCAGGGTTCACAGCCTGGGTCCTTCCAGGTGGTGCAGAAGATCAAGGCCAGTGGGAACCAGGTCCTGCTGGCGGTGCTGGATGGTGACTCCTACGAAGCAGCCAAATCCCTGGGCAGGGACCTGTCCCAGCTGCTGCCGGCTGACATCCGCCCGCGCCTCTGCCACGTCACGAGGGACAAAAGCGGCTTTGGCTTCAGCGTGTCATGTCCAGAAGGTAAAGCAGGATGCTGCCACCACGAGCCTCCCCGTTGCAGCACCTCACTCACCCCAAAGTGCCCCTTCTGCTCCTCCTGCAGGCACCAAGGGCACCTTCCAGCTGTCGGTGCTGCAGGACGGCCCAGCAGACAGAGCAGGGGTGCCACCAGGCTGCTGGCTGCTGGAGCTCAACGGGGACAGCGTCAAGAGCTACTCCCACACACAGCTCAACAAAAAGGTGCCTGCTCCTGGTGTGGGGGGTGAGAGATGGGGCTGAGAATGTCACTGAGCACCCCCTGCTTCCCATCCAGCTTAAGCAGAGCGGCAACAAGGTGACACTGCTGGTGGCATCCAGCGCCGTGGAGGAGTTTTATCGCCTGCGGGGCCTGCGGGTCACGGCTGCCTTGGCAGACGCCTCCAGGCTCCCCTTCAAGGTCCGGGAGCTGCACCTGGTGAAGGGTCCCGCTGGCTACGGGTTCCTGCTCAAGGAGGATGACTGCAGCTCGGGAGGAGTAGGTGAGGGGGCTGAGAGGGGCACTTTGTACCTGAGCGAGGCGTTTCTGAGGGTTGGGAAGAGCTGACAGCTCTGTGCCTGCACCGGGCCCCTGTCCCCACCTGCACACGGGGGTCAGCAGAGCCAGTTCCCCTCTGCCAGCCTCTGCCCCGCTGTGGCAGGCCAGTTCCTGTGGGACGTGGATGCGGGGCTGCCGGCCGAGCAGGCAGGGATGAAGGAAGGGGACCGTGTGCTGGCGGTGAACGGCGAGAGCATCGAGGGGCTGGACCACGAGCAGACCGTGCGCAGGATCCGCGCCCGGGAGGATCAGGTGACGCTGCTCGTCATCGACCCCGCGGGGGATGAGTTCTACCGCTCGGTAGGTTTTGGGGGCACGGTCCTGCTCTGGCTGGGGAGCCCTGGGGTGCTGTGAGGCTGCACGGTGGGATGGGTGTCCTCCACAGGGGCTGTGGGTCCATCCCTCTTGTGCTCTTCCAGATCGGGCTGTCCCCCCTGCAGTTCTTTGGGGACACTGACCCCGCCTCAGGCTCCTGCACGCCCTCCCTGCCCTCTCGCAGTGGCTCCCCTGCACTCTGTGACGTGGAGGTGGGACCCAAGGGACCTGTGTCCTGGCTGATGGCTGCTGCCAACAGCATAGAGATCATACAGGTAACTCCTCAGGGCAGTGCTCACAGCCTGGCAGCGCTCTGACTGCTGCCACCCTCCTACTCTGCCCATCCTAACATTTCCCTGGCACCTGTGGTGCTGCCAGGAGAAGGCTGGGTGGTCTCCTGGCCAGAGGGGCCAGGCAGAAAGACCCCTCCAACCTGTGTCCCCGCAGAGCCAGCGCCAGGAGGAGCACACAAAGCTGTGCCAGGCGTTCTAACAGCCCAGGAGCCTCTGGACAGGCTCTCCCACACAGCACCTCCACCCAGGCCACGTCCAGCCCCTCAGGCTGCTCAGCACTGCTCAGCATGGACCCTGCACACGCAGCTCCTGTGTCTCCATGCCTGGCTCACAGCATGGCACTCCCAGGGACTCGTCTCTGCTCACCGAGGCTGGCTCAGAGCTTTTATCAACCACAGTGGCAGCTCCTCGTAACCTGACCACAGACCTGTGTCTTTGCTTGCCCAGCTACCTCCAGGGATTTCTCAGGACATTGCACTGAAGGCCTTGCCCAGCTCCAGGCTCTGGGAGTTCCCAGGAGAGCTGGGGTGCTGCCCTCTGCACCACGCCCCAGGGGACTTGAGGGTTGGCTCAGATCTGCACGTGCATGGACATCTCCCCTGTGCTTCTCCTCTCATCCTCTCCCTGAACCTGTGGGCAGCGAGTGTCCACCACCCAGCACCACCCTGTTCCTGCACCACCCTTTTGGGGTGTGATTAAAGGACAAATCCACACTGCTGTTTGTGTGGGTGGTCTTATGGACAGCACATCCCAGGGCCAGATCCATCCTCTCTTGCCAAGCCTGGAGCTGGGCAGCAGATGTAGGAAGCTCTCCAGGTGTGCTGCTGGCAGGGTGAGAGCCATCCTGAGAGCCCCTGGGCACCGTACCTCCAGGAATTTGAGAGCAAACTCCTGCAGGCACCCCTTGTGCTCCTCAGTTGTTCCTGAGGGTTCCCCTTGCAGGTGACACATCAGGAGCATCCGTTCCTGCCCTGCCAGGGCTGGGGGAGGGGGACAGGGGGGGATCCCAGCAGGGAAGTTTCACCTCTCTGCTGAGCGTGGGAGAGTGAAAACGAGCACAGAGTTTTGCATGTGGCCAAGAACCACAAACCTCTGGCTGAGGTTTTACCTCGGCCCCTTCTCGAGCGCGAACAGAAATGCCACACTGGAGTCTCTGCCTCTGTGTCCTCTGAGCTCAGGGCAGGCATCTGGGCTGCAAGAAGTCCTTGTCCAGAGCCTTTGGGAGGTGGCAGCTCGGGAGGGAGCAGGGCTGGCCAGCTGCAGGCTGGTTTGGGGGTGAACAGGCAAGGGGCAGGTGGGGAAAGCTTGGCTGGGAGCCCCCAGCAGCACCAAGGTGTGGGGTCCCTGCATCCGTCCCAACAGTCCCAAGTGAAACCCTCCCAAGAATCCCAAGTGAGACAATCAGAACAGTCCCAAGCAAAATCAACCTTTGCTTGAAGTCTCACAGCCCCAGCTTGGAGTGAATCATGCCCAGAGAAGCAGATAGTCAGGAATGCAATTACTCAAGCGTGTTCCCTGATCTCTTTGGATCAGAGCCATGGTGATTTTTGTACTTGGCTCTCACAAAGCCAGTGTTGCCCTCCCCAGTTCTCTCCCCAGGTACTTGTGGTAGCGTGGAGCTGGCCAGGGCACCCGCTGGTGGTCAATCCGGCTTGACTATTAGCCAGAATCCATTAGCACCTAATGGGAAAAGCCTCAGGAACACGGCCTCAATAAACATTGACATATTTGAGGTCAATATAATCCTTAGGAAAATTTGCCCAGGTAATTAAAGCCAGACAAGGAGTTGCCTGTCCCAGAAATATTTACCAAGCTTTACCAAAGGCAATAAAATGAAGGCAGGGAGTTTTATAACCAATCCATGCTGGGCTCTCTTGTTGTGTTTAGTGCTGCTTCCTGCTGTGCTGTCCATTTGGCTCCTCAGCAAGTGGGTGCCACAGGGGAAGCAAAGCTCCCTGGAGGAGGTTGGATCCAGAGGTTGAGGCTGTGCTGTCCAACCTGCAGGCCTGAGGTTGGGGTGCTCACATTCCCCAAACTGATGTGGGCAAACAGAGTTTGCCTTTGCCTGGTTTCCTGTCGCAGCCCCTGTGGTACCAGCCACAGATGGTTCTTGCAAAAGGATGTGTCCTTCTGCCTGGAGAGGAGATGAAAAGAGGATCTGAAGACAGCAAAGAAAGAGAACTCAACTGACTTTCAAGCCCATGTTGTAATTTTTTTTAAAAATTTGGTGGTGTCAGCTCTGACAAACTCACTCCTTGGTTCCCTTTAGATTCCCTGGTCCCCTTTTCTCCCCCCGCTCCCTTTTCACTCCCTGCTTCCCTTTTCTCTCCCTTGTCTCCTTTTGACCCCGTGGTTCTCTTTTCTCCCCGTGGTTCTCTTTTCTCCCCCTGGTCCCTTTTTCTGTCCCTGGTCCCTTTTCTCCCCCTGATCCCTTTTCTGTCCCTGGTCCCCTTTTCACTGCCCGGTCCCATTTCCTCTCCCGGGCCCTCTTTTCTCTCCCTGTTGCTCTCACTGCCCGGCTCCTGCTCCTTCTCCCGCTNCCGTCCCGTTCCCTCCCTGCCGTGGGGATGCCGGTGCCGCTCCTGCCTCGGGCACATCCCTCCGTGGGAGAGGGGGCGTGCAGCGCCGCTTCCCCGCGTCCGGGCCGTTCAGAGGAAAGGGT
>VZRH01006789.1:476755-513393 GCA_013397555.1 Urocynchramus pylzowi
GGTTGGCTGTGGGAGAGAGGGGTCTGCGGCTCCAGGGGGGTATTTGGGGGCTGAGAGGTGTGCGGGCTCGGAGTGGGGTGCAGCGCTTGGGGGAAGGATGTAGCGAGCGTGGAGTGACAGGACAAGGGGGAATGGCTTCGCGCTGATGGAAGGCAGGCTTAGCTGGGATATTGGGTAGGAACTTTTCCCTGGGAGGGTGGCAGGCCCTGGCACAGGGTGCCCAGAGAAGCTGTGGCTGCCCCTGTGGATCCCTGGAAGTGCCCAAGGCCAGGTTGGACAGGGCTTGGAGCAGCCTGGGACAGTGGAAGGTGTCCCTGCCAGGCACTGGGACAAGATGGGCTTTAAGGTCCTCCCAACCCCAGGCATGCTGTGATTCCATGAGGAGCCTGGTGGGGAGGTGGGCGATGGAGGAGAGGCCAGAGGCAGCGTGGGAATGGGATGCCAGGATGGGAAGGCATGAAGGGAGATCAGCAGCTCTGCAGAGAACAAGGTGGAGGAAGAGGGGCCAGTTTGGAATGGAGGGGTTGCAGCTGCCTGAGAGGATCTGGGATCCTTCCCCAGGGAAAGGTCACAGCCCTGAGGCTGCCAGAGCTCAGCATCTGGACAACACTCTGAGGACAGGGTGGGATTGTTGGGGGGTCCCTGCAAGGCCAGGAGTTGCACTGGATGATCCTCGTGGGACCCTTCCAGGCCAGGATATTCTGTGATATCTGTGTTAATCACATATGTGTATAGCTAATGCCAATCCTGTAGGTGCTGGGGTGGGCACTGGTGGTGCTGGGAATGGGCAGGGGCTGGTGGGGAGCTGCAGGTGGTGACAGCAGCAGGACAAGGGTGAAGTCTAGGATTTGCTCCTTGGAAGCAAATAGAGCTTGGTGTGTGAGTAGTGGAGAGTGAAGCTTTGTGGCAGGTCAGGTTATTCCTTTTGGAATGAACAGGAATGTATTGCTGCTCAGGACAAAACCTTTTCCTTAAAACTGAGGAAAAGCTGTAAAAGCCTGAATAAACCCTTTTGCAATAAGTACATGTAGTTACAGAAAGATAAAGTATCAAGTGATGTTTAACAAGAAAAACTTGTGGCGTGGGAGCTGCAAAGGCCTTCTTCCAGCCCCACACCTTTAGGAGGGGCTCGGCTCTCTGGGGTCATTAAGACTCTCCACTCCTCCTCCTCTTCCTTTTAAAATGCCAGGAAATGGCTCTTGCCCGGGGCAGGACAGCAGACCTTTTGGCCTGTTGGTGTGATGGGATATTTGATTTACTGGCCTGGCTAGGTGTGCTGGTCAGTCCAGTGTTTTCAGAAATCCTGGGGGGTTGGCAGGGAATGATCAAGTGAGTGAAAGCAGGCACACAGAAATAGGCACAAAATAAAAATCGAACGTTTTTGTGGAGTTTTCATTGGTAATTACTATTCAGGCCTGAAATCAAGGCTAGGCTTGACATGTTGCAGTCTGAAATGTGCAGTGCATTTTATGACACTGAGCTCAGGGCCCTACAAGTAGTGTAGAGGAAGAGCATCACCCAAGTTGCCCCCAGGCCTTGGGGACTGTCACCTGGCCGCCTCCTTCCCCTCTGGGAGCAGAGCAGGCAGGGATTTTGGGCATCCCTCATCCAATTGCCCCTCAGGCTTATCCATTTCCCTTCTCTTTCCCCTGCATTGTTTATCCATGCAGTGTCTGAACCTCCTGCAGTAAGTGCTAAAAGCAGGCAGAGCAAATGACTTCTTTAAAGGCTTATTAAATTCTATTCCTGCCAAGAAATCCCTCTGTGTTGGCTGGCTCAACAAAAGGCAGGGTTTATAGTTGTGCCTTGCTGTGCCTGTGATGAGCTTTGATCACCTACAGAGACTGGGGCAGAGGAAAAAACCCTTTTGAGAAGTGCCATTGGCTCTGTTGCAGACTCTGAGGGCCAAGCACAAGGGCTAATGTAGGCAAGGCAGCTTGGACATGGAAACAGGACCCTAAATAAGTGTAACCTGTAAGAATGCACATCTTCATCTATGGAATATGTAGATATAGATGGCAGCTTGTGTTTGACCTCATAACCTGCTCTGCTCGAAGGAAAAGACTAGCCTGAAAAAAAGCTGATTATTGTGGCATTTTAAATGCAGTGGGATTTTTTTTGGGGAGAAATTTCACAGCTTTAGGTCTTTAAAGCAGCTTGGATGTGTTCTCTCTCCACTGACAGAAAAGCCAAGGCTGCTGCTGTATTTGTCACAAGTTACATCAACCTCTTTTGACTCCAGGTTTGCTCATAGGCAGCATCCAGAAGCTCTCAGGCTCAAAGTCTTGTTCAGTCTGATTTGTACTAAAGGAGAGATCTGGCTCTGAAAAGCCTTTCAGGTTTCAGTTAGATTTCAGCTGTACTTATGCACGCTCGAGAGAACACATCTGAATTAAAATCTTTTTAGTGGTGCAGCAAAAACCCAGAGAAGCTCACGGTGAGAATGGAAGGTGCTGAGAATGGGTTAGATTTCTGGGCCAAGAACATGAAATTCCAGGTGCAGATAAAAAACCTGCTTGTGTGCATGTTTAATAGATGATGTTTTTGCCTCTCAGAGCTGCGTGCTGTGTCTGTGTGGGTACACTACACTCACGACCTCGTTTGTTAGTCTGCATAATTAGCTGCTGTTGTCAAAGCTTTCGTGCATCTCTGCTTTCAGATGTGACTGATGAATTTCCTATGCAAGTTGATTCTTGTCCAAATATTTTCCCTGTAATGCTCTCCATAAGCTGCCTGACATATTTATGTCTTTCAGATTCTTTCATTTGAAGCCCTAATTTTTTGTCAGTACCGTTCCTCCCACAGCTACACGTGGTCACCCAGAGCATGGACATAAACCAGCCCTTTCCATCCCTGTTGGATGTTCCCCTTCAGCTGAATGAGGTGATATTTATGCATTTCTCTGCAGAACAGAGATTAAATGCAGCCCCCTGGAGTTCACTGCTGTGGGTGGTATTTGAGGAATAGGTGGGTTAGTCATGAGCTGCTTGGGATGGAGCAGAGTGGAATAAATGTGGGAAGGCATGGAGGAGGAAGAGGAGCTTTGAGATAAAGCTTCTCTAAAGGGTTTCCTGATACCATTCAGTTCCTAGAACTGATATAGAGAAGTGCCACTGCAGGTCACCTTCATTGTGAGGAGAAAGGCCAAACACAAATCTAGCAAGAGATAAGAGATGTTTGAGTAGGTTTTGTTTTGCTGTTGGCTTACACTGGAATGAGGTGTGATCTCAGTGCAGTTAGCTGTTCAGCTGCTGAAGGGAGGAAAAAATGAGTTTTCAGAACTGCCCTGGGAGGGAAAATCTACCTGGGAGTAGCCCCTGGATGCTCATCAGGCCTGGGACTCTTAAATCCAGAATTAGTCAAGGCAAGCTTCAGATTGTTGAGGGAAAAGATTCAGTTCCAGGCCTCGAAGATCTAGATGAGATTATTTTTTCCTAGAATGAGTACATAACAAATTCTTTCCTCAAAACTTAGTTGGGGGAAACTGGTTTTTGGCTTGCATTTGGAAAATGGAAATGGGTGAAGTCAATTTTCAGGTTCTTCACAGGCCCACCTCTCTTCATGCTGAGCTTTATTGGTGTGTCTGCAAACCCAAAAATGTCTCTCTGAAAGGTTTCTTCTTCAGAGAACACAACATAAGCCAGACAAACTTTGAGATGATAATTTAAAACCATGGATTGCTTCTGTTCGTTGCCATCACACCTCAACAAAAAAATATTTTTCTGCTTTTTGCTCAATTTCCTTCCACGTTGCTGGTCCCTGTGGAAGGCTGCTGAGGGGCAGCTGTTCCCAGGGCTGGGAACATTCCTTTGGATGTTGTCATGATGCTGCAAGTGCACACGTAGAGAAACAAGGAAAATGCCACTGCTTTTGTTGCTGCTGTGTTGTAAAAGCCCCAAGTTTGCTCAGGAGGCAGCAGTTCCTAGTTATGCAGTTTTGTTTAACTGCTCATCTTAGCTAATTTTGGTCTGCTTGGTAAATAAAGAAGCTGATTTGATAATAAAATACCAGCAGTCTTGACCTTTCTGTTAACTGTTTGAGGTATCTACTTCTTGGGAAGCATTTTACAGGAGCTCTGAGAATGAGCCCCTGTAAATTGCAGAACTCTCTGCTGCTGTGGGGGAATTGTTTTAATTGATATCAAAGTCTGAAATGCAGCAGGTCTGCTGCTCCCATAACTGGGTATTTTCAAAGTGTAACAGCCAAATTGTTCTCTATTTCCAGCAGGCTGAGGGAAGTGCAGGCTCTGCTTGCTTCATGTGGCTTCCTCCTCAGAGCTGACTGTGTTTGTTAGGGTTTTAAACCCACTGTATAATAAACAATTTCTGCTGAAGAAAAGGTTTTGCTGCCCAGAGCCCAGCTCAGCTGGATCTGAGGAGCATGTTTAGAACCTATTCATGCTCATAGTGAAACTATTTTCTTTTCAGGGGACAAATGTGTTGACTCAATTTGTTGATATGGTTCAGTGTACAATGTTCACAGGCTCCAAGGAAGCAGCAGTTGAGGCATCAGCATCAATTGACTAAATCAGCTGTCTGGCCATCCCTCTCTTTTGCTTAAGACCTTGGCAGCCTCCTCAAAATGGAGGGAAAGTTTTGGTAGTTTGTTTTTCCCATGTATTCTTGCAGAGGCTTTTTTAGTTTTTTTTTTTTTTTTTTTTTTTACCAGCAGTCTGATTTTTCTGGTTGGAGTTTTGATGCACTGTGTGCCTTTCTCTTAGCTGAAATCAAACCTTTCTCAGGTCAGCTCTTGGTACAGGCACTGCCTGTAATTCAGATAAAATTGGAGGTGTCACTTCACAGGGTTGCTTTTTGCACATACCCTAAATGACAATGTGAAAAGCTAAAGCACTGTTTCAGAGGGAATGACTCTGTTTACCATCTATATTTAAAGGAAGTAGGTATTTAAGCCTGCACTGTAGGGAACTGCTCAATTCCTCTTGAAGGTTTCACAAGGTTTTGTGGAAATGAGGTACTGCAAAAAGATGTTAAATTGTTCTTTTGCTTTTTCTTATCCACTTTACTTAAGTTCTGCATTCTGCACTGTTTGATATCTGTAATTCCCTCATAGCTGGCAGTGTCATGAATTTAGACCTCATTTATATGCTGGGTGTTAAGCAGCCAGATAATATTCATTATAGGGAAGAACTTCAGCAAAGTGTAGCTACATTTTGTGCTCAGGTTTGCTGGAAATGACAGAATATACAAGAGTGAGACTGCTGCTACTTACCTTGTAAACTTGATCCAAAACTGACCTCACAACTCTATCCAGCCCTTTCTAGAACTGGAAGTTCACTACTTAATTTTTCAAGTGGCTGCTTTGCCATCAGCTCTCCCTTTAATTCTCTCAGTTTAGATAATGGAAACATTTGGCTATGGTGGATGGTGAAGTGGCTTCCTTTCCCCTCCCCTGTCACATAAATTTATTATCATGAGTTTCATCAGGCCACATGCACTTCAGCCCAGAAATTGCATTCTTTTATGGTGGCTTGGCTCACTATCTGGAGAAAATAGCCTGGAGAAAAGGAGGCTCAGGGGAGACCTGATCTCTCTAAAACTCCCTGAAAGTTATAGTGAGCTGGGGGTTGGGCTCTGCTGCCAGGCAAGCAGGGACAGGACAAGAGGAAAGGACCTCAAGCTGCACCAGGGAGGGTTCAGGTGGGACATCAGGAGGAGTTTCTCCATGGAAAGGATGGTCAGGCTTTGGAAGGAGCTGCCCAGGGAGGTGGTGGAGATATCCAAGGAATGCCTGGACGTGGCACTCGGTGCTCTGGTCTGATTGGCGAGGTGGGGACCAGGTTGGACTCGATCTCAGAGGTCTTTTCCAGCCTCAGTGATTCTGGGATTCTGTGATTCCATCTGGACTTGCCCATCAAATGGGATTTGTTGCAGCAAACGCTTCAGAGCGCTGTGTTTGCCACAGCGAGTTGTGTTTAACCCCTGATCGTGCTCCTGTCCTGGAGTTTTCACAGAGCTGCTTTCTCCATTCCCACAGGTGGTACGTCTGTGTCAAAACCCCAAACTGGCCCTGAAGAACAGCCCTCCCTACATCCTGGACCTGCTGCCTGACACCTACCAGCACCTGCGCACCATCCTGTCCCGCTACGAGGGCAAGATGGAGACCCTGGGCGAGAACGAGTATTTCCGGGTCTTCATGGAGAACCTGATGAAAAAAACCAAGCAGACCATCAGCCTCTTCAAGGAGGGGAAGGAACGGATGTATGAGGAGAACTCCCAGCCTAGGTAACGCACAGAAATGGTTTCAGGTGTTTATTGGAGGAATTAAATACGTTGGAAGCTTTGTGTTTAAGGTAGATCAGTTGTCAGCTCGTCTTTCGTTTTGTGCAAAAGCATAGCTGAGGTCAAGGGACATCTTCAAGGTGAACAGCACTTAAAAAAGGGATAGTTGGAGGTAGAAGCTTGCTGAATATAAGGCTCTCTTGAACAAAATAGTATGAATTTAGTGTACCTGAGAAGGTGCTTCCTCATCCAGCTTTAAGAAAAGGAAAGACAAGGTGAATTAAGAGTAGACTAAAGCTCTGGGAAGGATGAATCTTTCACATTTGTGCAAGGTCTAACAGGCAGAGATAAACAAGGCATACATTTGTAACACTAAACTCATTTCAGGTTTTTGAAGTAGATGTTGAATTTTTTAAAAAAAGAAGGTGGAAAAAATGTGAAAACCACCCAGTGGCTGAACGTAATTGCCCTGGGGAGAATGTGGTTAACAGCCTGGCAACAGCTTGGAATTACTGGAGGGGGGAAAGTGCTGGCACATGTTTCTGGTTTAATATTGAACTCTGTGTAGCATATTCCATGATATTGAGCTCCAACCAAAGCTGTGACAGTGGCTCCAGAAGGCATTGCTGGTGCTGCTTGGATTGTTACTGCCTGTGTTGAAGAATGGATTAAGAATGGAAGTTTCTTTCTGGAGTGCTGTTAACTGTGTGTGTATTGTGATCTGTCATAAATGTGGAACATCTGATGAGTAAATGGTGGCTGTGTCAGTCATGAATCCAAAATCTCACCTCCAGTGCCTTGGTTTTTCAGAGAGGAGCAAAGAGAAGTAATTCCAGGGGGTTAATCATCCTAGTTGGTTTGTAATCCAGCTAATTGACTGGAGGGAGCAGGGGAAATCCAGATTGATAGATGTGAATGTCAGGACTGCAGCAGAGGCTGCTGTTCTCACAGCAGGCATGGGAATCCTGAGGGAATTGCTAATTGTCTCATTTATGAATAAACAGCTTTAGCAGGGAAGGAACTGTGGGGAGACTTGTGTTAAACACAGGCATTAAAACAGCATCACATCCTGGCCACTCTCATGGCATCTTCCTCTGCTTCTGCACAGCCCAGGAAGCAGCAGTGACTGTTTGGTCCTAAAGGGGTAACACCAGAGAGCCTTTTCCTGGTGCTGGTGCTGACCTTGGGAACATTCTCCATTCTTTAATCTGTCACAAAAAAGGACAAGAGTAGAGCAGCCAGTGTGTGTGTGATTTGTGCACCAGTTCAAGAGATACCTACACAAAGAATGAGGATTTTGGTTTTGGGGATTCTCTTAAATGCTGCACTGCCAGTGCCAGATTCCATGGTTGTAGGAGCTCTTGGAACCAAATACTTCAGTGCTATTTGTTAATTAAATTAAATTAATTTCTGCTACAAATGCACCTATAGATATAAAATATGTATACTAATCTAAGGTGAAGAAACTAAAATTTTCTCACCTTACTAGGAGCTGAAGAAAAATAATAATATTTTTAGTAAGAATGAATAAATGAATAATTTCAACATTAATAATAATTTATAATAATGTATTAATACATTAATAAATTCAAATACTCCAAGTGTGGGAGAAGCTTTCTGGAAGGTGGTCAGCAGTCTGTAAAGCAAACAAATAGAACCTGAATCTGGTATTCAATGGGAATGTACTCATGGCAGTGTGTGTGTATATGTATGTATATATAAAATCTAGTTTGCTCTTGATCTCATGCAGGTTTGTGGCCATTAGTCTACAGTGTTTTGAGAGCAGGACTTAAAAAGTTTAATAACTGTGTTGTTTTGACTTTTCTGTCCCTGTTGTTCTTGAAGCTTTTTTCCTTCTCTCTTCCAGACTTTGCATTCATTTTGTTTCCTGTTGTGTATGACCTTATTTTCTCCCCCAAATGGCTCCTGGTGTAGAGCAAAAGGCACAATTTTGACATTTGCATGAGCACTGGGGAAGCTGTAGTTTGCTCCTCCAGCCCAGTCATGAAAAATGACTGAAGCAGGATCAGAACTGCCCTGATCACTTGAGCATCACCCTTCTGTTCCTATTATTTCCAGCTTGCTCTTTGTGTGTTTCCCCTCAGACATTTGGGAGGTCTGTAGCTCTGTGGTTTTGGTGTACAGTGGTTCAGACTATAAATATATAAATTAACCATGGTTCTACCTCTCCTGCCTTAAACTCACGCTGCGATTTTTGTGACGAGAGCTCACTTGTTTTGTTAGGAGAGCTTTCAAGATGCTATTTAAATTCTGCTTTAGCTCACTTCCATGTCTGTTTAAAAATTCATGCGGCTTTTAAAGCTCTGTGTGCAGTTCCTGACTGATAGGTACGAGCAGTAACTTCTGGGTACTGTTTAAAACTGAATTTTAGGGAGTAGATCAGATGCAACTTGGTGACTTTGGGGTTTTTATTAGAGATACTGTGTTGCTTCTCTGAGCTTTGATAGCTAAAAGTAACATCTGCAGGCTTGGAAACAAACAGTGGTTGTAGAGTTAATAATTTTGGATATTTTGTTGTATGCTTGTAATAAGGTAACAAATGATCCAACGGTTTGTTGGCTGTGTGCAGTAAATAGGAGTTCTTGAGGCTGAGCGCCCTTCCAGCGGTGCTGCTTCCTTTTCTTTACAGATCCAGGGGTAAATATGTGACTTCTCTCTTATGAACTTCTTGATTTCCTTTTTAACACACAAAAAAAGATGAAATAAACATATTTTCCCCTGCAATGTGATGGTTGCCTTGCTTGACAGTGCCGTTCTTACTCTGAACATGTGGAATCTGCCTCAGGTCTCGATTTCAGTTTCATTTAGAGGCTTGGTGGTTTTGCTGGACTATTTCTTTTTTCTGTTTCCATTGCAGGAAGCTTTTACTTCTCAGCCCTCTTGCTTACACAGAGGAGCTGCAATTTGTCAGCTTTCCACACTACATAAATTACTTCTTGCAGCAGTGGTTTTGCAGTTGTGTAAATAGATTATACTTGACATGGCAGGAGTGAAAAATAGCTTGTTGGTCAGGAGACAGGTAGAGGAATTGTCTGTTCCTTGGGAAAGGATTAATTAGGCTGAAGAGTCCATTTTTCACCAAAGAATCAAATTTACTAATTATGTTAAACCAGTCTATAAGGAGGGAAAATTCAGAGAGGTTATTTCCTAAATAAAATCAGAGCACTGCAAATGTTTCCACATTAGAACACAGCTATGGAAGCTGCAGGGTGAGTGAGGAGAAATAATTTTTCAGGATGTGGATTGGATGTTTAAGGAATGGCACAAGATATTTTTCTAGTTCAGCTGTGGGAAACAAATTGTTAACAAAGACAGTTAAAAAAAATAAATATATCTGTAGAGAAAATGGGGTTGAGCAGGGAGTACAATAAACTTTTTCCATGGAGCATGGAGGTGAAAAAAAACTTTGGGAAGCTGGTCCATGTTTAATTGATCTTCTGACAAGAGCTTAGGGGATGCTGGCTCAGCAGGATTTCATATTCTTCTCCAGCTCCAATGTTAGGACTCACTAATTTACACAGGAAAAAGCTACCAGTGTTTAATGTCTCCTGGAAATGACCATGCATATCTCTGAAGGGGAAGGAAGTGCATGAAGAATGACTTGGAGAAAAAAAAAAAAAAAGGAAAAAGAAAAAGGTTGGAATTTAAAGAGGAAAAAGTTGGAAAAAACTTGTGTTAAACCTGAACCAGAAAACCTCCTCTGGGAGGAGAGGGGCTGGTGCTCCAGTCTCATCTTTGGGACCTCTTGCACACATTCCTGCCCAGGGAAGATGAGATAGTGCAAAATGTGGAACTCAAAATGGTGTGTGAGTCCTCTTTCTGTCCCTTCCTTCTAATACAGCAGCACTTTTTTTTTTTTTTTTAAACAAAACCCACTAGTGTGAAGTCTACATCTGCATTTAAATTAGAACATCTTAAAGAAAAGAACAGGCTCCAAAGCTGCCCACAAGAAAGGTTTCCTTGCCAGGCTCCAGCATATGAACACTAACTAACTGCTTATTACCCAAGAAGAAATTCATTATCATGTAAATGTTGTTGGAGGGGAGGAATGTGAATTATTTCTTTCTAATTTGGTTTTAAATTGCAGTTTAGGTGATAGTTTTGGAACTTAAGTAACACTTAGCATAATTGGCTTAAGCTTGCATTCATTATAGTTTTCTTTCTGTCTAAAATTGGACCACCGTCTTGAAAATCAATTTGTGGACAAATGCAAGATTTCAGATGATTGCATAATAAGGAAGGAAGATTTTTATTCTTCTTTCCTCTCAGAGCCTATAAAACTGTAGAGTTTTATGGGAGGCTGAGGACTCGCTGTTGTGGGTGGAATTACAAGCACGTTAGTTCATTTGTAGTAATTATCATTGGAAATGTGATGGATTTCTCCATGCTGGCAAAAATGTGCTGCTGCTGCTACTTGGCAACTGTATCGTGTCTCTTGGGTGCTTGGCTGGGGTGTTCAGGGCTGGGATACACTTTTGGGATTTCTGGGCTTGGATTTTAGCCCATCCCACCCCCTGCCATGGGTGGGGACACCTCCCACTGTCCCAGGCATGGGGCAGATGTGCCAGGGCCTGCCCACCCTAAAATAAAGATTTTTTTTCCTTAGTATAAAGATATTTTTAATATCTACTCTGAACCTGCCCCAGCTCCTTGTCAGTTTTGAGGTGGCTGAAGATGAATCATGAAATATGGAATATTCCTTGATTTGGAGTCAGGGCTTTTGTGCTCTGTTTTTCTCTTTAACTATTGCAAATAGCCCCTGAAATATAAATTTTGATTCCAGTGCAGAGAGCCCAAAATTAGGTATAATGAGAAGTATCCTGAGCAGTACATTTATTGTGTAATCCCCTGGATCTGGTAAAATAAATTAATCTGTTATGTAAGTGAGAGTTTTATCTTTTACCTTGTCAATCCTCTGAATGTGTGTTGAGCTTTTTAAAGACCATTAACAATATCAAATGTATTCATATCTTTAAAGCATATTCTCTACAATTTAAATTTTAGAAGTGGATTTTTAGCTTCTTAACAGTGAAAAAAAAAATGTAACACCAACACTTGTGCCTAAAATAATAATTCCAGATCCTGTAAAGGTCATTTGGTTTGGTCCCTGTGGGCAGCACAGTGGCCTGATGTCCTTTCTGCTTCCCATCAGTCACAGCCATTTGCATACTGTTAGGAATATATAACAGTTTTGGGTGGTTTGTGTGTTTTGTGTTACCTTTGAAGTGATGGGCAGGCTCTGCTCACAGAACTCAAGGTGTTAAAATATATTTATGTGACCTGAAAAGTGCCAGGGTTCAGCAGAGTGTAAGGAAACTGCTCTGTAATACCTAAAGCCCTGAAAAAGGAGGAGCTGATGGTGGAAAATTCTATAGAACAAGCAATAAATGTAATGGTAATCCATTCTTTCAGTTACTCTGAGGAAACCCTGTAAATGTTAGAGCCTGACTCTGTAAGGTGCCTCCTGTTGGGCCAGCAATAGTTAAGTGGAATTTCATTCACTTCCTGTGTTGCAAGTTTTGTTGAAAGTAGTTCCGCTGTTTCTATTTTTAACCTGATCAGAGGAGCCTGGGCTGCCTCAGGGTTACAAAAGACAGCTTGGGATCACCTCGAGCATTTCCACTCACTGCTTCTGTGAACACCAACACACACCAAACTCCTGGCTGGGGTGGGAGCACAGCATCAGACAATTCTTCTTTTTGAAGCCAGGCATATCAAACTCTCTGCTGAAATCAAACTGCTCATGCCTGGTGCATCTGAAAGCCCCTGTGACATGAGAACCTCACATCTTTGTGGTTTCTGAAAGGTGCATTTTACTTGTTGGAGTCGTTAAAAGAGCTGTTTGGGGTTTTTTTTTTTTTTGAATTTTTTTTTTTTTTAGCTCTTCAAGTATAAAATTGTAAGATGTAGTTATAGAAAAAAACCTGTGGGTTTGTGGTTTCATAAGTAGTGGAGCTTGCACTTTATCCAGTGGATGCTAACCATGTCACCTAAACAGAATCTGGTGGTAAGAGTGTAAGAATAAGAAATAAGGACAATAATTATAGAGAAGTGAAGCATTTTGAGCTTGGTTTCTTGTGCTACAGCTCCAAATTCCTCAGTGTTTGTAACATGCCTTCAGCAGAATGAGCTTTACAGACACGACAGTGTGTGCACGTCAAATGATGGCATGTGAGCACAATATTGTGACTAAATCAGCCTGTGGAGCTGATCCTTGCTACGTGTGAGGAACTAAATTATATTGTGTCAGCTGGGTAGCTCTGAAGGAGGTGAGAAATACTGGGAGAAAATGAAAAAATCCTAGCTGGCAGTGGTAGAAATGGTTGTGCCACGTTAACATTGCCTTGAGGGGAAGAGGCATTTAGTCACAAAGCACATTAATTTAACTAATTGTGTCAACGTGGCTGAGGGAGACATCCCTGATTAAACCAAACCTGTAATGGCTTTCCAAGATGGAGCCCATGCAGTGGAAGAATTTTTGTCCAGGAAACTGGGAAAGAAAAATCTGCTGAGGGTGTTGGGGGAGACAACAGCACCAGAACCCCCAGGTGGGACTGGCAGTGGGGGCTGGAAGTTTCTCCTCAGCCTCCTGAATCCCACAGAAATGTGTGGAGCAAACCCAAACCCATCCTGGGGCAGGAAGGAAGAGCAGAACCGCAGCAGAGAGGGCTTGGGGCAGGAAGGAGGGGGGAACCTGTCCGTGGATGGGGTAACTGAAGGAACACTCTTGCTTCATGCTGGTTTTGGTTCCCCAAAGTTGTGTCCTCAGAGCCCTGGAGCTGTGTCTGGCTGCTTCCAGAACCAATTCTCAGCTCACTCTGTGTGCACAAGGACTCATCCCTCCCTGCTCCAGCTGCAGGTGTTCCTCACCACGTGTGAAACACTTGGCTACTGTACACAGTGGAAAAAATATTTGTCATTTTACATTTTCACTTGTTGATTCGTTATTTCCAACCGTAATAAACCGAAAGCTTTGCACGTACGTGTGAAAGCACTCAGGGCTGTGAAATCCCACCTCAGCTGGTGCTGTGAGCACACAACAGAAGCAGGCTGTGGTTCTTTGAAGCTGGCACAGGTGTTGCCTGCAGCTGCCTGCACGCTCTGGGGACACTCAGATGTGGCCTGAGGTCCCTGGGTGACGTTTTCAGCCCTGCTTGGCTGGCAGGTGCTTGAATTCCCCAGCAGCAGGGTTTGGGTGCTGCAGTCAGCTCTTCCCAAACTGGGCTAGGCATTTCATTCTTTAACTTGTAAGATTTAATGTTAATTAATTCTTGTAAGATTTAATTTTTACTTGTAAGATTTAATTTTAGCTTGTAAGATTTAATTCTTTAACGTGTGACTTGTCTCTGGTGGAGCCCTTGGTGACAGTTTTGTGTGCATTACTGTGTTTAGGTAAAATCTTGAAAAATGGGACACTGCTGGAGGTCTGTGGCCAAAACTGTTTGGGAATCTCCAATCTAAGAGCCATAAATGTTCTTTGAATGTGTGCCCTTTTTTCTGATAGTGCATTCATATCTGTTTAGCTGAAACAATAGCAACAAGGACAGTTCTGCTGTTACTAAAAATAAAACACAATCATCAGTAAGCTTTGACGTGCCAACAAAAATATTCTCTAGAGTTGCAAGTGTTTCTTTGGTCTGTATAAATTTACAAATATGTAAATTGTTAAAGAATGTTTGTCCTTTTAGCTTGGGATTGGTAGCTGCTGTATGTAAAAGCCAGTAACTATTTTGCAATTTGCTGCTCTTTAGGTTCACTTCCTGTGATTTTTTCCTGTTATTTGCTTACAATATAGCTGAATATTTATTAAAAAAATATGATAACCTCGAGAATTTAAAATGTTCAGCTATCCAAAATGGTTCTGGAAACCAAGTCCTTCAATGTGTGTATGCAAAACCATTTGTTTATCCATCCTTAAGCCTGAGGAAGTTCTTATTTCTCTCATTAACTGATGTGCTCAGCTGAGTGCAAGCACTTCCTGGAGCTCAGCTGAGGCAGAAGAGATAAACAACTGGGCCCAGGAATATTCCCTGGCTTCTTGCAGTGTTTTATTTAAACCATGCACTTGTTCCGGGTCAGAAATGCATCAAAGTGCTTTTTTGTCTTACCCAGATTTCCCCACATTGTGCTGGGCAGCAATAGGAGAGTACAAAATCATTAACAGGTTTATTAAAGCCTCTATTTTTATAAACTCAGTAAAAAAACCCCATTTTTTTGCTTGGGTTGTAGCTGGATTAAATGATTGATAACAGCCTGGTGTTTGCTTTTTCTTCTTGCACTAACACAAACTGTCCACTTTTTTTTCTGCCTTTTTATGAGAGTGAGGGCTTTCAGAATTCTGCAGCTCATGCCTCTGATTTGCAATTTTTCTAGTGTTTATCAGAAAAAGGCATTGCAGGGACATGGTGGGAATCTCCATGAGGGAGAGAACTGGGGTGTGAATTTACAGTTAAATCACCTTCCCTGTACCACGAGCTCAGAATCTGAGCCTTCCACTTGGAAATGCAAAGAGAAATACGTGGCTTTGAATTACTTAACATGCCAAACCCAGTCTGCAGAACTGCTTTAAAATACCAAGTTTGAGTGTGGGACACATCCAGAGACAGCTGGGGCATGGGACAGCTCGTGGAAGAGCAGCTGGGGGCTTTTCCTTGTGTTAATCCCAAGCACCTGCTGTTGTTGGACACGTATGAAATGACAAAAAACAGAATTCTTTGTGTAGCTGGTGTTTTCCATGAACACTTTGAGCAGCTTTCATTGCTGCACACAAAATGTAGCTGAATAAAGAAGAGTAAGAAAGAACTTCTGTCAGAGAAAATTTAGAGTTTTGGGCCCTTCTAATCTACCCAGACTGTCAGGGTATGGAGAAAGGGCTCATGAGGGGCTGAGGAAATACTGGACTATATGTCAAGCACTATGGTCACTTCCAATTGAGTCTAGACCCTGTGAAAATGTGGGAAATGTCCCAAATGTGCAGGGAATTCTTGTGGAAAGGCTGGAGGTCAGTTCTGCAATCAGGCACATTAACAGGATAAGTCCTTCAAGTGGCAACAGCATGTTTGGAGCAAGTGGTACCAGAAAAACATCCAAGATGAAGTGAACAGGAACCAACCCAACCAGAACAGCAGAAATTGGTGAAAGGCTGGAGCCTGGGGGAGTGGGGTTTGCTGCCAAACACAAATGTTCTGCAACAGCAGCAAACTCAGGGAGAGAGATGGGAAAACAAGAAAATCCAACGTGGCTGGGGATGTTCCCTCCCTCCCTCTGTGGTTCAATATTGAAATGATCAGTGCCATAAGTGAGCCTGGGCCATGCCTGGCTGGTTGATGCAGGTTTCTGAGCAGCTCTGGTGTGTTGGGCACAGCTCACAGGTGGTTCTTCCCCACATGATGCCAGTTCTTTCTTTTACCTTCAAGACATGAGGGTGAAAAAAAAAGCCCCTCTGGCCTAGAAATATCCCTGTCTCTTTTCAGGAACTTTTCCTAGCAGTGGAGTGGAGGAGAAGAGAGGCATTCTTTATTTGGATAAAGGAGTGAGAGAGGTGTCTCTGGTGAATAGAATAGCAGAAAATATCTATTCTCTTCTCCAGTTTAAAAAAGGGAATTTCCTGTGGGACAGAGCACTCCTGATGTCTCAGTGTCATCAGGCAGAGAAGAGACTTGAGCTGTAATTCAAATTGGATAATTAAACACAATGTGTTTGAGAGCTTTTGTGTGTAAGTTGTGACCATTTTAGGAAAAACCTGCAGGTGTTTTTGCATTCCCTTGGGAGCTTGGGCTTGTTAGGATCAGTTAGAGATTCCCTGAGCAAATCTATTGTGTTGGGAGCCTCTGGAGACCTGCAAAGACATTCAGCTTCCATTGTCTGAGGCAGGAGTAGTTTTGTGTGCTCTCAAAAGGAATTTTCAGAGCCAAACCTGATGAGTTTTTGTCTTCAATATTCAGTAGGTGAGGTCTTATTATTGGTTTTGCACATTTTCTGTGAATGTGTTTTTCATGGGGTGGTTTTTGCCTGCCCACCTTAAAGAGATTATACAGAGTTTGTCATTGTGGAAAATGTCTTGACAAACACAGACCTTGCTGGTAGTTCCCATGTTTTGGATGTTCTAAATGCTGGGGAAACGCTTGAAAGAAAGCCCCAAATGAGAGTTTTGCATGCTTGAATTGCAATAAGTGCTGCTTCTGCTTTGCTTGGAATGCTAAACTCTTTCTTTTCCTAAAAGAAACAATTTTTGTGGTCCTTTGCAGGAGGAACCTGACCAAACTGTCCCTGATATTCAGCCACATGCTGGCAGAACTCAAAGGGATTTTCCCCAGTGGCCTCTTCCAGGGGGACACATTCCGGATCACCAAGGCAGATGCTGCAGAATTTTGGAGGAAGGCTTTTGGTGAAAAGTAAGTTTCTAACTGTGCTTAAAAATAGAGGTGTGGGAGCAAATTTCACACAGTGTTTTTTAAGAATTCTATTTGGCCCTTCATGAAGGGCTTTGTCACGTTGAAATAAATGATGGGAGAGACCTGCTGGTCATTTGGTCCATCTCTGGGGTGAGGTAAGGAATTATTCCTGCATTAAATTTCCCAGTTTTTGTCCTGTCTGGTTTTAAATGTGTCAAGTGATGAATCTTTCCCCAGTTTCCCCAGGAGACTCTTGTTTTGTCACAATGTTTTCCTTGATTTTCAGCTTAAATTTTCCTCTCCTTGATTTAATTCTTTAACTTTTAAGTAAGCTCTACAAGCTATGCAAAATAATCCTTTCTTCTTCCTAAGGTTACCATGCCCCCAACATGGGTTGTTCTTTAGCTAAGCCATAATATTATATTCTTTTCATCTTCCCTCCAATTAGTCTTTCCAACTTACTCACCTCTCTTCTTCCCTGAATTTCTGTTTGCAAAATGGCTTTGCTAAGAGTGAAGGGGAAAAGGAAATGCAACAATCTTTGTGTGCAGACTGCTGAAATGTCAGGTTTATTTTCTGTATCTAATGAAACACTGACTAAATGAACCATGGAGGTGTGCACAGCAATGTTTGGGGATTAAAGTTAATGGATTGGGTACTGCTTTCAAACTGAGGGGACTGAGGTACTTCACCTAAAGAGTTTAATTAGTAGCTGTCAGAACAAAAAGCCATAATGTATTTACTCATGAATAGCACAGTTGTCTGAAGTGAGGCATTTTCTATGTTTCTATGCCACTTGATTTATTAAAAAAAGGAAAATATTCCTTTAAACAGGAGCCTGTGTTTTGGCTTGTGATTATCTTCCTTCTCCAGTTAATCCTTCTTTAGAGAGTTGGTTGCAGTTTTTTTTCAACCATCTAGACTTAACTTCTTCTCTGCCAGCTGCAACATTGTGAAATTATTATCAAGTGATGCTGTGGTAGGACTGCAGAAAGAGGGAAAAGAGAAACCAGAGGGGGGCTTCTAATTCCAAAATTTTGCATGTGCAGAGAAAATTGTCATAATTTCATTTGGCTGCTGATTTCCTGCAGTACCAAGAAATCTGTGTTCGCGTGATGTGAATAAATCTCGTGTGGCTGTTTTTGATTTTCCTCTGTCCATTATCACAACATGGATAGTGACAAAGATGCCCTGTGGGTGTGTGCATGGTGCTGGTGGTGCTCAGGCTTTTCCCATTTCCTGCTGTCCCCCAGGACCATTGTTCCTTGGAAAAGCTTCCGCCAGGCCCTGCACGAGGTGCATCCCATCAGCTCGGGGCTGGAGGCCATGGCCCTCAAATCAACCATCGACCTGACCTGCAATGACTACATCTCAGTGTTTGAGTTTGACATCTTCACACGGCTCTTCCAGGTGAGAGCTGAGGAATGGGCATCACTTGAAGTGTCTCAGTGTTATACTCTTCTCTATCCAGGCCAATATTTTACTCACATTATTTGTACTGTATGGGATTTGCTTGTCTTGCCCTCCATCCCTTAAAGAGTGATACTTAAGACCCCATGTTGCAGTAAAGTGGGTGATATTTCTGGCTGTAGGATAAAAAAAATCCCTAAATATACACTGCAACGCCCAGGCACATTCAGCATCCTGCCATGAATCAGGTTTTCTCTTTCAAAGGTCACTTTGAGACTGAAGCTCTGACACAGCTTCTGCAAGCCAGGAAATGTGAAGCTTAGTTCATCACTCTGTCTTCCCTCGTCCCTTTCTTTATTGTCAGATTTATTTTCCATGGAGGGGGGTTGTTCAGGATGGAGCTCAAGCATGGAAATTTGGGCTTCCTAGCTTTTGAACTGCCCCAGCCAGGATGTTGTGAATGTGTGTGAGAAATCTCTGTATCACTGAAGGGATTTTAACAGTAGGTAAAATTCTTCCCCACAGTCTCTAATAGTGCTAAATTCAAGAACACAGCTTCTGATGGTACAATTGGGTATTTACAAGAACAATCACTTACTTCTTTGGCTCTGACTTGCCTTTTCCCATGTGATGGGGTGGGTTGTAATTAAGATATGTCTAGATGAAAAATTCCCATGTTTGGTGTTGCAATGTAGCTGATCATTCAGCACTTTTTCCAAGTGTTGTACATAAAGAACAAGTCAAGAGCTGCTGCAAATTCCAGGGGATGCAGGGTTCCTAGGGAGTGCTGATACCTTCCTGTAGATGAGTTTAAAAACTTGGAAAAATCAGGTGAGATTTGCACACCCAAGCCCTTCTCAGGATTGAGAGATTTCCAGTGGTTGTTATGACTTTTGGGGCATCGTTTTAAGCAATAATTGAGATGTGTCTGCTGGTTTCTCCATTCAGATCTCAGAGCAGCCACAGTCCTTGCCACACCCCGGTGAGGTTGGGTTGGTGAGGAACAGTCACAAGTTACAGACAGTGAAACTGAGACAGAGGGGAGGTCACTGTCCCCAGGCCATGCAGGAAGTTGTGTTGGGAGCAGAACAGTCATGGTTCCTGGGCCTGTGCATAATCTCATTAAACTCCTGCCTTTATCCCTGTCTGGGGAATGAGTCATTCTCTCTGCAGAAGCAGCACCATTGCTGGCTATTCTTAAGCTGTGACCTCAGTGACTTCTCCTTTTGTATTTATTAAAGGAGTTTTGGTTGAGGTCTGTCTTAGGTGATAATTTTATCCCCAACAAGCTACAAACTCAAATGCCAAGTGCTGCATGGGAATGAATGCTTTGGTTTCTCTACTGGGTTTGTGGTGGAACAGAAACATGTTTCTCTAACTGAAGCACCCTTTGATTCAGGAATATTAACCCTTTCCAGAAGTGTGTGGTTAATTTGTTTCTTGGGTTCTTCCCCAGCCCTGGTCATCTTTGCTGAGGAACTGGAACAGCCTGGCAGTGACTCACCCTGGGTACATGGCATTCCTCACCTATGACGAGGTGAAGGCCAGACTTCAGAAATTCATTCACAAACCTGGCAGGTGAGAGAGAGCTCAGCCAGCAGGGAGCTCCTGGCTGCCACCACTGATGGCAGCAGGGCTGACAGATTATCTGTGTTCCTTTCTGCAGCTTGTGTGGTTACTTCTGGGCTGCTTTTAAACATGGAAACCTCCTGTAATCTGTTTGTTTGTTAGGTTTTTCAAAGTTGATGTGAAACAAATGGTTTTAAGGATGTTAACTTGTTCTCTTGCTCTGGATTCTGGGTTTAATTTCACCTGGAGGCCAGTGCTTGGGTTCTTTTCTCATTTTGTATCATGTTGCAAAGTTCCTCTTTGAACTGCCTGGGCCTCACTTGAGGAAAGCTGCTACAAATCATCAAGTTATTCCTACTAATTTTATTTGCTGTCTTGATATGGCCAGACAAAGGCTGCCTGCTTGTCATTGAATCTTTTGTGTCTGTTCCAAGCTGAGGTTTCTTTTCCTTTGTGTGTTTTTAGTTACATTTTCCGACTGAGCTGTACCCGCCTGGGTCAGTGGGCCATCGGCTACGTCACTGCAGATGGGAACATTCTCCAGACAATCCCCCACAACAAACCTCTTTTCCAAGCACTGATTGATGGCTTCAGGGAAGGCTTGTAAGTAACTTCAAAAAAATTAGGACGACAAAGCAGTTAAAATTTGAATGGCCCCATTGCTGTCAGTGGAATAAGTCATTGCTGAACTATTTTGGCACTCAGGAATTACTGACAGCTGTCTTTGCACTGTAGAGCTGTGCAGTAGCAGATGATAAATGTGCACCAGTGTTTCCCTTCTCATAAATCCCTTTTTTTTTTTGTCAAACCCTTAATTTGAACCAATACTTTTAAGAATAACATGTTTAATTTTGGTCCAATCACCGAATTCCTCCAAAACTTTAGAATTCAGAATACCTTGACTTCCTACCCCTTGCTTCTCACCTCCATTCTTTCTTCCCTTACCACCTCCAAAAGAATCCTTAGATCTGTGTGTGTACATGTGTGTGTACAGGCACATGCAGAGATATTTTTTCTCCCAACTTCTTCCAGTTATTTATTTCCCGACGGCCGGAATCAGAATCCTGACTTGACTGGCTTGTGTGAGCCCACACCTCAGGACCACATTAAAGTTACACAGGTGAGTAAAATGTTCCATTCCATCCAACTCTCTGCCTTTCTCCCTGATTTCTACCTCCTTAGCTATTCACCCAGTTCTGTCATACTTGGTATTCCCAACACTTGTTTTCAGGGCTGCAGTATTTTACAGGAATTCAGAAATCTTTGCGTGATAGGGATGGGCAGATGAGATTGCAAAGACAGATTTTGAGGGTTTATTTTTGGAATGTTCTGCCAACATTGATGCTTTTGTGCCATTCAAGATGTCTTGAACCCTGCTTTTCTTGGGATGCTTAAATGAAAATGATTGGATAATTTGAATTCCACTTTTTTCAGAGCTTGACAGATGCATCTAGCACATAAAATGATGGTGAAATCTTTGCATATTTCTGGTCTCCCTGTGATTTATGCTATCTTTCCCTCAGGAACAATATGAGCTGTACTGTGAGATGGGCTCCACGTTCCAGCTGTGTAAAATCTGTGCTGAGAATGACAAGGACGTGAAGATTGAACCTTGTGGGCACCTGATGTGCACCTCCTGTCTCACAGCCTGGCAGGTGAGCCTTGGCCTCTTCTTTATCTCTCTCTTCTTTATCTCTCTGAGGGCAGCTGCATGATCTTTTACAGGTATTCTCTTCTTTTACAGATATCTTACAGATTCTTATACAGAATACCTTTTACAGGTATATTCTCAGAACTGTTCAGGTGTGAAGAGAATATAGCAGAACCATTGTCTCATAATGTCACAGCATCAGAAGCTGTTTAGATGCCTGATCTCTTAATATGGAATAAGGAAAAACTGTGAAAATTTCCTAAAGTGCTGTTTTTCTACTTCAAGGAGAAAATATTCCATATTTCTAGCCCAGTCTGCCTTTGTGCTCCTCTCAGTTGAAAGCTCCCTGCCAAAAAGCAGGTTAAAAGCTGATTGTTTATGGTAACTGTGCCCCCCAAAGGCTGCTGTGACAGATCTCTTCTGTCCCCTGCAGGAATCAGAAGGCCAAGGCTGTCCCTTCTGCCGCTGTGAGATCAAAGGCACCGAGCCAATCGTGGTGGATCCATTTGATCCCAGAGGAGGAGGAGGATTGTCCAGGCAAGGGGCAGAAGGAACCCCCTCTCCCAATTATGATGATGATGATGATGACAAAGCTGATGATTCCCTCTTCATGATGAAAGAACTCGCTGGTACCAAAGTAAGGTCATAAATGATAAATGATAAATGTGGCATAAGCTTTTCTGCAGCAGTTTTCTCTTAGTGATTTGTGCCTGTAAGGTTTGTCAGACTGTGTAACAGTAAAGATCCTGCTCCCTATGGAAAACAGGGATTTAGGTCCAGTTTTGGGAGCTCACTTCACACTGCCAGTTTGGGATCACACTTTGAAGCCTTTGATCTTTTGTGTGTTGTCTTGGAGGAATCCCCAGAGGGGTTAAAAAGCTGGCCTGACCTGTTGGAATGGAAGATCTGGGTTTGGAACACTCCTCTGTGTGTTAGATTTTGATTTTCTAGCCAGAATTCTCCAAGATCAGCAGAAATTAATTCATTTTTCCCCAGTGATGGATACAGCCAGGAAGGTACAGCCTTCCCAAGGTCCTGATGAATAGAGGGCAGGCTCTTCTGCTGAGGAACTCAATTTGGCTGTCATCTTTTTATATGGTGGCTGATAAATCTGTCTAATAAAGCTGTGATAACTCTGCCATTAGTGCTGCTTCCCTCCAGGAACTGTGTACAGGCATTCTTTGTGGATCCCTGCATGGCTTTTTCATTTCATTTTCATTTCTCATTTCATTTTCATTTCTCATTTCAGTCTGATTGCTGCTCTCGCATTTTTGTACTGCATAGGGAAGTGGGTTTGAATTTGGCTAATTTTTAATAGCTGAATCAACTAAAATAAGCTGCATTTCCTCATCAGAAAGAATCTTCACCTCTGGTTTACCTGGAGTCTTATCTCCCTTTATCTTCCATCCTGTGAAATAATGCACTAATCAGTAAACACTATTCCTGGAGGGCTTTTTATACCTATTTTGGGGAAGCAAAGCAATTTTCTTGGTGTGACATCCTGTCAATGTTGGTATTTTGTTGCCTTTAGTGAGCTCAAACATACGTGAAGTTTTTCAAAATTAAACAGCACTAACTTTGATTTTAAAAAAAGAGAAAATAAAAAGAATAAGAGGCACTGTGCTGCTTTGTTAAGTGAAAAACCAGCTTTCCAGGGACAAAAATGGAGGGTTTGGTGCACACCAGTGCTCTGTAGTGAAAGCAGTTTGCACAGGGACAGGAGGCTTTGCAGCAGAGCGTGCCCTCTGGTGTTGAAAAGCAGCTTGTCCCTGCTCAGGGCCCACTGAGGCAGGCTTGCTACTCCATGAGGGCAGCTTGGTTTGTGTTTCTAAGTTGCATTTTTGTTACTCCATGAGCACAGCTTGGTTTGTGTTTCTAAGTTGCATTTTCCTTACTCCATGAGCACAGCTTGGTTTGTGTTTCTAAGTTGCATTTTTGTTACTCCATCAGGACACCTTGGTTTGTGTTTCTAAGCTGCATTTTCATTACTCCATGAGTACAACTTGGGTTGTGTTTCTAAGCTGTATTTTCCTTACTCCATGAGCTCAGCTTGGTTTGTGTTTCTAAGTTGCATTTCAGTGGTGTCTCACAGCTAAGCTTGGATTGCTCCAAGTGCTGCAGAGCTGGGCACTGCCTTCATTCCTGGAGGACACTTGTTACTCACAGAGCAGTTTGTAGCTGGAGAGGCTCTCCAGAGGACAGGAATCCCGTGGGCTGAGCCGTGTGCTGATGTCCCATTCTCCTCTGGCAGGTGGAACGCCCTCCCTCGCCGTTCTCAGTGGCTCCCCAGGCCGCCCTGCCCCCCGTGCCACCCCGCCTGGACCTGCTGCAGCAGCGCGTGGCCAACCCCCCCGGGGCCTCCAGCCCTGGCACCACTTCCAAGGTCAGACTCATCTCTTTCCCCTTCAGTGTGATTTGAGTGGGGCAGAACAATCTGGGGACCCCAACATGTTCTCTCTGACATCCCCAAGTACTTTCTTCTTTTTCTGTCTGGCATCCTGAGCTACCAAATTATTATTACTACCATCACATTCTCTGGTTTTCAGCCTCAGTCCCTGCTCCCTGCAAAATCCCTTGGATTTTCCTCATATTTTGTTCTAGCTGATACAGAAGGTATCATATTTCTCTCCCCCAACTTTTCTGCACTCATTTTTACATCAAGCATTTTTTACGTAGAAATTGAAGGAAGGAATTCAATGTGTTGTGACTGGGAGAAATGAACTGGCTTTCTGATTGATCAGCAGAAGGCAGTAAGATGATCTTGGTGGCATTAAGTTAATGGTTCTTGAGATGCAGCAGCAGTTCCTCATCTGGTTCAGATGAAATAATGAAATTAGGGAAGTTCAGGCAGAAGAAAATACCTATTTCTGTGAATACTCATCACTGTCTGATGAATGTTAACTTGTACAAATAACCCACAATTGAATCATTTTTTTAAAATAATGGGGAGGCTCTGTTTGGATTCCAATCTAAGGCTGCTGTAAGCTCATGTTTTCCCTCAAGAAGAGGAATCTGGGGTGTTCAGAGCCTGGCTGGAATGCACATAGTTCCCGTGTTATCTCCTCAAACCTGTGCAGAAGGTGCGGAGATGTCTCCACATTCTCGGAGATAATTCCCTGTAAAAACAGATAAAACCACCCCAAAACTCTCCCTCCCGTTTATCTCTTCTGCCCGGGCTGTGTGTTAAGCACTATTTCGATCCCTCCTCCCCGCAGGCTGCTCCAGGTGCTCTGCACAAGGACAAACCTCTGCCGATCCCCCCCACGCTCCGGGACCTGCCCCCGCCACCGCCCCCGGACCGCCCGCACGGCCTGGGCACCGAGAGCCGCCCGCAGCGACGGCCCCTGCCCTGCACCCCGGGCGACTGTGCCAGGGACAAGCCACCCCCGCTGCCCTCCAGCCGCCAGGGCGACCCCTGGCCGGGCAGGCCCATGCCCAAAGCGCCGGCGGCGGCCGTGGGCGCCGCGGAGCCGTGGGCTGGCCGGGAGCTGTCCAACCGGCACTCGCTGCCCTTCTCGCTGCCCTCCCAGGCCGAGCCCAGGGCTGAGAGCCTCCGGCTCGGCAGCACCCTCAGCCTGGACAGCCCCGCGGTGAGTACTCTGCAGGTCATCCGGGGGAAAAGGCACCCTCACCTCCCACTGAGGAGTGGGATTTTGTCGTGGGGGAGGTGGAAAGAAACTGGTGAATTCCAGGCAAAGGAGATGCTTTCATTCCTTTTGGCAACAAGGTTGAAATCACAGTTGAAATCCTAATTGCCTGATCTTTGTTCACCTTTCATTGTTCACCTCTCATTGTTCACCTCTCATTGTTCGCCTCTCATTGTTCACCTTTCAGTGTTGAAAAAGAATGTTGAGTGTTGAATCTTAAAGTGTTTCTGTTGTTCTCTGAAAAAGTCTGATTTGCTCTGCTGGCTTTTCAGCCCTGAGGAAACTACCACATCAGCTGTGAGGAGTTTGACTGGATAAAATCTGAGTTCAGTTAGGTTCTGTTCACCTGCAGGACACTGTTACCAGTGAACTGATTAGTCCAACATTTTGTTCTCTAAAAAAAATTGGAGGCAGTTTTGCTTTCCTCGATTCCATTTCCTTAATTTTTCCTTCTAATGCTTCCAGCTTTCTAAAACTGAAAGCAAGCACATTTTTAGCCAAATTTTCTAAGAAAATGGCACGTGCACGGTGTCATCCTGGCTCCAATTGTGTGTGCTTGTCTGCATCCTTTTCCTCTTGGCTCCCATTTTGTCCTGTTTCAGCTGAATTTCCCAAGGCCAATGGAACCTCAAAAGGTGAAGGTCTTCCTGCAGGAAAACCCCTGCAATGTCCTCACTGAGGGAAAGCTGTCCCAGAATTCCTAGATTTCTGAGGTGTCAGTAAATTCTGTGGCATGAATGAGGATGCTTCATTCCCACAGAGGCTGTTGAAGGAGTGGCTTTGCAGATACACTGGGCCATGCATTGTTTCTGATTCCTGGTTTGGAATTTTGTCTTCCAGAGCTCCAGCAGTGGTCCAGCAGCAACCTCAGAGTGTGAACACCCCAAAATCAAACCCTCCTCATCTGCCAATGCCATCTACTCCTTAGCTGCCAGGTCTGTTGGGATTTTTTTATACCTTACAGAGTGGGAATTGCAGGGTAGTGGTGCCAGGAACAGAACTGGCACAACTCTTCTAGTCTTAGTTTTAAACTCTGACAGATTCAAAACACAATTTAGAGAAAGCAGCTGAAATCAAAGAGCTGTGGGGAGTGGTGGGAGTTCCCCTGGGCTGTGGCAGTAGGAATCAGGCTCCAGTTGCTATCAGCTCTTATCAGCTCTTTAATAAATTCACTTTTGAGTGGGGCTTTGTGTGATGTAAATGTGCATGATATTGTCACTTCCTTTTGTATCATGACCTTGTTCTGGTGTGACCTTGTGGGCTGCATCCTGAAAACCAAATTATTCCTTTAGACAGACTCGCTGTGAGGTGACTGTGGATTTGAAAGGGCACCTTGGTATTAATTAGATTTGGTGTAAATGTTTCATATCTTGTTTCTCCTGCCTCCAGACCACTGCCTGTACCAAAACTGCCTCCTGGGGAGCAGTCTGAGAGCGATGAGGACACTGAATACATGTCACCATCCTCTCTGCCTGTGGTGCCTCCAGGTCCTGCTGTGCAAAAACCAGAGCTCAAAATGCCTTTGGAAATGACTCAGAGTTTACGGTGAGATTCTGGCTGGTTTTGCACTTCCTCCTCCCAGCTCTGGGGCAGCACATTTGGGACATCAGGGTGGGAATTTTGCTTGCTCAGATTTCTGAATTCCCCCAGTGATATTCACCAGATCTTGACTAAAATAGCAATAAAGGAAATGTGACCACTGCTCTTTGCAGAGTCCTTGTACAGTATTAAAGGACTCAGATATCCCCTTCTTTCCCACTGTCTCTGCCAAGAACCTTTTGAGAGCAGAAACAACTGAAATTCAAAACTTACTAAAATGTAATTTTCAGTGGTATCAGTTTTGGTGGTATCATTTAAACTCTTTTAAGCTGAGGTGCTGTACTGCAATAAACATTAATAGAGCATTTTCTAGAACAAATCCTTCTCAGAGCAATGGTGATTTCACCTTGAAACAAGAAGCTGTGCACAAACTCTGTCACAGAGACAGGGTGGAGGTGGTGGCCACTGTCACCTGTGTGAAGGGGAATGTCTTCTCTCCCTCAGAGTTTTGGACTGTGACCAGCAGCCCGAGGGCTCCATGTATGAAGCAATGTACAACATTCACTCCCAAGCAGCATCCTCTGCTTTCGAGGCTGTCAACACTTCTGGTGAGTGGGTGTACTAAAAAACAGCTGAGGAACTGGGCTACAATGAATTGCTCCCAGTGGAACAGCATTTTAGGCTGAATTAAAGGAATTACATTTGGTTTTGTTGTTAAAATAGCTGGGATGTATGTGGAAGCATGAGTCTGTGCATGCACACTGCATCTATCAAGTATTTTTAACCTAATTTTCCCTTCTGGAAAGAACTGCCATTAAATGGGAGGTTTTAACAGCAAAACTTTAGTTCTGTGTCCTGTCAGTGTGTGCAAAATGGGGAAGCAGAGTCTGCCTTGAGAGACAGCTCAGCCCCAGAGCTCAGAAGGTGCCTCCTCTTCCAGATGAGGGGAACCTGGCAGCAGCCACTGCCAGCAATGGCCCAGAGGAGTCAGAGAATGAAGAGGATGGCTACGATGTCCCCAAGCCACCGCTGCCCGTGGCCATCGCCCGTCGCACACTGTCTGATATCTCCAATGCCACTCCTGCCTTCAGCCGAATGTCCTTGGAAAACGACCCTGTCACAGGTCAGAGAGCTCTGGGGGTGCTGCTGCCTGCCTCTGCATCTTTGAAACTTGTGTCACTCACAAGATTTTGGATGTGAAGGTGCAAAATCAGGTTTAAGAGGCAGAATCGCACTGGTTCTTTGGTGCTTTGTTTGATTTGTTTTAGCTTTTGTTTGATTTATAGCTTGGAATGTGCTGCCTTGGTCATTTAATCCCTGAGCTTGCAAATCACACTGAAATCTCAGTTAGGGAAAGCTTTTTGCAGCTTAAAGTTTATTTCTTAAACCACTGTTTCCTACAGAGCATAGACTATTTTTGTACCATGGTGTACCAGAGCGTGAGACAGGATTTCCCATCCCTGCAAGTGCCCAAGGCCAGGTTGGATTTGGGGTTGGAGCACCCTGAGATAGTGGAAGGTGTCCTTGCCCATGGCAGGGGGGGGAAGGAGATGACCTTTGAGGTCCCTTCCAACCCAGACCAGTCAGGGATTGTGTCCCTGTGCCAAGTGGAAGATGCAGGGCAGGCCTGGCAGGGTTTGTGGCTCTGCCAGTGCCTGCAGATGGCACAAGAGTTCTGCACACAGCTCCTGATGCTCTCAGCTCCTCTGAGCAGGGACCAGTGGCTCAGCAAGGTCAGCTTTTTGTCCCTGGGGAATAGAGGACATCGTGTCCTTCTGGCTGCAAGGCACATTCTCTGAGGGAAAAACGAAAGCCTCGTGTCTCCTAGAGTCTTTCTGAATAATAATTGACTTACTCCCTGCTCAGCAGCTCTTAAGGAAGCTCTGAAACTCTTCCTGTTGGGGGTTTTCAGTCTGAATGTGTTGGTGATTTGCCAAGGAGGAGGAATGAGTTTCTTGTTCTTTTTGGAGGCAGAACCTCCTGTACCCAGAACCCCTTCCCCCAGTGAGTCTTCTCTTTTCCTGCTTCACCATTCCATTTTCCTGACCTTCTTTAGCACAGAATAGAGTTTCCTAGTGCAGAAAAGTTCATTATTTTTGCCTCACCTCCCTTTTTCACTTTTTAAATCTGTCCCTGTGTCTGTAGAATTTGGTTAGAAGGGATAAAAAAGAAACAGAGCGAGTCCCACCCCCCCTCCCAGATGAAGTACTGAGTTTAATCATTGACACTCTGTTTCTACAGCCCTGAAATAACACTGCTGTTGTCCTGCTTTAGGGGTAGGAAAATGGAAAATGTGGAAAATGCTGATTGTTACTGCTGTGGGAAGCAAGGCACTGGTGCAGGCAAGCCTGACTGCTGTGGGATTCATCTTGGCAGATTTATGCTCTCAGGAGCTGGACCCTGCAGTTTTAATTAATGATTTACCAAAATAACTGTCTTAGTAGTTGTCCTTTCAGACTGACCCATGGTCTCTGAAACTTGATCCAGCCCAAGCTGGAACAGCTATTCCAGAAGGCAGTCTGGGGCAGAGGAGTGGGCAGACCTTTTTCTCACATGTACAAAAAGCTTTTTATGTGTGAGAAACTTGAATTGTGAAGATGAGGGAGCTGGATGAGCTGTGGTGGGTGAGGAAGCTTCAGGGAATCTGGTTCCTGAAGAGCCTTCTCTGTCTTAGGGCTTTTGGTGCAAGTTTTTCAGAAAGGCCCCACAGTGCTGCTTCTCTGAGCAAGCTGCAGTGCTCACTCTTAAAAAGGGATTGTGTGGATGTGATTTGTCTGTTGTACTCCAGTTCTGCTGCCAGAAAACTCCTTGGAGTGCCCTGAGGACTTTTTCCAGGAGACAAATAAATCTTTCTTTAAGGTGATGACAAACATCCGTGTGGAAAAGTTTCCTGTGATTGACAAGACAATGCTTTCTGCAATGATACAGGAGGTTAAAACTCAGAAATTATCAGATGCTGGATGAGCACATTAAACATTGTGTATTTTCCTTGGAGAGTTTGGTGACTTGTTTGGTTTGTTGGCTGTTATTTCCTCTTCCCAGCAGTGCATGATGTGGCTGCAGGGCAGTGTCACATCAGAGTGACTCAGGGAAAAGCAGAACAGGCTGAGCTTTATTGATCTGCCATTAGGCAGGGAGAGCTTCAGCAGGGGAGGAGGAGAACATAATTCAGTTGCTGACCCTTCAGAGAGCATAATTCAGTTGCTGAAGCAATTGTGGTGGCTGAGTTTGTGCACACAGAGATGAGGGAGCAGCCTCTGGACGGTTAAACCGGGGGGTTCTGATTCTGGAAGGAAATGGGATGTCTGGTGCATTGAATATTCAGTGGGCCATTTTTTCTGATTCTGAGGCTGATATCTGAGCTCTGCTTACACACATAGACCCTATTTCATTTTTTATGTGGTTTTATCTTAATAAGTGAGCCTGATGAGCCTTGCTAATTAAGAAAACCCTCCCCAGCTGTTTTTGCACACAGGCGGGGAAGCTGAGCAGCTTGGGAAGGAGGATAAAAGGGTTGGAGAAAGCAGCAGAGCTCAGTGACAGCTTTTTAAAGTGCCATTTATCCCCCTGCTGTCACCTCAGCTTCGTTCCAAGCCAACTTTCCACATCTTCCCGTTGAAGTGATGCACTTGTTTCTCCTTGCAGGTTTTTCGGACGGCTCCCAGGTCCCCGAGCGGCCGCCAAAGCCGCTGCCCCGGCGGATAAACTCGGAGCGGAAAGCCGGGAGCTGCCAAGCAGGAGGGGCCAGCAGCGGGGCCAGCTCCTCCCTGCACCTCTCCAGCGAGATCGAGAACCTCATGAGCCAAGGCTACTCATATCAGGACATTCAGAAAGCTCTGGTCATTGCACATAACAATATTGAGATGGCCAAGAATATTCTGCGGGAGTTCGTGTCCATCTCCTCCCCGGCGCACGTGGCCACATAGCACACGAGCACCTCCACACCTGAGCTGCTGTGGACCAACTGCCTGGGCAGCTGCTGCCCAGCTGTGCACCAAAGGGGAAGGGGGTTCCTTTAGAGACTTCGTGCTGAGGTCAGTCCTGCCTCTTTAAGAGAATCAGTTATCAGGTTTTCGTGGTTCCAGATTTCAAAGCAGTGGGATGGAGCGGTGTTTTATACAGTGTATGTCTTGGAGTCCTTTACCCCTACCTCTTGTCTGAGAGAACAGATTTATTTCCAGGGTGTTGGTAGAGAAAGGTATCGTGCCGAGGGATCCCCGAGCCGATGCCCTGGAGGCTGGGGGGAGTTGTTTTGTGCTGTGAATTTTAAGTGGATGCTCAGAGAAGCAAAGTCTCGAGGTCGGTGTGGTGTGTCCTGTGGTTCATGGTACTAGGTTTGGATCTGTTCGCTGCTGTGTGTCTGGCTCAGGCTTTTTAGAGAAGCTGGAAGGTCACTTTCTGCTGGGAATTTATAGGAGACCTTGGAAGAATCCTTTGATTGCTTCCTGTTGGCCGTGGTGTGTCCCTCTTGCCTGTAATAATAGCAGTTATTGCTTCGGATTCCAGCCCTCCCTGGCTGCCTGGAGATAGCAGGATGGGTTTCTGTCAGGGATTTTGGTCCTGGCACTGCTGGGAGTTGGATTTCTCCCGTGTGTGTGTGTGTGCTCTTGCACTGGCAGCACCAGATTCCAGCAGCTGGAGGAGCTTGGAGTGGTTTTGAGGGGTGGGAGAGGGGGCAAAGAATTTGAGCAAGAGCAAAGAACTGGGGCTGCTGCTTCTCCTCTCTTAGCCTTGAGCATTTTGTGCTTCAGTGCTCAAATTTGATTTGTGGCCCTACTGGGCTGGAGCAGCCGTCACTGGACACTCCCATTGCTCTTCCCTAGGAATGTTGCACCTGGTAAATAGGATGTTTTATTTATCTTCATTGCATGGTGGCTGTTGCAGACTAGTGGCCTTCACACACATTCCTCCAGAGAGCTTTTGCAGGAGCCATCGTCGTGCCAGGGTGTTTTGTGGAATTGGTAGATGCAGCTGATGTGTTTGTTGGAATTTCACCTGCTTTGCAGTCACAGAAGTGCAGCAGTTCTCTGCATGGCTGTCCAAACAACATGGGGGCTCTCCTTTCCATTTCCATTTCTCTAAAGTATTGCCAGGTCTGGTGTTAAAACAGACCTGGGGAAAAAATTCTGTATTTGCGAAGTGATCACATGGTTTTAAAGGTCAGAACTCAGCTGTTGCATTGGAAAAACCTGACTTGCCTACTCAGCTACTTAACTCTGTTCATGTTAGAGGAGTGGATGGTTTCCTTTGGAGAGGATTTAGATCCAGGAGGCACAGACAGATCACAGCCTGTCAGCCTGAGAGGCTCTTGGCCTTTGGAGTATGTCCAGCATTATTTGCATCTCCCTGAGGTCAGCAGAGGTCACTGGGCTAAGGGCTGCAGCTTGGAATATTGCTGGAGTGATTCTGGCAGTCGGGTGCAGTTTGGCCTTTTGAGGAATCCAGGGGCTGGGCCAGATGGCTGCAGTGGCAGAGAGGCCTTCACGAGCCTTAGCAGAGCAGAAAGTGGCTTTTTAATTCAAGTTGAGGTTTCTCTCTAAACCTACAGCTTTCTGGATGGCTGCAGTGGCTTCCAGGCAGGCTGCAGTGTCTCTCTTGACTCCTCTCCTCTCTGTGGTGGAGAAAACACTCAGGCAGTGTGAGGAGATCTCCTGCCACGCTCCCTGGGCCCACCCTTTGCTGATTTGGGGTCAGGGCTGGCACCTGGCAGGTGTGGCAGTGGGCAGGGTGCTCTGCAGGGCACAGGGCTCGGGCACAGCCCTGGGGAAGGTGGGATCAGTGCCTGGGGGAAGAAGAAGGGAAGAAGAGCTGCTCTTCCTCCTGTGCCCCCAGTGCAGCTGCCAGAGGTGCCAGCCCTGCTCCCTGTGGGATGTGTGGGAGCCTCTGGAGGAGCAAGGCCAGCACTGGTGCTGCTGAGGCAGGAGCAAGGGACAGCTGTGGCTGTTGTTGTCACACTGGGGAGCCTGAGCAGCCAAACAGTCCCTTGTCCTGGAGATCCAGGTGCAAACCCTTTAGTGAGGGGTTTATTTCCCTCTTTTTCACGTTCCCACTGGGCTCTGTGTTGGTCTGTGTGAGCTCAGTGAGCCTCCTGCCGTGGCTGAGCCAGGCTGATCCAGCCAGCTCCAAGCCTTAACTCTTGTCCTGCCCAGGTGTGTGGCACCAGTGATTCCCTGTCCCCTCCAAGCCCCTCAGGGCAGGCTGGCTGTAATTTCCATGAAATCCTGCTTGGCAGAGCTGATCCAGGCCTGTCTTTGGGGTCTATGTGCCAAGAGATGTTCCTGTGGCTGTTGTTCTGGGTATTAGAGATTAGAGAGAGCAATCTTTGTGGCATGTATCGCTGATTTCTCTGCATGTGTCCTTTCTGTGCACTTGTTTATGTCTCAAACTGATTTAAGAAACTTAAGTCTTGCCTTTTCTTCCTTAGACACGTTAAGAATTTGCTGATTCCACTGAGGGCAGCAGAGTCCTGGCCATGTCTTGTGGCTGTGCTCTGCCAGCTCAATCCAGGCACTGCCCAGTGGATTTTTCTTGTTCTTTCTATGCCCAAGATTGATTGCTCTTCTTTCCTTTCACCTCCCTCTTCTTTATTCTTAAGAAAATGACCTTTCTGATGCTACTTTAAAAAGGAAAAACAACCCAAATGTCTAGTGCCTTTCTTAAGGGGATGCTGCGTGGCCAGGCTGGATCTGAGAATCCACCCCTCGGGGGCAATGAGCAGAGCTGGACAAGCAGCACCAAACTGCTTTGGGAAGGGGTGAAAAGGAGGAGCAGGAGAGATGGGCAGTGCTCACTTGGACTCTGACACTGTGTTTTGTAGCATTTCAGCCATGGAGCTTCCGTGTCTGGACTGGTGCTGTGCCGAGCTCGGGGCCAAGTCAGGATCGTGGGATGGGGTAAAAAATGCTGGGGTCCCCAAAAGGAGCAGGAAACACTCCCAAAAAGAGTGGGAACACTCCCAACAGGAGGGGGAAATACTCCCAAGAAGAGTGGGGAACACTCCCAACAGGAGCAGAGAACACTCCCAAAAAGAGTGGGAACTTTCCCAGAAAGAGGGGGAAACACTCCCAAAGGAGTGGGAACACTCCCAAAGGAGGGGGAAACACTCCCAGAAAGAGGGGGAACACTCCCAAAGGAGTGGGAACACTCCCAAAGGAGGGGGAAACACTCCCAGAAAGAGGGGGAACACTCCCAAAGGAGTGGGAACATTCCCAAAGGAGTGGGAACACTCCCAAAGGAGAGGGAAACACTCCCAGAAAGAGGGGGAACACTCCCAAAGGAGTGGGAACACTCCCAAAGGAGGGGGAAACACTCCCAGAAAGAGGGGGAACACTCCCAAAGGAGTGGGAACACTCCCAAAGGAGTGGGAACACTCCCAAGAGGAGCAGGAGCTGTGGGAAGCAGGAGGTGCCCTCCTGAGCAGGATCCAGGTGATTTCCTGTGCCCAGAGGCGAGCAGGAATCCCAAATGTTCCCCTTTTTTTGTGCCTGTCCTCACCCCTGCCCTCCCTGGGGCTCAGGGCCCAGCTCAGCCTGGTGATGTTTCTGTAGCTCATCCTGAGGCAGGCTCCTTACTGTCAATGTGGTTTGGTTGCTTGGTTTGTTGGGTTTTTGTTCGTTTTATTTTTTTTTTTTTTCAGTTGAGCAAGAAAAAATGCAACTCCCAGAGCACCTTCTCAGAGGTGCCACTTGAAAGATTAGTGGGGAATAAGGACATTTATTTTTAAAGTTCCTCCTAGAAATCTTTTTTGTTTGAAATTCCCAGTGGAGGAAGAACTGCTGTTACTGTTGTTCTTTCCCACGGATGACAAATACCAATTTGTAAAATATCAGTGTTAAAAAATGTTGAGATTTTCACGAGATATTTTAAAAAAAACAAAGTATAATAGTGTCATTAATATAAAATTATAATAGCAGTATTTAATCCTTTCAGATCTGTAAAGAATAAGGAAAAACAGAAGGTAAATATTCTTACAGAGAGTAGCTGAGCTTTAAGGTTCACTTGGTTTAAAGTCCTCATTTTGTTTGCAGATGCATTGTTAATGTTTAGAGGTTATACTAATGTTATTTATTAATTGTTTCCATCCTTGTATGCTGCCCACTAAGAGCTTCTTTGTTTGGGATTTCATTCACCTGTGTCAGTAAGAAAGAAAACAAAACAAAGTTTTATTTTTAAATAAAATTTCCTTTGTTGTAGCAGATGGTGTGTGTGTGTTGTGGTGCTTCTGTAAGTGCTGGAAAAAGAAAATTTTAGGATTTCAATCTCCTGGATCCTTTGCAGACTGACTATGGAGTTATTTTATAATTATTACTACAATTAAATTCAAATTTATATTCTGGCCACTGACAGAGGCCAGGAAAGATTTATATAAAGATTATCATAATTAAACATATTCTGAAATAATCAATGAATAAAGGCTCTAATCCATCAGGACCATGAAGTTATCACCCAGGAAGAGAATCCATGGGAATATTCTGCAGACTTTTAAAGTTATTGCATGGAAATTATAGAAAGAAATAAATAAATATCTCACACAATTCTAGAATTACATGTATATGTATCACAATTCTAGAATAGAGTAATTATAGAAAGGAATAAATAAATATCTCACACACTTCTAGAATTACATGTATATGTATCACAATTCTAGAATAATTAGAATATATTATGTATTATTAATAAAGATAGGAAAATAATTACATCTATTTGAATCCATTAATTGAATACTCATTGATACCTATTCATATATATCAATATATGAATATTTTATATAAAATATAAAATACTCATATATATCAATATATGAATATTTTATATAAAATATAAAATTTTTTTCTATTTTAAAATATAAAAAATATTTTATATTTTATATAAAATATTCATATATTTTATATCTATTAAATAGACACAATAAATCCAGGTTCTGCCACACTCCAACACTGCAGAGCCAGGAGGGGCCCAGAGATGGAACAAACATGAGATGGGACACGCTGGCCCAGCTGAGCCCCCAGGACATTTGGGGGCCAGGGGACAGCAGCTGGGGACAGAGGGGGACACTCAGGAGCTGGGGGTCACAGGGGAGCCCCCAGCCAGGCCAGTGGGGGGGACAGGGGACAGCTGAACTTGGGCAAATCCNTCATGATCGGGGTTACTTGAGGTCACTGGGGTCAACTGAGGTCATGATCGGGGTTACTTGAGGTCACTGGGGTCAACTGAGGTCATGATCGGGGTTACTTGAGGTCACTGGGGTCAACTGAGGTCATGATCGGGGTTACTTGAGGTCACTGGGGTCAACTGAGGTCATGATCGGGGTTACTTGAGGTCACTGGGGTCAACTGAGGTCATGATCGGGGTTACTTGAGGTCACTGGGGTCAACTGAGGTCATGATCGGGGTTACTTGAGGTCACTGGGGTCAACTGAGGTCATGATCGGGGTTACTTGAGGTCACTGGGGTCAACTGAGGTCATGATCGGGGTTACTTGAGGTCACTGGGGTCAACTGAGGTCATGATCGGGGTTACTTGAGGTCACTGGGGTCAACTGAGGTCATGATCGGGGTTACTTGAGGTCACAGGGGTCATTCGAGGTCATAGGGGTTACTGGAGGTCATTTGAGAATTTTTTGGTTTTCCAGGGGTTACTTGAGGTCATTTGATCGGGGTTACTTGAGGTCACAGGGGTCATTTGAGGTCATGATTGGGGTTACTTGAGGTCACAGGGGTCATTCGAGGTCATTCAAGGCCCTTTTCGGGGTTACTTTAGGTCACAGGGGTTACCTGAGGTCATTTGAGTCCCCAATAATTGATCAAGGGCTCAGAAGAGGACACAGGAATTAATTCTGAGCTGGGGCCAAAGGAGAAGGGACACTTTGGTGGCACCCCTCGTTTGCCCTCTGTCCTCTCAGGGTAGTGACAGGGAGTGGTCATTAGCTTTATTAATATTTTTTATTAATTAATAGTGTTAGTTTATTAGTGTTTATTATCTTCTGTACACATTAGCATCTATAGTATTGGTACTAGCTATTAGTTAAATTATCAATAAAGTCTAACAGTACATTCTATTTACAATATTATTTTTTAAGATCCAGTGGTATAATCACCTATTGCAGCCTAAAATTAGGATTATTTCTTATTAATTTATAATTATTAGAATAATATATTATAATATTATTA